>VWZF01006531.1:354114-409999 GCA_013396755.1 Sclerurus mexicanus
TCCTCCTCCTCCGCCTCCTCCGCCTCCTCTCCCCTCCCCGCCCCTGCACGCACAGCCAGGGCACATCGCCTGGCCCTGGGGACGAGCCCCAGCCCCGGAGAGGGGATGTGTCAGCCCCGGCTCATCGCGGAGACACGGAGTTAATGACCCCCCTCGGGGTTAATGACCCCCCTCGGGGTTAATTAACATCCCCCCCCCGGGGTTAAGGAACTTCCCCCTCCTCCTTCAGGGGTCGGGAATGGCAGTGGAGGTCCCAGCATTACCCTAGAGNATATATATAGACTAGAATACATATATGTAGAATACTTATATATATATAGACTAGAATACATATATGTAGAACACATACATATATATAGACTAGAGTACATATATGTAGAATACATATATATTAGACTGTAATACATACAGCGTATAGTTTGTGTATATATACATAAACGATATATATACTACATGAATTCTATAATGCATATAATACATAATGTACCCATAACATCTATATATGTATACATTATACATATATATACACTAAATATATATACTATAATCTATACTATATATCTACTATGTATATAATATATAGTATATATTGGACACCCCATCCCTGGAAGTGTTCAAGACCAGGCTGGAGGGGGCTCAGAGCCACCTGGTCTAGTGGAAGGTGACCCTGCCCATGGCAGGGGGTTGCAATTAAGGCCCCTTCCAACCCAAACCATTCCATGACTCTAAATATGATATATATACTCTTAAATAGAGGCACAGAGACTCTGCCATGGAGACCTCTCCCAAAGGGAGGGGAAAGCCAAAATAATCCCATCCCATTAGCTGGGAGACAGTGTTCAGAGCCCTAAAGCAGAGGGAAGACAGCTCTGTTTATTCTGAATTTGATGCCTTTCATGTAGCTACAGGGTAAAAGTGTCCTCTCCAAGCAGCAGCCCCCTAAACAGCATATTTTATTAAGGTATAGCTTCTTTCCAAAAAAAGTTCGTGAGCAGGATTGAGCAACGTGTAATGCGCAGGATGAGGGTCCACCACAGAGCTGGAACACTCAGACATCCCGCAGCCTTCCCATTAAATGCTGGCTGAATTTGCTTTTGGATGCCTGGAGAGAAAGTCTGGAGGAAAGACTGCACCCTGGATGGAAATCAGTCATGTCTGCAGGCTGCCTTCGAGCGCTGGAAGGTTTTGTAGAACACGCCCAGCTGCCTGCCCGAGGGTTGCACCTGCACGGCTGGTCTGAGGTTGCTGAGCCAGCCGAAACAGCTGTGGAAAACAGCAAGAATAACATGGATTTGGGTTTCCCAGCTTCCCTCAGATATTTGAATAACTGTGCAAACTTTTCCATTTCGTATATATTGTGCTTGCAGGCCATTTTCTTCTAGGCTTTGTGCTTCCCTGACTGCCCTACACTGCTGCTGTCACTGCTGGAGCCGCTACCTGCAAAGCCCCTCGAAGCTCCCAGGTGCTGAAGCCAATGTAGGGTTTGACAATCAGTATAGGACAAGGGGCAATATATAAGGTTATAAAGCTGTTAGAGTGCATCCAAAGGAGTGGCATGAAGGTGGTGCAGGGTGTAGAGAGGAAGTCATACAAGAAGAGACTGAGGTGACTTGAATTGCTCAGTCTGGAGGAGACTGAGGAGAGACCTCACCATGGTCTGCAGCTTCCTCATGAGGGGCAGCTCCGATCTCTGCTTTGTGACCAGGGACAGGACCCAAGGGAACAGCTGGAGCTGTGCCAGGGGAGGGTTAGGCTGCACATTAGGGAAGGGTTCTTCACTCAGAGGACAGTCAGGCACTGGAACAGGGTGCCCAGGGCAGTGGTCACAGCCCTAAACCTGCCAGAGTTCAAGGAGCGTTTGGACAGTGCTCTCAGGATGTGGTGGAAGTGTTGGGGTGTCTGTGCAGGGCCAGAATTTGGGCTGGTTGATCCTTGTGGGTCCCTTGCAGCTCAGGATGTTCTGTGGTTCTGTAACATCTCCTGGACGCATGTTGTGTTTGAAATGTGGTTTCTGAGCCTGCTCTGCCCTCTCACACACCCTCAACAGCCTCACCATTGGGTCTCCACCGAGCCTACAGATGGAAGCAGAGCTTTGTAAATTAAAGGACTTCAGGGAAATAAGCCATATCCCTGTTTTATCCAGCTATATCTGGAAAGAGAGGAATTGGCAACGAGTTTGGTTATGTTGGCTGGAAAGAGCAGCCTTTCCCACCAGACCGGACAGAGCCCAAGATGATGAGGAAATAGGGTCAGTTTGATGGTCCAACCTGGACATACCTGTCTGGAGGGAGCAGCGGGGAAGCCAGGATTTCCCGCCTGGAGTCCTCAGCATCTCACAGAGCAATACCTGCCCCCAGGGCTGCCTCTAATCCAGACCATGTCTGTTTGTAGCCGAAAAGGAGCCCCAAAGAACGGACTGGTGGCTCCCTATTCCCGCCGAGAAGCTGACCCATGAGGGATGCTGGTCATCCAGCAGCTGGGAAAGCTGGTGAGCCAATTCCTACTGAATGGCACTTCTGTTTCCTCCACAGCAAATAAACAACCATGCTGCAGGGCTGCACCAGCTCTGCGCTCGCCTGGCTGTGATTTGAAGGATTGGAACTAAATCTAGAAAGCTCTGAGTAGTTGGGGGTCCCCTGGGCTCTACCCTCTTTCTGCAGTTTAAATTTGGCAACAGAGCCCAGCCAGCCCAAAGCGCCAGGCGTGCTTGTGAGGCATTTTGGGGGTACACAGAAGTGCAATTAGCTGGGGGAAGAAAAAGCTAAAATGCATTTCAAGCCTGTGTTTAATACAGTGTTTGATTAAGGAAGAGGAATTGACAGTTTAGGGCTGAGGTTGGTGCCCACACTCAGACAGTAGTTCCAAAGAAATTGGATGAAATCCTAAAATCGGCATTTTTTGTGCCTCTCTTACTTGTTTTCTGTGAACAGACCACATGGTGAATAAAGCATCTTTACTGGGAAGAACACACGAAGGGCAGGCTTATGAATGAAATGTAAAGTGAATGTCCAGAGAGAGTAATCTAAAAATTAGGGAGGAGAAAGACCTCCTTGTGCAACACACCTGACCAGATTGCCAAGAGCTGCGATGCAGAGACGTAGCTGACATGGAGAAAGGAAAGTGTATTATTGCCTGGAAGGTCTGTTTCTGAGAGGGATTTTGCACCCAAAGATCTCCCAGGAATGGAGAGAAATAGCTCAGGTCTCATGTCCTTCAACACACACATTCGGGTGGGCAAGGGAGTCCAGCACACGAATCAGGAGAGCACGTGGGAGGGTGAAAGGGTACCTGGGCACTGCCTGAAGCTGTACTGCTGGGTTTGGGATGTTTGAAGTCTGGCCAAAGAGAGTTATTGGATGGATTGATGATTTTTTTTTTCCCTGACAAGCAAAATAATGATTTAAAGCCATTACGAGATTGTTTTTAGATTCCTATTGACCAACATAATGCCCTGTTCCTAGAACTGTCAGACGTGATGAGGAACAAGCCTGGTATAAGCTGTTTTTTAGGAAAATAAAGATCCAGCTACCTGGAAAAGAGAAACAGGCAGCAGGCAGTACCCAAAACACCATGCTCCAAAATACCATATTCCTGGCATTTGGAATAAAAAGGCTTTGCCTCTTACCGTTCTCATGTTTTTCATCCTCAGATTTAAAAATATTGGTAAAAATGCTGTCATCCACTTGGAGCCAGGAATCTCTCAGTGCAGAGACACCTGACAGAAGCCACGGGGGGTGCTGTGCTTTACAGGTTGCCCACCCTTGCCAAGATCCATCGCAGGCACTGAGAGCCTAAGATTTTCTAAACCAGGATTCTTTATCCTCAGGGTACCTGGATGCTGGTTTTGGCTCCTGCTCTGGGCTGGGTGACACACAGTGAAAAAGCTGCTTGTGCTTCCCCAAGCAGGACACCAAGAACAGTCTGAAAATACCTGTGTTAAATAACTACAACTCCAAACGACCCGGCTGAGTTTTCCATCCTCTACACTGTTTGTTTACTAGAGAAAGACTAATCCCTGTTACCTGCAAAGTAGGCAAAGTAAACTTACCATGGAGGGCCCAGATAGAGTGTTTTATTATCTTTTCATCCATCCATAATGCAGAATTTCCATGATTCATTCACCCACTCGAGGAACACTTGAACAATCAGACAAAAAAATTACATTCCCAGGAGTAAAACCAAAACCGCGTCCGGTGCAGGAGAGAGAAAATTTCTGACATAAATACAAAATCCCAATAGAAATTGTATCTGAAGCAAGACTGTGGACCACAAGCACAACAGGAAAGGGCAAAGATCAAACAGTATCGCTCCTTGTGAGTGTATTTCCCCTTTTCCTCACAATCCCCTGACGATAACTCAATAAAAGGTTTCACTGAGACTACAAAGGGAACCTGAAAACCCAGCAGTTTCCCTTTGAAAGTATATTCAGGCTACAGGCAGTTTCCAAAGTCACTTCTGAGAGTCTGCCCTTTGCTAAAAAAGCCTTGTGACCTTCCAGTCATCCCAACGTAGCTGCTGCAATTCATGGGAATGACTAATAATGACATTTGCTATTCAGTTGTCATTTGACAAGCTGTCCAAGGCACAGGGGTAAACAAACTAGATTTGTTTATCCCAGCTAATTGTGGTGATAAACAAACTAGAGACAGAACCATCCAGCTCACCTTTGTGATTATAAATAAAACAAACCCAGGTGAGGAGGAGGTTTGTTCTTCCTTATTTCCTACTAGGAAGGTGATTTTCAGAATGATACAGCTCGAATGATAACTTCTTCTAACATCCTGAGAACTACAGGCTTTAAGACTTTCGTACATGGGTTCCTGGAAGGATACAGCTGCTGAGAAAAGTATCTAATCTCAACAATGGGGGAAAAAAATTGATGTGTGGAAGATCCATCACAGTCCTGAATAAATTGTTGTAGCAAACACACACCCTGATTGAAATTTTCTGCTGTTTCTGGCTTATATTTGTCAAGTCCCAAATACTTATTCTTACCACAACTTCCTCTCTGCTGCGTTTACAAATCCCCCGTGATTCCATTTCTGTGAGTTCTCCTACCTAAAGTACCCTTTTGGTTTCATTTGGATTAGGAAAATTGGAATTCCTTTCCCTGGAGCACAGGCAGAAAGCAGGTTGAAAGGTGGCACTGTCTCACAAACACACACCCCAGTGCGCTGGCCAGGGGCTGTGCTGTCCTGCACTCTCTTCTCCCTTGTGCCTTGCTGCATCACTCAAAAATCCTGGAGAAAGTCCTCTCCAGGGGACACCAGGATGGACAGCAGTACCCCAGCCACCCCCCAGAGCAGATGCTTTGAAAAAGGTGAAATGAATAAAAGAGGCAGAAAAAATGGGGCTGGCAAAGAACAGAAGAACAGGGTGAGAAGAAAGGTGAGTCTAGGCGAGTGTGCTGCTCCACAGGTGGGAAACAAGACTCACCACTCTAAGTTCCCAGTTATTCCCAGTGCTCGGGGACTTTGTGAGGTAGACACGGTTATTCTGCATTAAATAACCTCCTTTGGATTTTGTTTTCATAAGCTGATCTGCTCTCCTCGGGTAAATATTGACGACCCCAACACCACGCAGCAAGGAACTGTATCAGTGGTTGATACATGACCTTGGATTTGCTGGGAGCTGGCTACTTGCATTCATCAGAGAATCATGGAATGGTTTGGATTGNATGCACTCATGGTCCTGTACTGTGGGAAACAGTGAACAGCTGAATTCTTGGCAATTCACCACTGTTTTGTACATCTCTAGCACATCCTTCGCAAGTTATTCCCAGGAGATGCAGACCTATCTCACCCAACATGCCTCCTTAGGGAAGCAGTTTTGAACCTTTCCACCACTTTGTCGCCAATTCAGCACGTTCCGAACGAAACCCCAACCCCTTGAATTATTCCGAGCACAAAGAATCCAGGAAATGAATATTTGGCCGGCACAAAGGAACACGGTTGAGTGTGGAAATGTGGGAGGAGGCTTTGGTGGTGCCAGCAGGTCAGCTGCTGCCTTATCTCCCAGCAGGTAGCAGAGGAAAGCGTGAGGAACGGCAGCGAGAACAGTGGAAAAATTCAAACTAGTCCTACGAGTCTCGGATCTTTAGCACCAGCCAGGCGTTAAAGACAATATATCTCTCTTCCAGGCAATGTGTTGCTGGTTTGGATGTCTCCCCTCAAAGACCAAGGGCAGGGAATGATCCGGAGAAGCATCACTGTTTCCATCCCAAACTCCACAGCCCCTGCCTGGGCTCCGGGCACTGCAATTCCCACAGATCCCCGCTCACGGCCCTTCTCCCTGCCCAGAACAGCTCTGCTGTTGTGCTGTGCCCTGCTCCCTGCCCGTGCCTGTCTCAGCTCCTGACGATGCCCAGCCAGGACAGAGCCCGCCTTTGTGTTCCACACGTGTCCGCTGCCAAGGGCTGTGAGCCATCCCGGCACTGCGCTCCCTAAAAATAGCTCTGCCCCACGGATAACCTGCCGCCTTTGGAAGTCGCAGGTCTTAAAGATAAACCTTCCTGTGAACCTGAACAAAATGAGAAGCGAAAACACTCCTGAGGGGAAGAGAAAAGCTCCAAAGAAAGAGGCTAAGAAGCATAATAGAGAACACAGCCCCGGTACACCCACAAATAACCCAAAAGAATAACAATCCATCTAAATAAGCTGAAAAAATGCTCCAAATTAGCTCCTTCTCTACATAAGGATATGTATTTTGGATACAAAATATATCCAGACAGCGTTTTGCCCTTCTGCAACTTGCAACATATCCATTTGCTCTTTCACATTTCATTTTAATAACAGGGGAGTCAAACGAGCTCGATTGACGGGCTGGTTCCCCGGGAAACACGAGCAACTTATTTCTCTTAAATAGCAGGCACAAATGTTTCCTGTGTTAAACCGTGCAGCCTGCTGTGACATTCAGATCTCTAGGATATAATCCCAAAAGAACAGAATGTGTTTGCCTGGCTCTGAGGTGGGGAAGGAGAAGAGGTAGCAGCACACTACAGCTGGCAATGGGCACTAGCAGGGATCTGGCACCCAAGTCACTTTTGTGGAGCCATGTCCCTTGTCCTAATCCCCAAAGGAAGGGCAAAACAAGAGTTTAACAAAAAAACTAAAAAAAAAAAAAATAAAAAATGGTAAAATTACCCCGTTGCTAGGAGAGAAATGGAAAAAGGGAATTGGTAATAGCGAGCCATTAAAATCTCAGTCAAAATGCCAGGCTGGCTGCCCGGTGTTGCTGGGACACATTAAGAGGATAAAACAGCCACAGTGCTCTGGCTCAGGCTCTATCCAGCTCGGGAAGCTGCTTTGGCAGGTGGGAAGAGACTTGGAAAAGAAAACATGAGACAAAGCTGAGCATCCTCCTGAGGTGCTCTCTGGTAGCACCTGGGGCCTCTCAAACCTGGGATTACCCACGTAGAGCCCTGTAGAGAGCACGTTCCTGCCCCATGTGACCGAGGATGCTGTTCCCAACTCCGGTCACATGGTGTGAGGTGCCGTGGCTTTGGTGGCCAAGCTCGTTTTGCTTCCTGCTGTTTCAGATTAACACAGTGGGAAAAAAGTAAAATCGGTGGCCGTGAGCAGGTGCTCGAGGTTGGGTCTCCCTGCCTCCTTTATATTCAACTCAGCCATGTCCTGAGCCTGATGGAACTTGGCTGCTTCAAATCCCAAAAGATATCTCTTAGTGAATTCCATCATCTCTCACTTGCCCATTTACCTCCTGGACCTTCTCGCATCCACAGTATCCTTCAGAAAGGTGTTTACAACTCACCTACCCATTGCATGAGGACCCACCTTCATGGACTTGCTTGGAGCCCATATCCCACTAACTTCATTTGCTGGCCATTAGTTCCTGTAGTGGCCAAGACCCTGGAAGGCTGTTCCCCCACCAGCCCATCCCTGGCACACAGGATTTTCCAGATCTCCTTTCTGTGCCCCTTGAGTCTCTAGGGTCACTTTCTTCTCTTACTTACCTCATTTGAGCCAGTATTTAAGTGAGCAGGTAATAATTTGGCCTTGGAACAACTTTTTCCCCCTCTTTGCCCGAAGAAACGAGAAAGAAGGAAAACAAAACAACCCAAAAAAGAGCATACTAAACCTCCTTTTTTCCCACTACCCCCACCACCACCACTCTGTTCCTTTAGGGTTCAGAAGAAAACGAAACAAACCAAACAAAAAAAAAAACCAGATAATGAAATACAAGTTTTGCGTGCCAAAGTTTCCAGGTGCCCAATGTCCCGTTACTGGGACGCTGAACAAACAGCCTGCAAACACAATCCCTGCCTTTGTTCTGCCAGCTGGAAGTGCAGGTCGCTCTGCACCTGGACACCACCACGGAGCAGAGCCTCGGGAGGAGACATTCCACCGAGCAAAAGGCTCCTTTCGTCAGGCAAAGGACACCCAAAAGGGGCCTGGATTTCTTTTTTTTTTTACTGGGTTGGTGGGGTATTTTGTTCACCGAAGAACGTTTTCTGGGAGGTCTCTGTCCACACGAGTGATTCAGCTTGGACTCTGCAAACAGCATCGGTGATTCACCGCTCTGGGCTGTGCCAGCACCAGCTGGTGACCCGTGTGGGGCTGAGTCTCTTCCTCACCAGGAAATGGCCTTAATAAGTGACATCAGCAGCGTGATTCAGTCGGTAGGACCACGGAGTGCAGGGTTCCCACTCGGCCACTGACTCCAGATTTCCCTTCCCTGGCCAGGTTTTTCTCTCCTGTTCCTCCCAGCTGTTGGCTCCCCGTGCAAGGACTGGGTCTTGCTGCGTATCTAATTTGCTGTAATGCAAACCCCGAAGTGACTGAAAGAAGGAAGATTTAGATTGAATATTGGGAAGGAATTGCTGGCTGGGAGGGTGGGCAGGCCCTGGCACAGGTTGGGCAGAGAAGCTGTGGCTGCCCCTGGATCCCTGGAAGAGTCCAAGGCCAGGTTGGAGCACCCTGGGCTGGTGGAAGGTGTTCCTGCCCATGGCAGGGGGTTGGAATTAGATGGTCTTTAAGGTCCCTTCCAACCCAAACCATTCCATGACTCTCTGATTCCATGACTGAAAGGTGAATTCACACAAACAACAGAATTCAAACCATCTCCCTGAACTTTTCTTGAATACACACTAGAAAAATAAAGCTACTGAAAGGAAATGAAGTGGACCAACCATCAAAGGCAACAGACGGTCCTTCATGGAATTACTTGCTCACAGGTGCACATCCCCCAGTCTAGTTCCAGTTGGAAACTTCTCAGGAGGTCATTAAAACAAATCCAAAGAGGAGATGAGGCAGATTTTTAGTGCAGTCTGAGAAGTTGTGGGAATGTGTTGAACAAGTCATTCCTTTTCACTGCTTTCAGGACAAATTCCCAAATACCCAGGAGCTCTCCATGTCCTGAGGTCTCAGGTTTGTGTGAATCTTGCAGATACTTTCCACAGAAACAGACAAAAGTAGTCTCGGATGAAATAACCACAATCTTACGTAACTTAAACACAAATCTTCAGAAGTAAGATCGCCTGTTTGATGACACAAGCACTTTATGCCCCAGTTTTCTTCCATAACACGAAGGCTCTTTTTCATCTTTTGTGTCTGCCCCTGCACCCCTGCTCCCAAGACATTGTACAAACCACAGAACAGACCCAGCGTGGAGAAGCTCTTAATTCATGGGCAATTTTTTCCTATTTGTGTCCAGATAATGAAATTATTCTCATCAGAGTCCGTCTCACAACTAAAGCCCAGCCTGTGGACCAGAAGGCCACGGCTCCCACAATCCCACCCAAACGCTGTCAGGTTTTCTTATCTCCCAGCATCCCTTTTCCCCTCTGCTGCTCAGTCATATCAGTGTTTATGCAGTTACCCAAGGCTCTGTGATATAGAGAAGGAAAACACTGTAAAAAATAAAAAATAGACGTAGTCTTAAACTTTTTTCAGTCTGGAGACCCCCTAAAAGCCAGCAGAAAATCAACTCCCACTCGTGCATCGTTCAACCTACAGCCCATGGTCCTGCTCGCCCTAGTTACCTTCAGCTGAATCTTGCTGGTGGTGGAGGTGGATCAAAGCAGGTCCCTTTAAATCCTTTGTTGTGTTTGCACAAGTGGAAACCGGCTCCCATAAAAAAAACCCCAAAACAAATAAAAAAAAATCCCCTGTGTGTGCCAAGCCGTGTGTAGAGATTATGAATCACTAAATGGCAGCCACGTGTCAGCAAAAGTAGCAGGAAGTGCCTTGTGTTTGACCTTTATTTATAGCAGCAAGAGCACTTGGTATCGTGGAGTTACAGCCACCTCATTATCCCTGCCCACCGAGAAACATGGGATGGGTTGCCTGCATGGGATATTTTTGCTGTTAAAATGAAAAAAAAAAGAATAACAAAAAGGGGAATATCTGGCTTATCTGGCGAACAGTTGTCGGTCTGGAGGCACGCTGAGAAAGCCCTTTGTGTTTTTGGAAGGCAGAGGATTTCTTTGGAGGTTCTCTGGGATTCTAAGGGAATGGGGGGGAGTTGAAATCAAGGCTTATCTTTTGACCCACCTTTCTCTTTCACACACCCTCGTTCCACGGAGGTGAGAGACGGGCTGGGGAAGCAGGAACATGCTGGCCCCCCTCCTTGCTGCACACGGGGAATTTCATACATGTCCTTATTTTTTGGTAAATCCCACACATCAGAGAGCATTACTGAACCAAGACAAAGGACCTTTGGGCTGCCACCCAGGGGGCAGCCTGGAGATCTGTGTGAGTTATGAAACGGTGTTAAGTGCTGTACCACGTTCTTCCCAGGAGCCAAGAGGGCATTTTGGCACCTCCTCAGATTAAGGGACACTAAGGTGCTTTTACCACAAGTAAGGAGGATGTGGTGGAATCCCGAAGCATAAAGATTCATCCCTTGGGCTCACCAGACCTTTCTGCAGACCTGTCACTGAGGGACCCATCAAGGGGATCATGGAATCATATATTCAGAGAATTATGGAATGGCTCGAGTTGGAAGGGACCTTAAAGATCATCTCATTCCACTCCCTGCCATGGGCAGGGACACCTTCCACCAGCCCAGGTTGCTCCAAGCCCTGTCCAGCCTGGCCTTGGACACTCCCAGGGATCCAGGGGCAGCCACAGCTTCTCTGCCCAACCTGTGCCAGGGCCTGCCCACCCTCACAGGGAACAATTTCTTCCTAATATTTATTCTCCATCTTTCCTCTTTTAGTTTAAAACCATTCTTCCCTGTCTTATCACTCTCTGCCTGTGTAAAAAGTCACTCCTTCTTTTCAAAATCACAGAGGATCGTCTAATCACAGAACCACAGGATCCATTAGGTTGGAAAAAACCTCTGAGATCGAGCCCACCCAAACACCACCATGGCACCGACTGCCACATCCAGTCTTTTCCTAAAGACCTCCAGGGACAGTGACTCCACCACCTCCCTGGGCAGCCCATTCCAATATCTAATCACCCTTCCCGTGAACAAATTCCTCCTAGTGTCCAACCTAAACCTCCCCTGCTGCAGCTCAAGACTACGTCCTCTCATCCCGTTGCTGGTTGCCTGGGAAGAGAGGTGACCCTTATGGTGTCTATCACCATGTGCTGGCTTCCCTGTGCCCACCACATTGTACACCTGGAAGGTCAAACACGCCAGGAGAAGAGAGCACCTGGCGCTCCATGGTCTTTCTCTGCCTTCCAATGGAGTCCTCTCTGGGAGCCCCAAGACAGAGACAAAACAGAGTCCCCACCTGCTCAGAGCCCAGGGTCCATCCAGGGGCAGGTGCTCCTGTCACCCCAATGACCAGCTCAGTGACACCGTGCTGGACAACCTTGCTTGGCCTCCAACCTTTTTTTAATTAAAGCTCTTCTGATCAGTTAGATATGTCCATTCTGCTTTAGACAAAGGTCAGGGGAGCAAGAGCAGCCTGTTGCCTTCCCTCCACCACTGGGTCTCCCTGTCTGGTCAAACCGACTCAGCAAGAAACTGTGTGCTGGTGGTCAAATGCCACCAATAACACCAGGGCTAGCTGGTGGCCACTCCCAGAGGTGGCATGTAGCAGCAGGATCAGGCCTTTAATCATATTGTCCTTCATGGATTCCCACTGTCCTCCTCAGACTTCTTTGTGGCTCTTTCCTACGCTTCTCCTCCCCCTGCTTTAAAGTTGAGTTGATCCCCATGTTCTCTCCACCTCGTGGACTTCAGCTGTGACTCCATGACAGGTCTGCACCACAACCACATTCTTGGAAAGGGTGCGCACACCCTGCTCAGGTTGGGTTGCTGCAGCAACCACCCTTGACATCATCACCTTCCCCACGTCCACCACCGTCATGCAGGAGGTTGTGAAAGCCTCTTTGGCACTGCAGCTGCATATTTGGATGTTTGGGAGGGAGACTCCCGTTCCAAGCCAGGAATGCGAGGAGCAGATGTGTCGCGTGTCCAGAGGAGCAGGGTCAGAGGGCAGTGCAGCCTGCTTGGCACAGCATCCAGCTTGGAGCTGCAGGGCTGGAATCTGCTGCCTCTGGCAGGGCGTGTTCCAGACATCCCGTGGACAACACGACTCTTGCTTTTGGTGGTAACTGTGGCCATTTTACAACCCGGGCAGAGTCTGGATGCCAGAATTCAAAGGTTTTTTCAGATGCCAAAAAAACTTGTCATTTCTGTGTTGACTCATTTGATCCACCTGAAATGTTTCTGGAACAAGGGACGTCGCCAGCTCACATCTTGTCATCAGGAGTTTCCATCCTTCCTAAAGCCCATCCTTGCTATTGCTCAATTCACACACACACACGCACCAGAATCCATTGAGCTTTCCAGCCTTCAGATTGGCAGAATTTGAAGAACTGAATTATGACTTCCAAACCCGTGAGCAGGTTCTCCTGGAGCCTCCCTGCAATCCCTTGAGGAGCATGTAAATTTTAAAGCAGAAATGATGGTTGTTTCCACATTGCAGGTTTCTGGCTAGCTAAGTCAGAAGTTGCTTCGTTAAGATGAGAAATTAACATCTCCTTTTGTGAAGTGGGAGAATCTCAGAGGATTTTGAAGGCCAACACAGGATCTGGAGAGCAGCTTTATGGTCTCTGCTTCACTGAACAGTATCCAGGGGGGAAAGAGAAGAGACCCAGCCTGACTCTGGGTTAGGGAGAGCTTCTACAAACCCCAAACAGGAGGCAGAAGGGAGATAACTCTGCAAATTCCTTTTTCCAGCCATCTGGACTTTTCTCAGCCCCTTCAATCTCACCCTGCAGGGACAGCAAGAGAAAGGCAGGACGAACAAGTAGTTCAATGTGCAACTAAGCTGATAATGCCCAAAAATTCCATGTGGATTTGTGCCTTTTGGCCCCACTTTGGTGCAGCTTAACTACCACCTTGTAAAAGCTTTGCATCTCTGACTGTCCTGCCACGAAATCTGGTGGAAGTTGGTCAAAGAGAAAGTGATCTTCAAGAGAAAGGGAAGTAGAGAAGGTCACAGACGAAGCCAGGCCTCTTCCATACACATGCTCCCAGAAGTTATGCCTCCTTAGAATACCAAGATAAAGCCATGTCCGTGGCAGACATCCATGGAAAGAAGCTCAGTGGAGACAGGGGAGCCTGGGCAGGGAGCCAGAGCCTTTAGCCAAGAGTGACAGGTTATTCAGGTCTGGGATGAGGTTACACCCAAGAGATGGGATGGACAGTGTGACACAGTCATGTTTCTTCACACCACACCACACGGATCCAGTCGAGATGCTTGGGAATTTTCCAGGCAAACACTTTTTTTTTTTCCCATCAGAATGTACAGAGTTGCGGAACGCTGAACATTTCACAGAAAACACATTGAGTTTGGTGAACCTCTGATGGAGCACAGCCAGGGACATGTTTCCACCAGACAAGACAAATTTCCATGAGCAACCTGACTGCCAGTTCATGAGATGGTGTGAGGAGCTCCTCACAAACCAATTTGGCCGTAATTCCAGGGAGCCAGCCTCGTAGATTTGCAGTCAGGATCCCAGGCTGATGACTTGATGAGCTCAACCTGCTACAAAAGTCTCTCTTACAGCTCAAATATTGGGATCATCTTGGCAGTTCATGGCCCTGGAGCAGCTCATTACTCATCCATCCCAATTAACGTTATCTCCAGGCTGTTGGACTGTCCTTTTGGGAGCTTCACTGCCCCACCAGTCAGGCAACCCAGTGATCTAAGCAGACTTAAATCTGTTTGCATTACCTGAAGTCCTTGCTCTTTCTTTTACCCCTAAAAATCCCTGCAGGCACTGTCTGAAACCAGCACGGCTGCAAATAGCAGCTTTAAATCTGGCAAGAGTCCCACCAGCTCCAGTCCCCAGTCCTCAGCTGGGTCCTGGGGTTTGAGTCTGGAAGCACTCAGAGTTGGCACGGCCTCAGACAAAAATGTTATGAGATTTCCATTTGGAAGGGAAAAAACCGTATTTCTGTAGCCAGCGAGGACATAAATGAAATTTATCCTTCCAACAAATTTCTAATGCTGTCTACACTGAAGCTCTGACAGCCCAGAACCCTTCCAGCTCCTCTGCTGGCCTTGCCTTCCTGGGAGATATGTGGCCCCACCAAACTACATTTCTAAAACGATAGAAATACACCTTTTCCTATCTCAGGGCCAAGGATTCGCAACTCTGGCCACCAATTTCATGTGTAGAGGTGAAACACGGCGGAGGGGACAGTGACCCACGACCATCAGCTGTGTGAAGGATGGGAAGTAACACATGCAAGGTGGTTCATACCCAGGGTCTTTCTCTCCTGCAGAACTCCCGCACCATTTATTTGCCTTGATGGCCCTGATGAGCAGAGTGGAAACAGCTTTACTCCAAATCTCCACTCATTTGTTGCAGGTATCAGCAGATCCAGTGACCAAGGTGGAAAAAGACAGGTTATTCTCATAGTTTAGTTGGATGGGGCTTGGAGGAACCCGGGCTAGTGGGAGGTGTCCCTGCCCATGGCAGGGGTTTGGAGTGAGGTGGCCTTTGAGATCCCTTCCAGCACAAACTATGATCCTATGATTCAAACCATTCTGTGATTCTATATGTAATAGCGACATTCCTGAGAAGTCTGCAATCTCAACTTGCCATTTTTCTCAAACTTCTCGTTTGATTTGCAACGGGGAACATGCTCAATAGCACCGTCCTGCAACGTTCTGACTGCAAGCCCCACGAGGGAGCTGAGCCAGGCATATAAAAACCCCAGCAGTCTCTTCCCTGATGTGAGGAGTGCAAAGGATTTTCATGGACTTGGAAGAGCATTTGGTGCCAACAGCAGGAGGTTTTTGAGTTTGCAGATTAAAACACTGGGCGGGTGTTGTATTTTTGCCTACTGCCAGAGCAGACTCATGACTTCTCCCACAGGTTATAAAGTTGGTGTCTTCCCTCAGGAGAGAAGTTGAAGTGGATGAAGATGCAACAAAGGAGTGGAGTATGAGCCCAGGGGAGCCAGACTTGCTGCTGTTGCTGTAGGGGACAGAAAATAGCAATGGAAATTACTTCCCCTCTCACCCCCCCTCCAAATCACAGAGCTGAGGTGCCAGATAAGAACTCATGCTTGAAGAGGCTGGTGACCCAATTAAAGAGGCCCAGGAGGGACACAACAGCAGTTCGGATTTTAGGTTAATCAGAACAAAAGAATAATGAAAAACTGTAAAGGAGTATCAAGGGAGTGGTGGGACAGCTGAAATTCACTGTTTCTTTTGGGATGCCATCCCAGAAGCTGTGGCTATGGTGGGTTGCCCACCCCCTCATTTGCTAATGGATCAGGGAACACACTGCACAGTGAGGTGTTATGGATAACTCCAGGAGGTGTCTCAAATCACATAGTAATCACTTCTGAGGTGTGTGTCTGCACACACCCACCACGTACACACACAACCACATGTCCTGGAAACACGGAGCACTTTAGGACAGAACCCTCTGGAGTTCTGTGACCCAGCCTCCTGCTCTAAGCAGGGCTACTTAGCTCAGGTGGCTCAGGGCTCTCTCCTGTTGAGTTTTGAGTATCTTCAAAGAGGGAGATGTCCCCCATCTCTTGCTGCCTTGGTTCCCTCTTTGACCATCTGTCCTCATCGGGGAGATTTTGTCCTTGTATTTCCTTGGAACTTCCCATAGAATCATTGAATGGTTTGGGAGGGACCCTAAAAACCATCCAGTCCACCCCCTGCCATGGGCAGAGACACCTTCCACCAGCCCAGGTTGCTCCAAGCCCCGTCCAACCTGGCCTTGGACACTCCCAGGGGTGCAGGGGCAGCCACAGCTTCTCTGCCCAACCTGTGCCAGGGCCTGCCCTCCCTCACAGGAAAGGATTTCTTCCAAACATGTAATCTAACCCTTCCCTGTGGCAGTGAGAAGCCCGTCCCCCTTGTCCTGCCACTCCATCCCCTTGTCAAAAGCCCCTTTCCAACTTCTTGTCTATATCCACCTCTAAACCTGAAAAAAACAAGGGTGGTTGTGGCAGCTTCCTTCCCACTGTCCCTGTTCCCACTGCTCCCCTGACAAGACAGCACACCGAAATTCCCAAACCAGTCCAGGCCAGGACAGCCCATTACCCTGTTCCAGCCTCTCGCTGCAAACAAGGTCCTTACAGGTCACCTGTCCATCTGACCAGTCATATTTTCTGGGTGTAACTACTTTCTCCAGGGTTTAAACCTTCCCATTTCACTGTGTAAAATGAGGCCATGGATTTTTTCATTACAAAAGGTCAAACGGGTTCTTCACAACCTTTGAGCAAGCTACAAATGATCTAATTACCTAGGACTGTCTTCACACTCCCAGTCATCCTTCCCAGGAAGCAGTTCCTGTCTCCAGGCTAAATGATGTGGGCTCTTCTCTGCTGTTTGCCTGGACTAGATTAACCATGCCCACTCTGAACTGGGATTGCTGCATGTCGCTTTTGGGTTCCCTGCTCCTTTGGGGCACAAAATGAAATTATTAATTTTTTGGTTTTTAGTTCAAAGACCTCGTGAGGTCTGTGCTGCAACACTCCAGAGTGATGTCCAGGGTATGTGCCGAGTGCCCTTGGACGAAACCTTGGGCATATGGACAAGGCAGATGGTGCAAGACATGCTGTAGGTTGGCAAGAGCAAGACTTAAACTCAAATGCTTTAAGCCAGGATGCCCTAACAAGGAATGAGTGGAATGAAGGCACAGGCTGTGTGCAGCCCCCAACCACAGGTTCCTCAGCCCCAGCATGAGCCCAGGACCAAGAAACATGGGCCAGGCCAGCACGTCCCCAAGAGCAGGGTATTCTGTCAGTGCCCATTACAGGCTGCAGCTCACAGTTGTCACCACGCTCAGCGGGTTGCTGGTCTCAGTCCAGGGACCAGTTCCCTATCCCTATGACAGCTCCAGCAGTCACATCTACTGCTGGATGATCAACCCCCACCCAGCCTGGCCCCACCATTCCTTGTGCTGTCACCATGTGGAGCATCACTGTGAAATCACAGGACCATAAAGGTTGGAAAAGCCCTCTGAGATCATCCAGTCCAACAGTTCCCCCAGAACTGCCAAGGCCACCACTATCCCATGTCCCCAAGTGCCACATCCATATGGCTTTGAAATCCCTCCAAGGATGGGGACTCCACTACTGCCCTGGGCAGCTGTGCCAGGGCTGGACAACCCTTTCAATGAAGCAATTTCCACCAAGATCCAGAGAGATCTTCCCTTCTGGAAGCCAAACCTTTCCCTCCCACAGTTGCCTTCATACCCCCAAGCAGAGCATTTACCTTTCCCTTAGAGCTGGCCAGCCCATGTTACTCCAGGTCAGGCTGTTTAAACCCCAGCTGCAGTGTTTGTCTTGCTGTTTTGTTGAGGAGACAGTTTCAGCATGTACAGCACTTCTTCTTCTGGGACATTTGAGGGCTGAAACTGTGACCTTTGGCTGCTGTTCGTGTTCAGCAGCAGAGACAGCAATCCCAGTGGTGGATGGGTTGGAAGAGGAAAGTCCTTTTCCTCCCCCTCCATCTCTTCAGGGACAAAGCTGGACCAAAGCAAGCGGCCCCACAAGACTGGGACACTGCGAGGACACTTTCTCCATGCAGACCACAGCTGGAGCAGGGAAGTGGCTCATCACTGCCTGAAGCACTGGGGCAAAGCTTAGCCCATCCTCCAAGCCTGGGCAATGTTTAGATTCCAGACTTGACTTTCTTATGGCCAGAAGTGTGGCCCCATCCCTGCTTGGAACAACGTGATCTAGTGGAAGGTGTCCCTGCCTATCACAGGGGGTTGGAACCAGTTTGTCTTTAAGGTCCCCTTGAACCCAAAGCATTCTGTCAGTCCATGATGCTATGAAAGTAAGGGAAGTTAACCCCAATGCAAAGTCTTTGCATGCAAGTGACCACAAAGTACCATTTCTACCTGAGTTTTTAAGTTTATTCATCTGCTGCCGAAGCCTTTCTCCTGCCTTCTAAAGCAGGACTTGTTCAGCTCTGGCTGAACAGCCCAGAGGTTCAGGCAAGGGCTGGGAAGGTCAGGAGGGAGAGCCCCATGTTTGGATTGACTTTGGCTGGTTAGATCTGTAGCTGAGGAGGCTGAATGGTCCCCAATTCCTTCTGGATCAGCAGACAGAGCGGGATGCACAGCCTGACAGACTCATCCCCTTCCTGCCACAGAGCCCACCACGGACAAGGGGGCAGGCACGTAATGCAGGGCTGTCTCCAGGAGGATCTTCCTGACAGGAATCGTGAAACAAAACAAGATTATGTCCCTCTGCCCAGAAACATTTATAAAGCTGCTCATGGAAATGGAAGTGACTGCAGAAGGTCAAATAGTACCATCTGCCTTGGCAGAGCCTGGCAGGACTCAGGGTGCTGCAGGCTGGCTCCTGGCTAAGGTGCAAAACCAAATCCTTCTCTGGGAAGGAAAGCAGAGGCAATGACCATCTCGAGAGGCATGACCTTCCTTCAGCTCCACCTCAGTTCAGCTGAATTTGTGAGGAATCAACATTTTTGCAACCCTGGCCAGATGTCCACACACAGCCCCCACCCACCCATCACACACCAATATTTGCACAATCCAGTGGGTTCAGATCACATACAGAGTCCAAATCACAGCACAGATTTTGAGCACAGTGTGTGGCAAAGGTGAGAACTGCAAACCGTGACAGCCTTTGGACCACAACTGGGGAGCATATCAGAGTCCCTCCCACCCTATACAGACCTCTCTTGTCAACCTGGTGCCTTATTTTGATACTTAATACTAAAATGTGGCCCCAGCAGAGGAAGTGGGGTTTTTTCAGACCTTCAGCCTAAGATGTCCTGTGTGGTCACTGAGCAGCAATTCTAAACTGGAGCGGACTCAGGGGATGGTTTAACTTGTTATGAGAGAATTCACTAAACCAGCCTCCTTAGTGACACTTGGCAGGACACATTGTACATGCTGAAGAGAAGAAAAGCCAAGCCATGATGAGACTGATGAATCCTGGTCTGCCAAGTCCTCAGTTCGTGGTGCCCACCTCCTGATAGAGCAGAAGAACCTCCAGAGTGTTTTATGCCACCAGGTGAAATGGGTCTTGAACATGTGAAAACCCACAGCTCTGCACACTGGGTCACCTCTCCTTCTACAAAGGCTCCTGATATCTCAGCTTTAAAACCTATGACATGCAGTAGCAGATTGTAAATCAACACAGCTTTTGCTGCAGTGTGCAGCTATTCCAAATCTCCATCTGTTATTACCTCAGGACGTGGCCTATGAACCTCACACCTCTGAATCCCAGCAATGCTCTTTAGCTCCTAACGGGATAATTGACGTTGGATTTGCAGCTCACACAGCCCTGCCCCAAAGGTTAATGGGTTGGGAGCTCGCAGGACCTCCATCAGGCTGTCTTTTGTGCCCTCACCTCCAGCCCTCAGACCCTCCAGCTGCAAATCTGCAAGGGCTGTCACGGGGTGACTAATGAGCCTCATGTCTTAACCTGAGGACAAAGTCACGGCTCGCTTTTGGCTCTGAACAGGGCAGGGAGTTGTCAGCAAGGTGCACAGCTCACTTGCCTTGGGCTAGCTTGACATGCCCCCCTTGGCCCTGCGGAGGGAAGCCAGATGGGGAAGATGATGTCAATTTGCAGCTGCAGCAACACAGAGACTCGCAGCCGTCAAAACAGCGAGTGGCAGCAGCGTGACTTCCCTCTTCCCTTGTGATCTGTGGGAAATGGGAGCGGCAGGCTCCTCATGGGGAAACTCCACTGCCCGGAGCTTCCCCGGCACAGGAGCATCTTTCTTTGCTCAGTAGGTCACCCATTGGGAACGTGCTGTGCCTGTATAGGTCACCACATCGCACTGTGCTCACGAGGACCACAGAGAGCACACAGGTCATGGCCCGGCTCGCTTTGGTCACGTCCTGAAACCGGGGTGGCAATTTCCATCCCTGCTGATTCCTCTGTATTCATCCAGAGAAGCCGGTTTTACAAGGAAATTAAAACCCATCTCAAGCCCCCGTTCTTCTTGACCAAGGCACAGATCCTGTTTCGAGGCACGCGAAGCCAGAGATCACAGAACCAGTGCCAAGGGCATTGTGCAAACATCAACGTGCACCAACTCTGTGGCTTCCCAGCACTGAGTCTTTGCAGAAAGATCTGCTGAAGGTATTGTTGCTTCATCCTTCCCCACCCACCATCACACGCTGCCTCTGCTTCATCCTCTTGGTTGCCACCAGCACAGCTTCCAAAACAACCACGCTGATGGTGTTGATGTTGTTTAGGTGTTTTTCCAGGTGGATCAACTCCCATAATTGCATCTCTATACAGTCAATGGAGTGGAGATAGCACAGATAAAAATGGGTTTGGGCACTGGGAAAGGGGTGCATATTTTTGTTTTACTAGGGCTGAGACACTCAAGCAAATAGAAGGGCAGGCAAGTGCCTTCAGGTCCAAACGTGCTGTGTGACCTGCCTGAGACTCCTGGTCCACACAGGGCTGCGGAAGGGGGCAACAAAAGCTTCTCTGAAGGGCCTCGGCTGTAAAACAAGTGTTTGCTCAAAACTGCAGGTAGAGAAGTATGTAGAATTGACAAAGCTTGGCCTAAGCCTTGCTGAGGTTACTCTTAGGAATTAGGATCAGGAAAATTAAGAAATGTTCATCACAACCAGCCTTGTTTCAGGTGATTAAACTCCAATATAGATGCAGTTAGACCTATCCACACTGGGATGATTCCCATTGAAGGCAGAGAATCCCACTGTAAAGGATCCACAGGTGGTCTCCAGATCCAGCTTAAACAAACACTTTGACTTGGTATTAGGATGTTTGAGAGCATGGAATGTTAAGGACACAGGGATGGCACAAACAGTTTCTAACCCACTTTATGTATGATGTCTGTGAAGGTGACTTACCCCCTACCTGTGCAAAGCCTCTCGGTAGTGATCGATTTTAGCATCATATCCACCAGAAGACAGGAGAAACTCCCACAGCAATCTCACAAGTCCTGGAACCTAAAAAATAACGGGAGCCCCAATCTACTATCAGGTATTCAGGTACAAAAATGTGGGACCATCAGAGTGGCCACCAAGGTCCATTCACCCCAGTGACTTCTCTTTGGCCACAGCCAACAGTGAATATCCAGAGAAGAGTGTCAGAATACAGCAAATAGTTTGAGATACTTCCCCAAAATATCCAGTCAGCTTCCAACAATCTGTGGGTTCCTGTGCCATAGAGATCAATTCCACATTTAATTACCCACAATGATTTTCTCTTCCATCCATTTATCTCATTGCTTTAGGAACTCCCATCGATTTCCAACATCCTGTTGCAAGGAGTTCCACAGATTAATTACACACTGGGAGAAGAGACACCTCCTCTTGTTTGTTTTGGATTTGCAGCTTCTGGCTTCACCTGATGTTCTGTAATTCTTTTAGAGATAAAGATGGGGAACATACTCTTCCTGTCCACCCTTCCCATACCACCCAGCGATTTACAGTCCTCTGTCATAACTCTTCTCACACGTCTCCCTTCCAGCCTCCTGAGTCTTCATCTACTTACTGGTACAGCAGCCACAGCAGAGTTTTGAACATCTTGGTGTTCCGAGTCTTTTCCAACTTCCCTTTGTGTTCACTTGTCCTTTGAGGCCAGGGAACCATCTTTCAGATACTCCATCAAAGGCACCAGCTGAAGCCTCTTCCCATGAGGGTCAAAACAAAGGGGCTGCCCAACATGGGAGCATGGAATCACAGAATCATGGAATGGTTTGGCTTGGAAGAGAACCAGAAACCACCCAGTGCCACCCCCTGCCATGGGCAGGGACACCTCCCACCAGCCCAGGTTGCTCCAAGCCCCGTTCAACCTGGCCTTGGACACTTCCAGGGATCCAGGGGCAGCCACAGCTTCTCTGCCCAACCTGTGCCAGGACCTGCCCACCCTCCCAGGGAAGAATTTTCCCCTAATATCTAATCTAAATGTCTCCTCTTCTAGTTTAAAATCATTCCCCTTTATCCTGTCACTATCTGCTTGTGTGAAAGGCCCCTCTCCCTCTCTTTCAGAAGCCTCCTTATGGTGCTGGAAGGTCTCTCTCATCCCACCCCATCTCTCTCAGCCTGGAACAGTGGGGCCCATCAAGCCAAAGCAGCTCTAACAGCTCTAGTAACACATTCCTTCTTGCTCCCCTTAGGGGGTAGGAGTTTGCAAATGGTCTTCTGGGGGTGCATTTAAAAAAAAAAAAAGGGGGGGAGAAAAATGCCAGTATTTTTATACTGGACCTCAGGGATACTGGAAGAGACAAAAAGAGCAGAGATTTGAATTCCTGTGGGGTGTTTTCCCTGAATGAAGGCCCGGAGAATGGATGGCATGAGCAGTGTTACCCTCCATGAACCTCTGCCCATTCCCTTTCCATCTGCACTAGCCCAGGTGCTGGGCAAACCCTCCTGTGCCCCTTCCCTGCCGAGGAAACAACATCTTCACAGAGCAGCAAAGGCAGATCTCACACGTGCTTTGCTGGGCAAACATTGATGTTTGCAAAGTCAGCAGGGACAGGAACCAGCCCCGCAGGGCTGGGCTTGTTCTCCAAACACTGACACACGAGGAACCTCCAACAGCCGAGGCAGGAGGCACATTGATCCCAATCCACACCACAGGAAGATGGGAAGTGTAAGGGGGCTTGTTCAGTATTTTCTGCCCCTGACCACAGAAATGCCAAACTTGCAGAGACTGTTTCAATCCTCTCCCTTCTTGTCAGAAGCAGAGCGCCTAGAGAGGGGAGCACAGGGCTGCGGGGTGTTCAGGGGTGCACAAACAGCCAGCCCTTTCCATGAACACAGCTAAGCTTTTAAGAGGCTCAAACTGAACTCCAGCATCCCCAGCAGATCCTGTTGGAGACCAGCCTCCTGCCATGCAGACATCTGTCTGTCTCTCCAGCACCTTTCTGGGCAGTGTCCCGCTGCTTTGCCTGTCAGGAGTTGGACTTCACTGATCCTTGTGGGTCCCTTCCAACTCAAGATATTCTATAATTCTGGATTCTGTGACTTGTCTGTCGGGGACACCCCAGGAAACCAGTTTCATTGCTGTTGGTATCACAACACCACCGAAAAAGGTGTTTAGATTAAAGATGCTTCATCATTCCGGGTTCATTCAAAATCCTGCTCATTCAAAACCCCACAAGTACATATGGTCAGAGATCATCAGCAGACACCAACATGAATAAAAACAAGTATTCATAAGAAAAAGAGACAATGCTGGGTGTTTCCAAACTTTCCCCTTTGTCACCATCGCAGCATTGTGATGCTTTAAGAGGATACTTGAGAATAGAGATGTTCGAAAGAAACTCCCCCCACCTAGCAAGAAGGCTGGAGACACCCTGGGCTGAACAGAAGCCAGTCAGACATTCAGCACAGAAAGGCAGTGACCAGCCACGGAGAATCCATGGAGTGCTGAGAGCTCCGGGTGCCCGGGATAAGACCCTTAGCTGAGCAGAGGGGCAGGAAGGATGGACACAGCACAGCAAATATCCTCAGGGTTTGGACACAGCGTGGTTTCAGGGGCTCCCTGTAAGCAGGAGGGGACAAATTCCCTGTGTCAGCAGACACAGTGGTGTCCTCAGGCTTCAAGAAAAAACACCAAGAGAACACAGGAGGAACAAATTAACGATGCTGGGCACAACCCAAAATCCATGAGGTCTTGTCAGACACGGGCCAAGGCTTTAGTGAAGACATGAGCTGGGTCTTGGCATGGTGCGTGCACAGAAGTGGCCATCAGGGAGGAAATCAGAGCCGGGGGAAAGTTGTTTCAGATGGGAAAGATTAAAATGTGTTTGGGCTGCGAGGAGCAGAATCAGAAGCCAGAGGAAGGGTAAGCAAAAAGAGAGCCAAAGGAAAAGGGAGCGTCAGGTGACAGAGCGAGGAGGACGGCGGGGACAGTTCTGGGGCAGGAAAGGGGCTGTTGGAGGGAAGGGAAGAAACGTGCTCGTTTGCCAAAGTCTCCTTGGAACAGAGAGCTCCTGTTCAGAGCCAAAACAGGGGGAGGATGAATGAGGAAATCAGCTTCATCACGAGATATCCCGCAGCAGGAGAGCAGAGTGGGGGGAGCGGATGATGGAATGTGGCCAGTGCCAGTGGGATGGCCTGGGGGACCTGCAGAGAGGCAGAGGCACTGAGGAGACACAGTCTGTTGTCCCTTTACAGTGATAACCAACACCATGCCTTAGCCCAGGGCCACCTCCAGCCAAGGCAAAGTGTCCTTCAGGCTGTGCAAGGATTTGACAGGTAGCAGTCCAAGTCCTGCCCCAGAGGTACCTGCAGTAACTGAGGGGTGGAGGACTCAGTCCATTCTCTCACAGTATCGTGGCTTTCAAGCAATAACCACAAAAGCAGAGTTTGCATTGGCTCAGGTGTGAAGTCAGGTAAAAAAAGCACATAAAAAGTAGAGCTTAGAAAACTGGCATTCCAGCTCTGAGCTGACAGAAATGTTGCCTTGGTGCCCCTGACTTGAGAAGATCAGGCAGATGGCCCTGACTAGACAACCACCCAGCTCTCACACCTTCCCTTTTTCCCTTCCAAACACCTCTTCTCCCCCTCTGACACATGATATGAAAACCACTTGCCTGTCCAAAACCTCGTTCAGATCAGAAATGTGGCACCTGGGCAGGTCACACACCTGAAGTTTAGAAGACTGAAGAGGTTCCTGATGCTCAGAGGTGCCCCAGGAAGGCACTGTCCCCAAGGGCAGCAGCAGCCATGGCATGGCCACCCTCTAGTGGCCACCACTCCTTCACAGAGACATCTCCTACATGAACATGCACTGCTTACTCCTCTGTGGTACGAGGTTAACTCAGGCACACACAGAAACGCCTGTGGAAAATCTTCCTCCCCCTTGCCAACTATTTGCAGCAGCACGGCACAAGAGTTCACCAACCGTGTGTTAACAATGTAGGAAGAACACTATAAAAATTAAGATGCCCACAAGGATCACATCAGTTTGCCCAAATTTGTGGCCCAGCATAACATTTACTCCAGTCAGCACTTAGCACCAGCATCACAAAGAGACCAGGCAGAGATCGAATGGTTTTAGTAGGAGGGAAAAATACAAATTTAGTTTGGGTGCACCCTACTTTCTTAATGTTGTTTGATTTTTTTGTTGGTTTTTTGGTTTTTTTTTAATGGAATATTCTGCTCTTCAAACATCTCTGTGGAGTCCATCTAGTGGCATCTAATTGGTGGCTGCCCCTGGATCCCTGGGAGTGTCCAAGGGCAGGCTGGATGGGGCTTGGAGCAACCTGGGCTGGTGGAAGGTGTCCCTGCCCATGGCAGGGGGTGGAACAAAATGGTCTTTATGGTCCCTCCCTACCCAAACCATTTTCCATAATTCTATGATTTTTTGTAACTCCTTATAGGTCAACCCATCTGTACCTACGCAGTCACATGCCAAATTAGGTGGACATGAAAACCCAGGGGAGAGTTTGCTGGGCTGGAAGACACAATGCAGCTCCTCAGGGATGAGGCCTCATGTCCTGCACTCCCTTGGGGTAGTGACCAGATCAAATATCAGACTGCTGAGAACAACATCTCTGCTCTCAGAGTCTGCAAGGGCATCTTGGGCACCCCATGAAACCATATCCATGCTGCTGTGTCCACTTAAAACCTTCTCCCCACGGGGTGTGCTGGTCCCCAGGACAGTGTGAAGGTTGCCCAGTGGGGTGCCAAGTGAGAACTGCTGGGTTGGGACCAAAGCTAAAGCTGTGCCAAATCAACAAGGGAAAAAAATGCAAATATTTTTAGACAAAATACCCTGCGGTGCTGCAGCAAGACAAGCACACGCTGCTCCTGTGAGAGCAGGCAGAGGAGAACTGGAACCAAACCAGAACCAAACTGGAAGGAGAAAAGGAAGTCAGCAGCCCAGAGGATGACAAGGAACTTGGTGTCTTGTGTCACACAGGATCCAGATTTGTTGTGAAACCCCATGGGGTTGGTCCCTCCCTCACCAGCAGCACCTCCAGCCATCATCCCAGAGGGCAAGGAGAGGCTCTGGAGCCCCTGAGCCCCACTCCAAACTCAACCTGGGGGATGTGACAGAGCAGGAGTGACCTAGGACAGTGTATGCAATGACAGTGGAGTCCTCTGCTGCCATCTCCAAAGGGTTTTCCACTGGGAAGAGCGCTTCCATTCCAACAGGATGCTGTAAGGGATGCCGTCAACCAGCTTGTTTATTCTAATAGCTACCACGTCATTGAAACACACGCAAGGCGGGGGAATCATCTCTGGGATTTCCTGGAATTTACAGTGTTTGTCCTGTCAGTGTCATGGGATCACCCCTGTTTCTTGAGCTGTATGAGGCAGAGACCAGCCAGTCCTTGTCCACTCTCTCCAGACCATCCATGACTTCCTAAACTGCCCTTGTGTCCTCCCACAGTCATCTTTCCAAGCCAAGAAGTACCTACCTGGCCATTCCTCATGGGAATATGACACCCTGTTTCTACCTCCCTTGCTGCCCTTCTCTGGACCTTTCCCAGCTCCAGCTCCTCTGGCACACAGACACCATATCCATGGCACGCCACAAGCTGTCCTGATGTTTCCCTTAACGTTCTTAATTCCAGAATGAGAGTTCCCAGCATGTCACCCACACTGGAGACTGCTTCACCCGAGAGTGAACGTATCCAAACAGGAAAGGCACATGGAAAGGGATTCGGCATCAGGGATGGGGATGGAGGGTCTTGGACCGTCCTCCCTCCTGTCTCCATAACCTGCATGGGAAGGAGTCAGCGAGCACGGACTCACCTCTGTCACAGCTAGACAAGCCTACAGCAAGATCTCAGGGATGTAAGTTGGGAGCTTGGAGAGTGGCAGTGCAGGGAGGGACAGAAAAGTGTTTGGGCTCTCACAGAGCTCTCAGGGACAGGTCTGTGACCCCCCTGGTCCTCTCCCTGCTCCACGAGGTGTGAGCATCCAGCATGAGCTTACAGCAACAGGGGGAGGTGGCTGGTTTGTCCGAGAGTAAGGAAAAGCAAGAGGGGTCAATTCCTGTGTTATTATGCCTTGGGAAAACCCCTCTGGATATCTGTTAGCTCTGTCCTGGCGTTGTTGTGCCTCTGCCCAAGCCAATCCACATCCATGGAGGCTCATGGATGGTAACACCAGAGCTCAATCCAGCAAGAAGGATGGGGCTAGCACTGCCCGTGGAAGGGCATCATTCAGGACCAGTCAGTGTGGAGAACACTCTGCGCTTCACTGTGATGCTGTAACAGGGACAAGCACGACCACAGCCCATCCTTGGCTCTGTCCTCACTCCCCCAAAATTCCCCAGAGTGACCATCCATCCCCTTACCAGGTGTTTTCTGCTGAGCTTCCCTGCTCAGATCCCTTTCCCTCCCCACAGGGCTGGGCTGATAAAGCTGATTTGGAATCACTTATTGCTTAGCAACAGTTGTTATCCCTGACAAGTTTACTCCGGCTGCCAAAGGGAACCAGAATAAAACAAGCCTCTCCCACCATTTTAAATAAATTTTCATTTATTGCTGCCCTCTCTGCATGCAGACATTACAAGGGCACCCAGTGCTGCTTCTCCTTTCCCCCATCATTGTCCAAAGGCCTCTTGTGGGAGCATCCACCTACCAGGGCAGCTGTTGGCATCTCCTAGGATGGCACAGGTTTCCAAAGGGATGCAGCCTGTGAATGAGCTGTCAGGTCATCTGCAAGGCAATGGCAGTAGGGATGTGTCACCTGCACTATGATAGGGAGGAAAAGTCTCTTGAGATGTGTCAGCAGCCTTATGAAACTCTTCCTCTCTTTTGGGGTTTGGAGTGGGTAAAGTCCTTTGGAGTCAGCAGGAATGGGGTTCAGATCACAGGTGAAAACCCCACTGCCTGGCAGGACTCAGCTACCCAAATATCAGCATCCTTTTCCACTGGGGGCATCCTTGGGTATCCCACCTGACTCTCTGGAAAGGCACGGATCTCCTGTGCCACCCCTTGCCTGTGCCCTGGGCATGGCAGAGCAGCTCCCAAAAGTCAAGAAGTGTCTCCACTGAGGCAACTGAATTCAGCCAGAGGTGTGCAAGGTCCTGCTGTGGTCCACAGAGGTTTAATTAAGAGTCTCTGGAGAGCTATTCGCCTCCTCAGAAAGTGCCTGCATGTGGTCAGAAGAATTTCCTCCAGACATTATTGCCTGTATGGGCAGGAGACTCGGTGTGGCTGCCAAAGCATGGATCACTAATCTTATCTGAGACCTGCAGCAGTGTCTGGGACATCCTCTTAGGGATGTGGCACGGGTTCTTGGGATGGAGATATGGCCACTGGACCAGCAGAGGGAAGGCAGGAGAGATGTGCCAGGTGTCTAAAACAGCACTGAAAACCTGTATTTAGGCAATTGAACCATTGCTGAAGTCCGGAAGTGTGTCCTTCCCATAGTGAGCACAAAAAAAAAACCCAGGACAATGAGAAGCCTGGGCTGTGTTAGCTTTGGCCCAGGAGAACTCTGGGACCCAGGATGCTGGTTCAGCAGGTTTCTAAAAATGCCAGCTCCCCTCCCAAAACAACGAGCTTCACCCACGAAGGAAAAGAACCACGACAGCTCTGTTCTCCAGCAGCTGCAGCAAACAAAAGCCGTGTGAGAGCCCAGCAAGGAGGCACAGAGGAACAAATTGCCCAAGAAAATGCAAAGAATTTCCTGGCATGGCCAGCCCTCCTAGCATGATCCATGCTTACAAAGCTAGCAATTCAAATCCTCATGTTGTTAGCTAAAATGGGATTTAAAATCACATATCTGTGAGGTGGTGATGCCTGGCATGGGCAGGGATCAAGTGTAAATGCATTTAGAGGGCAGGAGGAGTTTTCTGACGGAATTTCTATGGGATGAGACAGGGGGAAGGAGAAGATAAGATACTTGGAGCTTCTTTTGTAGTAGAGAAGAGAGCACAAGCCTCAGTGCTGGGAGAAGGTGTGGGTGATCCCATCTCTGGATGTCAACACACTTCTGGGAACACCCCAGGCTTTCTGGAAGGTAAAAGGAGTGTTGTAACCTCTGTTTCATAACACAAGGGAAAGCACAGAGAGTCCAGGGACGAGCAAGATTAGGAGCATGCATTACAACCTGACACTTTCTCCTTGACCTGGCCGTGAGGACAAGCCACGTCCCTTGGCTGATACTCCTTGGGCTAAAAATCAAAGCATTCAGGAAGGGTTTCTGGAGGTGCATCCAGGACTTCCTGAAGGTGGCCACAGAACATGGAGATGGGCCAAAATCTCCTCCTGAGCAGAAAAGAAAATACAGGCAATGTGTGAAATCACTTTAGGTTTTCTGCCACGGCCCCGGATGATGCAGGGGACATCACTCCCTGGCTTCATCCTTGGAGGGGACCCGGGCAGCACAAACCTCCCCAGGGCATGGAGCTGAGCTGAAAACCTCATGTGCTTTGGGAGCACATCAACACAGGGCTGCTGAGCCTTAATTTTAGGACTTCCTCCACTGCATCAGTTAATGAAATAACTCAGCAGCCCAGCGAGGCAGCAATAAGGCTGGAAGGAAACTGAGGCACAGCCAAGCTGGGCGTCCCAAGGAGAAGGTCCCAGTGCCATGCCTTCCTCCAAGGAAGCCACGCTTCCTGGCAGACAAAGAGGGCGGTTTCCAACCAACAGCTGAGCTCTGGAGTCATTTTGGCCAATCCCCCAGCCCATGTCCGATGGCTCAGGTGAAAGTTTTCGGTGCTGGTCCTGCCCTTGCTGGAACAGAGTGAGGACGAACAGCTTGGCTTGGCTTTGCAAAGAGCCAGAGCCTTAACAGAAATGACAGGAGGAAGCCGAGCAGCCTCCAGGATGTCCTCTCTTCCACTTCTTCCCGTTTTCCACAGCAAAAAAAAAAAAATGGGATGAGAGGGTTGGGACATGCCCTGATTACCCTGCTGTGGAAAATGCTTTGCTCCACCACTGTCGTTTCCTGCCCACCTACAGCCAGTGGCCTCAGTGTTTGTGCTCTTGGCACAGCCCATGAAGCCGGGAGCTGAGGGAACATTCAGAGGGCTCGAATCAGTAGCAGCCCTGTGTTTGGGCTGAATAGCAAAAGGAGCTTGTGTGGGTTTCCCTTTCAAAGCCAGCTGAGAAAAGGTTTTGTTGCAAATCCCAGGCCAGAAGCGCCAGAGAGCCTTGAATTCTGATCTCTGTGCTTGTTTGTGCCTATTTAATGTCATGATTTACTCTTCAGCTGCTCTAAGGGCTGAAGCTGCTCAGAGCTCTTGCAGAGGGGGCTCCTGCTTGTCCTGGCCAGGCAAGGCTGGTCTCTGACTTTCATCTTGGAGACCCAAGGAGCCCCCATCAAGACCCAAACACCTTCCCATGCAGGACATCATTGTCATGGGAATGCCCAGAGGCTCTGTCCTGGCCCAGACCCTCCCAGCCCTTGGCAGGGTGCTAAGATGCTCCTCTTTCACTCAAGGGTTTTTTCCAGCCCAAACACAGTAAGAGAAAGAGAGACACAGGCAGAGCGTGGATGGAGCCGTAGCCACTGGAGACTTTCCCCTTGTTGAAGACCTCTGCCCCCTGACCATCACGTCATCCCACACCTTCTGTGTCCTCTTCAATTCCCCCAAGCATCCCAGCAGCCGTGATGGGAAAGACTCGCTCCCTCCCAGCTAGCCCTGACCTTAATCTGACACCTCTCAGCTCATCCTTGGACCTGGCTGCAGTTTCCCACAGATCTGAGATCTCCAGGCTTGATGGTTGTACCTCGCCCTGCCTTGGAAGGAAGGCACAACACATTGCCTGGAAACGCTCTCATGCCATCAAAACTCATCTCCTCGGTGGACCAGCACCATGGGAAGCCACAGATGCAGTGGCCTGGTGCTGGCTCTGCCAGACATCCCTTGGTGTCCTCTGAGAGCTCCTGCAGCCACGAGGCGCACGGCAAAGGACAACCCTCAGCCGTGCGAGGGCTTCTAGAGCTTTGAGGTGTCACTGGTGGCCATCCTGGCTTGGTGACTGGTGACAGGACCCAGGGAACAGCTGGAGCTGTGTCAGGGGAGGTTTGGTTGGGTCTCAGGGAAAGGCTCTTCCCCCAGAGGGTGGTGGGCACTGCCCAGGCTCCCCAGGGCAGTGGGCACGGCCCCGAGGCTGCCAGAGCTCCAGGAGGGTTTGGATGATGCTCTGGGGCACAGGGTGGGATTGGTGGGGTGTCTGTGCAGCACCAGGAACTGGACTTGATGATCCTTGTGGTTCCTTTCCAACTCAGGATACTCTGATTTTATGATTCCAGGCATGGTCCCCATGGACCATGTGTGGTTTTGGCTGAGCCATTCCTGGCACACGTGCTGCAGACCACGTGTTCCTCCCCTCAGCCAGAAACCAACAGGGAGAGCACCTGTATTGCTGCTAGCAAAGTTCATGAGGTGCTTTGAAACGCAGACACCAAGTTATTCCAGGCAAGCTGCAAAGCAGGGAGCCCCAGGAAGGTTTTGGGCAATTCTGATCAATGGTCTCGAGTTACTGAAGGAGGAGAAGCATAAAGGAAGGAGAGGGGTGGAGTGGAAGAGGATAAGGATAAATATTACTTTATGAGTATTAATATTTCATAGCCAGAACCTCAATCTTTGGATAGTCTTTGAATTCAGATATGAAGCCCTTGAAAGGGCTTCGAGGGATTTTTGTGCCTCATATTCTCATAGGTGCCAATTAATTAGACGAGCCAGCCTGAGGTGAAGCAGGATAACCCAAACCAGTGTGCATGAAGAAAACCAATTATTCCTGAATAATTCAGAATGAACACGGAAGCCCTAATTAAGGCCAAACCTCATAGAAGGAAGTATGGATCTAAGATTTTAAATTTTTCTACTGAATTTGGAGTTTGAGTTCAACTTTGGAGCTGCAGAGATGTGAGTTACGCTGCCATGTGCCTGTGCTGCATGTGCTGCATCCAAGGGCTGTGTTTATTATCCCTCAGCCACTGTCACCGCACACACAGCGCATCACATGTCTCCAGGGTCATTATTCTTCCCGGAAATCCCAGCTCAGCCAGGCCAGGCTCCAGGACGGAACATCCTGGCCCTCAGTCTGCAGTCACCCGGCTTGACATCAGGATAACCCTGTTACTGTCCGGGGAGCGACCTCGCTGTGCTCCTGGCCCTGGAAGGCTCCTTGGAGAGGGCTCGGTGTCTCCCAGCTCTGCACTGACACTGCTCCCTGCAGGGCCTCACATCCCACATCCTGCTGAGCTCAAAGACACGCAGGGCGATGCTGCTGCCCTGGCAGTGAGAGGGCACCTTTTGTGCCCATAGACCGGCTAGCGCTTGGCATTCCATCCCCTGCCAAGCCTTGTTCATCTCGGCACTTCAGCCCACACCTGTAACTCCAGGTGTCCCCCTGAGTCATTTCTCTGCAGCACAACCAGCCCTTTCCCTCACTGCCTCTTGTAGACCACCCAGAGTTTCACCAGCTGGAGACACTGGAGTATTTTCCACCCACCAGGAAAGCTCTTCACCCTTTCTGCAGCCACGGTCTGGCATTACCCCGAGGGATGTCTCTGGCTGGGATGAGCTCAGGCTCTCCCACAGCTCTCTCTGGAGCTCACATACCCCCTGATGGAGCACAGATGCTTCAGATCACTTGGATAAAAGGATGGTGGCCACCAGGCTGCCACCCCAGCCCTTCCCTCGTGGTGCAGGGCACCTCTCCTCGGGATGCTGAGCATGCAGCTTTCCGGGGAAGTGAGTACTTGGCACCACCATGGAAGGCTCAGCAACCTGCTGGATGAAGCCCAGAGTGGGGAGGCTTCCACCGTGCCTCGGAGAGGTCCCTTGCCATCCATCCTAAAACCTCAGTTTGCAATGATAACCAGAGTCAGATGCCAAAAGAGGCACATGAGGACAGGGAAGGGAGGATGGATCCTCCTGCCCCCCTCCCCCTCCTCACAAACCCCATCAGGCAACATCTCCTGCTTCCTACTCCCTGCCTTAAAAAAATTAGGAGAAGGGGGAAGGGAAGCGAATCTCCACCCCGGGCTTGTGCATTTTCTCCCATCAGAAGGCAATTTTCCATGATTACAGAGCTGCTATTCTGGGCTGCAATTGCGAGTTTATTAGTTAAGAGCACACCAGTAACTCTGGATTGTGCCTGCATTAGGAGAAGCACTCAAACCTCATCATGCTCTGAATGAGACACTTAAGGAAACATCCACAGCAGTTACAGCCTTTGATGGATCCCTGCCTGTGGAATGACTTAATGTGCTTACGGTGGGAACAAGGAGGGGAGAGGGGGAAAAGGGTGATACAGCTCCCAGCAAATCACACCCTTCTTCAGGGAGGAGGTTCGCGAGATATTGATCTGCTCTCAAGACTGAAAGCCCAAAAAGGGAATCAAGTTTAAGCGAAAAGTCCCCTCTGAAAGCGAAGGAATTGCGAAAGATGTGCAGGAAATAGAGAGCAGGCAGGAACTCGTCGGAGATTTCCATCAGCCTTCACAGCCAAGCTCATTCCATCCTGGGAACCTCTTTGCCAAACCACACGGAGATGGGACAGCAGGAGTACACCACGAGACAGGGTGTGACCGAGGGGATGCCCTTCACACATGACCTTGCTGCCCAAGTGGAAGCTCCAGAGACCCCTGAGCATCTCCAGCATCATCCCAAGAGCCCACTGAGAGATGGAGCGGTTCTCATTTCACAGAAATAAGGAATTAGGACAAGCAAAGGAAAGGCAAGGGCAGATTTAAACCCAAACCCTAAAGGACTAAAGTCCCTTGGCTGAATGTCCATTCATTCAAAGGACACAAACCTTAATGGATTATCAATGGTTGCTGTAGTAAAAATTTCCCAAGATCGCTCAAATTTACAGCAGAACCAGGGAACTGATTCTTTTTTGGGGGGTTGTTGTTTTGTTTTTTTTCCCCTGAGCTGCAATCATCTTTCCAAATTGTGGAGTCAACCTTCCACTCTGTAATTTAAAATAAGTTAATTTTAAGAAAAGGAAAAAGAAGAAGAAAAAAAAAGAACAGAATAAAAATATAATCAAAGCAAACTTCAGTGACGTGAAATTAAGATTTTTGCCAACATCTGCGTCCTGGAGAGGAGATAATCTTGAAAAGATTTTGCTTGCACAGGAGAGAGCATCTTTCTCAAATGGAGTAGAAAAAAGCTCAGTCTAGGGGAGTTTGGACAACCCTCTCCAGCAGCGGGACCAGATCCCACTTTCCGGGAAACCCAGCGGGTCTGGAGCGGTGGGAATTATCCCTAACACCGGCAGTGTCTCTCCAAGGCTGCCCTGCAGTGGGACCCACGCAGGACGGGGTTTATTTACCCAGCACAGGCTGTGCTGATGCACTTCTTGTACTCGTGGAGCTCAGCCCGGCATCTGCTGCCTTCCAGCAGCTCCCTGCGGTCCCTCCTCCACCCCCAGCCTTGTCCCAGAGGACAGAAGGGCATTTTCCCGGTCGTTTTCCCGGTCACCACGCGGGATCCAGCCCAGGGACAGCAGCAGGGTGCAATATTTCCAGGCCAGCTCCTGCCCAGCCCCAGCGAAACAAGAACACCTCTTAAGCGTCGATTTTCCACCATCCACCGGCCGACCAGCTCCCTCTGCTGCTGCTGCTTCCAACCTGGTCCGAGCTGTGTCTTCAGAGATGAGGAGCCACCAGAAGCAGCAGAGGAATTTCGGGCAGCATGTGGCTGGCAGAGCACAGGTGCTGGGATGGAGGGGGCAGCTGTCACTCCCTGGTGACGTAAAAACATGCTTGATGACACCTTAAACATGTGCAGATAGCCCAGGTCCTGCAGGAGACCCCCAACAGCTGGAGCCCAGCAGATTCTAGGATACCTCCAACAGCTGGACTGGGCTGAGCCCTTCTACCCATGTGAACAGACTCCACACTGACTTCAATGTTCTTGGTTTATTTTCCACCCTTTGAGGATTTTTTAATATTAAAAAAATATTAGTCAGGATTGTCCAAGACCAAACAAATGCCTTCACTGTGTAACCAAGTGCTGGAAGATCCTCTGGCATCTCCCCCACCAGTGCTCCCTCCCTGTCTCTGTGTTCACATCCCTCAGTGGGACCACTCCCAGATCAGAGGAGCAGGAATTCCAGGCAAGGGGCATCACAGCAGCCTCTCCCTGTTTCCTTTTGGAGGTGTTTCTCTAACCACTGCACATTCTGCCTCCACTCTCAACCGGAGTGTAAATCTTGATGGTTTCTCTTGCACTGGCACAGGTTGTCCAGAGAAGCTGTGGCTGCCCCTGGATCCCTGGGAGTGTCCAAGGCCAGGTTGGATGGGGCTTGGAACAACCTGGGCTGCTGGAAGGTGTCCCTGCCCATGGCAGGAGGTTGGAACTAGATAATCTTGAAGGTCCCTTCCAACCAGGCCATTCTATGATTTTCTTGAACCAAGGCATTTTGTGAGCCCAGCATTTGCATCTCTGGCCCTTGGAGCTGGCAAAGATGGGGATCAGCAGCAGAAAGGGGAATAAAATGGTCTGCTGGCTTGGTGAACAACATCACGCATCCATGGCAGGAGAAGCTACCACTGGCATAGTAAAGATGATCCTACAGCCACCACTCATCCCCAGGAGAGCCCTCCAAGGTCCTGGGCAGTGTGTGTGACCCAGCAGGAGACAGCCCATCTTGGGCTGAGGTTCAGAGAGGTGACAGCCCCCACCTCCAGTTCACATGTGGGGAAACTGAGGCACACAGGGGTTGGGATGGGCATGTGATTTCATACAAAGTTAGTGGTGAACTGGAAATGTGTCCCCCAGGCCCTGCCACGAGCATGAAGGTGCCAGGAAGGGGTGGCTGGTTCTGTGTATGTTTGTTGAGGTGATGCCAGGGGGCTCCAGCTGTGACTGGGACAGCCCTGAGGGAAGGCAGAGGGACTGGCAAGGTGTTCCCAGTCACCCCTTAATTCTTCTGCGGGGACTGGCAGCAATGACAGCAGCCTCTTGACAGCCCTGACGATGGAGGAGGTCCAAGGGAGGTGTCCATCCACCAGGCACATGGAGGAACCACCAGTTTGGTCACCCAACAGCTGCCGGACATGCCCATGTCCAGGTCACCTCCCACCCATGACCAGGTTGGACCTGATAACCTCGGGCTGTTTGAAGCAGTGACCCAGGGGTGAATGGCAGCGGGGTTTATCTCAGAAGGTTTATTTTGACAAGGGTGTCCACCCTGGAGAGAAAACAGCCAGCATCCTGTTTTAGAGCCGGACTGTGCAGCTGGGTGGGAGAGGGACAGCAAAGCCCTTGCTAAGGGGCAGTGGAGGAGAGTTTTACTCAACATGACCTTAAATCCATCATCCCAAGGCCCTGCATAGCCCCCAAAGTCTTTGTCCAGTATCTTCTCCTGTCTGTAGCCTGTGGCCACCGAAGAACAGCAAAAAGGTAGGACTTGCCCCCCATCCCAAAAAGGTGGAATGGTTGATCTGGACACACAGGAGCTGCTCAGACAAGGAAGAAGCTCAGAGGAGGCCACAGCTCGACTGTTGCAGAGATGGGAGAGGGATGTGCTCCCACAGATTTGATCCATGAATTGTCCCATCAGTGCAGGAGCCCAGTGGAGCGCCTGGGAGGTGGCACCACCCACAGCAACCTCCAAGACCTGTTCCAGTTTGTCTCCCCCAGACCAAGTATTCCCAGCCTGGCTGGGCTGTGTTTGGGCTGTATTTAAGGACAGCAGACAGGCTGTGCAGGGAGGGGGACATATTCCTCTCTTGGAATGGGCACTTGGTGTGCAGCTCACAGAGCCCTGGGAACCTCAGCCCCTGATTGTCCAGGTCTGCCAGACCTTGTCCTCACGCACATAAGGACCAGCAGGAGGATTCTTGTGGCAAATCCAGGTAACTCTACCACCTGCAAACTGCTGAAATGTTGGCTTGTATGGATGAGCTTCCAGCTCAACCATGACCTGTTCCCACCAGGACACCAGAGGGGAGGGAATCTGCAGAAGGGAGAGGAGGAGAGTGGGGAATGAGACGCAATGACCAGGTGGGTATTTCCAAGTGCTTGCCCAGCCCTGATCCTGCCAGGGACCTTCTGCAGCCCCATTTCCTCTCTGATCCCAGCTGGAGAAGCACTCAGAGCAGTGACAGTGGCACAGAAACTGGTTTCAGAGGGGATTCAAGCTCCAGGAGGAAGCATTGTCACAGAGGACACCAAGGGAGAAAGAAAGAACGCTTGAAGCAAGAGGAAACCACCAGAGAGGTGCCTACAGGATAGCTTCATGGTCCTGGGTATGGCAGAAGACCCAGAGGAGCAGAGAGATTTGGGCTGATGAAAGAAAAGCAAGTTGTGCTTTGCACAGCAACTACAGAGCCCCTTATGGGGGGGTGAGGAGGAGCCAGTTTTAGGATGCTTCACTTGTCTCCCATAAACTGAGGGCTGCCAGCTCCTGGAGGCATCTAAAATTATTGGAAGGAACTTCGTGATGGGGAAGCACAAGCTCACAGTCCAACACCACCAGAGCTTGGAGCAGGGTGAGAAAACTCAGCCTGTGCATCTCACACCACTGGTCTTTCAGCAAATCCTGCCTGGAACAGCAGCAGCTCCCCAGGATTGCTTATCTGCTGGCTCTGCCTGCTCTTAACTGGAGCAATTTGATGATGTCACTCCAATAACCCCGGGAATAGTTTAAGAGGAGTCATAAATCACTGACAATAAGCTAATTACTTGAGCTAATAGCTAAGACAAGGAATACTTTGTTCTGAAATGGAGCAAAATTTGCCAGAGACAAAAAAAAACCCCAAAAACCGTATTCCTCCTTATTGCTTTCTGCTGTTGCTGTTGACAGGAGAGCAACCCTAAAAGAGATTTGCTGTGGAATTGCTGTTTCCCTTCCCGTCAGAGGGGGAAAGCCAAAGCAGCTCTTAGGGTAATTCCAGGTTTAAGATCTTATGTCACACCAGGTCATTCAGGAGGAAGACTTTGGAAAAGAATAAGAAGGAGGATAAAAATCCTCCCCCTCTATCACACCTTGTGTCAACTTTCACCCAAGGATGTGAAAAGTAACTGCTGCAGGATGCTGACCCTCCTGCTGCCCCTTTGCTCCTGGAGCAACCCGGAGTGATCCCTCTTCCAAAGGAATACAATAGGATGCTTCTTGCTCAAGCACATAATTGGACAAAAAAACCTCATTGAATTAGTTGTGTCTTCCTCCTTCTGCTTTGAAGTTTGACCAGGCTGACAAAGAAGTTGCAGCCTGGAGCTGATTTTTAGGGTATGTTTGGAAATCACCGTTTTCTGTGATGGAGAACTGAACAAGAGGAATGCTTTGCTATTCCATCATGGAATTTTCTCCAGCAGTGCAAAATGCATGGACACAGCACTGGTGTAGCTGCCCAAGAATTCCCCATAAACTTCAGCCAGAAATTCCTAAAATAAATAAATAAATAGCTTCTCTGTGAAGAAGTTGATTCCTCCCCTTCTTCCACATCATTCTGGATTTGATGGACGTGCTGTGTTTCCCCCCAGCTAGGAATTCCTGGCCAGTCTGACCATTCCTCTTACAGAAGTCCTTTGCCATCTTCATGGGGGCCAGAGGGTTCTGAGACACCCGACTGAGAACCTGCAAGAGATCCACATCCTTCTAGGTCAGCAGCCAGGGGACAGACGGGACATCCCAGGTCACATCAAACACCATTTGGCTCTTACACTTCAGCAGCTGGAATGAGCTGGGTGGGATGGGGACCATCAAGAGAAACCAGAGGAATGATGGGGAGGCACCTGTTGTCTTGTGATTTTCCTCCACAGGAGCACAGAGAGTTATTTGCAGATGGATTTGTGCTGAAATCTAAATTCCGCACCATAGTTTCATCCTCTCCTGCAAATAATGGTTCTTTCAAACAAAAATAATCAAGGGCCGCCTACCTTGGCCTATCAGGGTAACTCTACCACTCTGAAGTGAGCAGGCTTGGATAGAGGATAAGAGAAGGGAGGCAGGTTGAGGGGACTTGACTCCAGGGCTGTTTGGGCAATCACTAAGCACCAGGTTCCATAAACCCAAAGAAATTCCATCAATGGGAGGGGTGAGAGGGTGTTTCTGCTCACCCTGAGCTGTTTGTGAGATTTTTTTCCTGTGTCTTTTTTTCACTGAAGAGCCCTAATTAATGACAGATGCACAGACCTCCCGGGTTAAGCCTGCCTGAAATCCAGCCAGGAGAGGGACCAGCATTCCCTGCTGGAACCACGGTCAGGGGGCCAGTCTGAAATAAAAAGTTTCATGGTGTGAACTTCCCAGAGGAAGCAAGTTTTCGCCTGGAAAGAACAGAACGTGTGTGTGGCAGGAGCAAACATCTCCTTGGGGGCTGCCTCGGCAGGAAGGAAGATGTTTTGATTTATTCTAGGTGTGAAACTTGGCCAGGGAAGCTTGCCAGGTGTTTGTGTTGGCTCCCCTTGGTCACCAGGCTGTGCTTCCAGCGGGAAGCTTTGCTTTTCAAAGCTGGTCCCTTAGTATCCATAGACAGGAGAGGAGTGGACAGTCGGCCACAAGGTCTGGCTTATGCTGGTGGAAGGGGTCAGGTCAGGATCATGGAAACAGAATGGTTTGGGTTGGAAGGGACCTTAAAAATCCAACCCACTCCCATGGGCATGGATATCTTCCACCAGTCCAGGTTGCTCCAAGCCCCATCCAACCTGGCTTTGGACACTTTCAGGGATGAGGGGCAGCCACAGCTTCTCTGCCCAACCTGTGCCGGGGTCTCACAGGGAGGAATTTCTTCCCAATATCTAATCCAAAACTCCCCTCTTAAAAACCATTCCCCCTGACCCTATCACTATCTGCCTGTGTAAAAGTCCTTATCCTGTATAAAAAGTCCCCACAGACTGCACTCAGCTTCTGGCAGGTATCACAGATGCAAATGGACTTCCCCCAACGTCACCACTATCTCCATCCCTGCCACCCCCTCAGGGCTACAGAGAAAACCAAGAACCCAGGCTGTTATTATATTATTATTATTATTAGGGGAATTTTTCCCATTGAAGAAGATCAAAGCAAACACCTACAACTGCGATAAGCCAGACCTGCACAGCCCAGAGCTTTGGGGTGCCCAACCTTTGGCCGCCCACAACACAACAACTTCCCACAGCTGAGACCAAGCCTTTGTGCTTCCAGCCACCTTCCCAGTCTGCAGGAACTGGAAGGTCCTGAGATAGGCTGGCAGCAGACTTAAAGCAACCAAGAGGAAACACTCTTTCACACCACTCGCAGCGAGGGTGCAGCTCCCTGCCAACAAATCTCATAGGGTTCCATCCAGCACAACCATGGGAAATCAGGCGGATTGTGTCCTGCCCCCCATCTGGCTCCATCCTCAGGCTTTCCTGAACTGCAAGGGGTTTCCTTCCCCTCCAGGGGTGTGAAGAAACAGCTTCTGTTCTTTAACTCTTCCCTCTCCCTTCCCTGGGTATTGTTGCACAGGGCTCACAGAGGTGAGTGACCCACTTGTGTTGTTTTCTCCCTGTGTCTTCCCCCATAAATAAAGGAAAGCATGGAGAGAGTTGTTGCTCCTCTGCTTTCCTCTAATCTTCTTGGAGTCACAGCAGAATTTGAGGTGGGAAAGTCCCCTGACATCACTGAATCCAACCATTAATGAAGCACCACCATGTTACCACTAAACCACATCCCCACACTTCCAGGGAGAGTCACTTCACCACTGCCTTAGGAAGCCTGTGCCAGTCCTGACCTCTCTTTCTGTGAAGAATTTTTCCCAATATCCAATCCAGACCTGCCCTGTCCCACCTGAGGCCGTTCCCTCTGCTCCCGTCCCTGTTCCCTGGGAGCAGAGCCCGACCCCCCCCGGCTCCCCCCTCCTGGCAGGGACTTGCAGAGCCACAAGGTCCCCCTGAGCCTCCTTTTCTCCAGGCTGAGACCCCCAGCTCCTCCTCATCACACTTGTGCTTCAGACCCTTCCACAGCTACATTGTCCTTCAGAATTTCCTGGCATCCCATTTTCCTCCCCTTTTTCTCCTCCAGTTTTCCCCCTTCCTAGAGCTCACATCAATTCTGAAGGCAGAAGGAGGGTGAGGATTGTCCCTGCATGGCAGCGTCTCACACCTCCATGGTTTGACCACACTTTTGTGCACATCCCAGCTGCATCTCCTGGGGCTGGTTCTCCTCTGCCCCTCGCACGGCTTTCCTGGAGCCACAGCCATTTCTGATGTTTCTGTCCCATTCACAGTGCCCTGAGTAACATCCCCATGGTGAAACAGCCCGGGAAATGTTTGCAGCACAGCACCCTGTGACAAAGGGGCACGTTCCTCTGTGTGGAATCCAAGCGTGAGACCTGGAACTGGAAGGGCTAGAGGACTTCCCAGGAGAAAAGGAGCCAAGTCTAGACCAATTGCATCCATTCAACATGGGATGGCTGAGAGAAGGGAGGGCTTCTAGGGCAAACTGTGCTCAAAATCATGCACGGGTTCCTCTCAGAAGGGACATGAATTTACTCCAAAGCAATATGGGCTCCTCATTATCTCATGCTGCCTTGTCCTCTTGTCACTCTAGCACCTCCTTCACCAAGGATTCCCTTCACTGTTGGGGGTGAGGACCAGGGAAATCCTCCCTTGGACCCACTTCTACTCATTGAATGTGTTCAAGCTCCCTCTAGGCATGGGAGTAATTTGCTTGTAATTTGAAACTTCATACAGAACCATCACAGAATGGTTTGGGTTGGAAGGCACCTTAAAGATCACCTCATTCCACCCCCTGCCATGGGCAGGGACACCTCCCACCAGCCCAGGCTGCTCCAAGCCCCGTCCAACCTGGCCTTGGACACTCCCAGGGGTGCAGGGGCAGCCACAGCTTCTCTGCCCAACCTGTGCCAGGGCCTCAGAACCTTCAGAGAAAAGAGTCTCTTCACAGCTACAAGAGGTGACCCAGAGAGAGCAAACAGCTCTTGATTCTGCTCCAGACCACGCACACCCCTTTCCTCGGGATGAGACCAAGCGTGCTGAGCTGACACAAAACATCCTGCATTTCCCCAACACCTGCAGCCAGCAAGGTCCTTGAGAGGTGATTTAAGGACATTCTTCAGCTACAAACGTTCTTGGTGTCATCTCTCAGAGTCAGACCTTTATTGTCATGAAGAGGATGTTGTGGTGAGCACTGTCACTTCCACTCGCTGCTGGGAAGTGGACCTTGCCCCCAGCTAGCCCTCATGTTCCCTGGAGCATTAAACCATGTCATGCTTTTAGGACATTTCCGAGCAGTCCTGCCTCTAAATCACTGGCTAACAGAGCACTAGGAAGAAAGACCTGGGCCACCAAAGCCACCTGCTCACATCCTGATCATGGAACCATAGAGTCCTTTAGGTTGGAAAATACCTCCAAGATCATTGAGTCCAACCTTTGGCCAATCTCCTCCGTGTCAACTACACCACAGCACTGAGCACCATGTCCAGCCACTTCCTGAACTCTTCCAGGGATGGGGACTCCATCACCTCTTTGGGCAACCCATTCCAATGCTTAACAGCTCTGGAAGTGTCCAAGGCCAGGTTGGATGGGGTTTGGGGCAACCTGGGATAGTGGAAGGTGTCCCTGCTCATGGCAGAGGGCTGAAACTCAATATGCTTCAAGGTGTTTTCCAACCCAAACCACTCTATGATTCTACATTTGCCACTTCTTGCAGCAGGACACGACCGTCAAGTTTCATCCTGGTCAACATGCCTCAGGTGCTGCTTTTCATTTCTGAAGAGCTTTTGTTGCTTTCATAATTCTAGAAGAAAAATATTCTAATTTCTAACCCAACTCCTGGACCCTCCTGAGTCCATGGTGGCTTGAGTGGGACCTACAGCCTGGGTGCATGTGTTATATCAGTGAGAGAAGAGAAGAGAGAAGATCCATGAAGAGCCCCTCCTGAAGGGCTCAGCCTTGGGACAGGCAGCAACAAAGCCCCAGCTCCACAGGAAAGCACCTGGCAGCCCTCTCCCTGGGAAGCAGGAAGATCAAACACCCAGGTGCACAAGGAGGCAGCTACAAGGGGCCCTGGAGCCCATCCCTCTTTCCAGGGGGGACCAGAGTGGTGTGACCTGCTCTGAGAGCAGCCAGGGAACAGCAAACATTCTTGGATCATCTCTTGGGGGTCTACTGGGCTCCTGTGGATCCTCATCACTCTCACCTGTAGAGGTATCTACACCAAGACAGGGAGAGAGGCAGGAGGGGCTGACTTTGGAAAGCCCTCAGGTGGCACCTCCCTTTGAATCTCCACATTCCTGAGGAGCTCTCATGGCTGTGGTTATGCAATCTGACACTCCCTGGCAGACCTCGTCACGGCGGTCCCATGGGTGAAGGTGGGATCTGCCCCATCGACCACTGGCACCTGTTCCCTGCCACCAGGTACATCCACAGCTCAGGAGCTGCCAGCCCACCTGGGTCTGCGTCCCACCTCATCCCCAAACCCAGCAGCACCTGAGTGCTGCTTCTGACGGGACCTGTCTGAGCACACCACTGCACGTGGCCTGGGGCCGTGGCTGGTGTTGTGTAGAAACAAACCCCAACCACAGGCACAGCTTTGAGAGGAAAGAGGATGAGAGATTAAATATCAAAGCTAAATCCTGAAATCACAAACTCCCCAGCCTTCAAGCCGCTCACACACCTCAAGTTCCTGGTGGTTTATTGACCAGCCTTGGCTCAGTCCTGCCCAGCTTTCTCACAGACAAGGTGCTTCCTCACTGTGAAAGTCTTGCCCCCATCCTGCTAGTCCTTTGCACTCTCCAGATCTACCATAGGACCACCTTCCCCAACAGCCCCCCTGACTACACCCCCGAGGTTGCATCTCCAACACCTTCCCTGCTGTTGGTCCCAAATGGCTTGAACACCCCAAGATTTCCCCTTGTCCAAAAGACACACCCTACCCCAGATCCAGAGGGCTCCTCTTCAGCTGTCCCAAACCCCTGGAACAGTCACCAGCTTAACCAAGTGACTCCAGCATTGCCAGCCCCAAAAAGGTTTCCAAAAAATCAGCACCTGCGCAAGTCTAGACGAAAAGGAGACACCTTTGTCCATTCCTCCAGCTCACCTCACATTGAGTGTTGTGTGGCTTTAGGGCAGAGCTTCCCATAAGATATCAAAGAATCATCACAGAAACCTAAAACTGTTTACATTGGAAGGGACCCTAAAGCCCATCTCGTTCCCCCCCCTGCCCTGGGCAGGGACACCTTCCACCAGCCCAGGGTGCTCCAGCCTGGCCTTGGACACTTCCAGGGATCCAGGGGCAGGCACAGCTTCTCTGCCCAACCTGTGCCAGGGCCTGCCCACCCTCCCAGCCAGCAATTCCTTCCCAATATATCTCTATCTCTGCCCTCTGGCAGTGAAAAGCCATTCCTCCATGTCCTGTTACTCCAGGCACTCATCCAGACTGTGTGGTTTTGCGAAAAAAAAAAAAACAAAAAAACAAAAAACAAAAACAAACCAACAGCCCAAGTTGAAATGGAATTCTCAGACTGGTTAGGGTAGGAATGAAACCCCAGTGCAGGACAGATCTCGGGTGCCACACAGAGATCTCCCAGATCATGCCAGAGCTCAAACAGCTGGAACGACCTCCATGTGGAAACTATTCCTGTCCAAGCTCCCCTTAGACTTTGCTATGGCACAGTCCACATTTACTCTGCAAACAGCAGTTCCCATCCCAAACATGCCTGTGGAGGCAGATAGGGAATATTTCTCCCATGGGAGGGTTTTTGTTGGACTGGCGTGCACCACCTCACACAAACAGCCCCTTTCAGTCCACTGCTGGCAATAGGTATCCAAGGGAAGAACCACATCCCTTGGAAAAGAGGACAACAAACTATTTCAACATGAAAAAAAACCCAGGGAACATGCACAGAGCAAGGACACAGATTTTTCTTCCTGAGTTCCCTCCCTCAGGACACACAGGGACAGATCCAGACCCAACATTCAACACCAACCTCTACTTTTTGTGGCTCATAATGATTTTATAGTCCCTCTCCACCATGGCTAAGAAGAAACCCACAGGCAGGACAAAAACAAAGAAAAAGAAACTGAAGCTTCCAAATACCTCCAGTCATGTCTAAAAGGAAGAGTTACATGGGGATAGAAGAGGAAAGATGCTGGTGTGGCATCCCCTGGCTTTCTACCCCCCTTCCAGTGCAGGCAAGGTGCCCATCCAGGAGTGCAGCGCTTAAATCCGAGCCTGAACCCCCAAGAAAGGGGGTTTTCGCAGACTCTGCTCAGGGCACGAGGATGTTGTGGGATTAAAGCCCCACGTGCAGGTGTGGGCACTGTTGGGGACAGCCTTGCTCCATGCCCACTACAAACCATGTGTACAAGTGCTGCCAGCGCACCTCATTTTGGAAATCATTTTGGGGTTAAACAGGCAGAGAGACACGATGGAAGGAGCACAAGGCAATCCACTGTCACCAAGGAGAGCCCTGTGGTTCCTCCAGCCTGGCAAGGAAATACCAAGATCACACATAGAAGAATCAACAAGGAGAAAAAAAAGAAACCAGTTGTATTTTAGGACGCCTAAAGAAAAAAACCCAGAAGTGACATTCCAACATCCAGCATTGCTTTTCCTGGCCCACAGGAGCAGAGAGGCTGTTTCCCTCCCAAGGGAAGGCAGCAGAGCTGCTGAGGTGAGGAACTGTGGCCCCTGACTTCCACCTGGTGACCTTTTACAGCACAGGGAATTTCCAGAGATTAAAAGGTCCTTATGCTCTGCTCGCTAATTGTCCTCTGCAAGCCACTTCCCTTCATCCCTGGCTTTGTTTTGACACATTTACTGTGTTCTTTTGATCTTCACCTTCAGGATGACACCGTGGGTGATGATTTCCAACACAGGATTAGGTATTTTGGTATCTCCACAAGCAGCAGCATCAGCTGTCACTGGGGCTCAGAGGCAGCTGCAGCATCTCACAGCCCCCATGCTCCGGGGCAGAGAAAGATGATCACCAGCTGAGATCACACCGAGGGACTGGAGCATGTCCAGGGAAGGGAAGGGAGCTGGGAAGGGGCTGAGGGAGCTGGGGGGCCTCAGCCTGGAGAAAAGGAGGCTCAGGGGGGACCTTCTGGCTCTGCAAGTCCCCAAAAGGAGGGGAGAGATGATCCAGGGAACAGGGACAGGAGGAGAAGAAACAGCCTCAGGATGTGCCAGAGGAGGTTTGGATTGGATATTGGGAAAGATTTGTTCCCAGCAGACCAAGAGGCTCCAAAACAAAAGCCTTCTGCAGTTTGAGAGCAGCCACGTTCTCCAGACTAGTAAAGGCTAGTAAGCAGAGGATGACAGAAATGTTAGATCTCCCCAAATTTGTCCTGGGAGGTAAATGAGTGAAAAAAAAATCTGCTGTTTGAAGGGATAAAGGTTTTACTTACAATCTGCCATTTATATTTGGAACTCACTGCTGACAGTATTCCTGAAGATTTTAAGGTATTAGATTTCATTATTTATAGCTGATTTCTTGTGGAAATCAAGGCCAGGTCTGATGGGACTCTGAGCAACCTGATCTAGTGGAAGATGTCCCTGCCCATGGCAGGGGATTGGAACAAGATGGTCTTTAAGGTCCCTTCCAGCCCAAGCCAGTCTGTGATTCTATGAAATACCTTCCTCAGAAACTAACTCCAGACTCAAATGATTAGAAATAGTTCTCCTGCTGGGATAACTCCTCCAGGTGTGTTTCAGCTTCATCACATTATTCACACTCAGGGGGCAGAAAAAATGTACGTTAAGACACAATAAAGATGCTGACCTTAAAACGTTGGGAGATGCTTTGATTAGGGGAACTTTCCCTCCTCCCTCTGGATGCTTGGACACACAGCAGCTCACACACTGGTTCCTGTGAGACCTTCCTGGGACAAAGCAGCTCTGGGACTGGGCTGATCTGAACCGTGCCATAGGAAATCAGGACCTGGAGACTTCCACGAGGAAGTTGCTCTGTTTGAGGAGCAGTGTCATACGTGAGGAGTAGGGTATTAAAGGTAAGGACAGCTGCTTTCCCTCTTAAAGCAATTCGTTGCGTGTTGGCTGCAAATGCTGTGGCCACCTCTGCTACTGTGACACCAAATCACCTGAAATGGGAAGGGGAGGGCAAATCCTCACTGGTGTTAGGCAGGAGAGAGGGGGAGGATCTGGGAAGGCTGCCTGAGAGGCAGGACATGAGTATAGAAATACATAAGCTTGTAAAGCTATTAGAGAGATCCAAAGGAGGGATGTAAAGATGATGAAGGGTCTAAGGTGGAGGGCACATGAAGAGAGGCTGAGGTTCCTGGAGATGAAGAGGCTGAGACTCATCAGGGTTTGGAGCTTCCTCAGGAGGGGCAGCTCCAACCTCTGCTCCCTGTGAGCAGGGACAGGACCCGAGGGAATGGCTGAAGCTGTGACAGGGGAGGGTTAGGCTGGATCTCTCTTCCCCCAGAGGGTGGTGGGCACTGAGCGGGCTGCCCAGGGCAGCGGGCACAGCACCAAGGCTGCCAGAGCTCAGGGAGGGTTTGGATGATGCTCTCAGGCACTCTAAGAGATGGTTCTCCCATTGCTCTCAATCCCTGGATTTGCTGAGTGCCTCGCTGCAAACATCTGACTTCTCAGTGCTCATATCCAACAGCTACAGCAACGCCTCAAAACCTAAAATAAATCAACACCACGCAGCTCATTAGCACTTTTAGCTTGCTAAGTACCTCTGTTTGAGGCTTCTAAAAGTGCTGTTTAACATTCTTTGTTAAGAATTTTAACAGGCAAGGGATTTTAATGAGGCAAAGAGCTCTCAATCTATGAAAATGTCCTGGGAAAAAGAGGCATAACACTTGATACGAGGAGTCAGAGCCGCTCGGAAGCCTTGAAACCATTCCAGAAGTTGTGCTGCTGTGCCAAAGACCAAGGAACGAGCTGAAGATAAAGGGTCTTCAAGAGCTCTGGCTCAAATGGAGGAGTGTCAAGGGCAGGGGGGAAGGTGGTAATGTGGGAGGGAGGGTTTTGGAAGTGGGTGTAACAGATGAGGTAATGTCCAAATATCATAATTAGGTGATAGCATCAAGTTATAACACCTCTGTAGGTTGGGACGCACACTTTGGAAAATATTCCTATTCTGTAATAAAAATGACTGCTTTTTGCTTTCTAATACTTAGAACTAGAGAGTTATTTTCTGGCTTTTAAGGCATCAACAGTTTGAGCTACGTGCCGCTCTCGGGAACTTGATCCCAGAGCAGGCAACATTCAGCTGAGCTGGCTTGACTGCCAAACCCTGAACTGATGCCACCACCCTGGGAATCCTCAGGGGCACCTGCCAGCTGTGCCAAGGCCGCCTGGTGACAGGAGCATGGCCCCAGTTCAGCTCCAGGTGATGACTTGCCAAGTCTCAGTGCTTGTGATCCCACCCCATGGAGCAAGGAGACAGTTTTCTGGACAGCCTCCCTTGGCTGCTCTCTAATTTTGGGACACTGAGCCACAGAGCAGACCAACAGCTGGATTTTACAACACTTGGGATGCTGGAACAGAAAGAACACCTCAGCAGGATCTTGAGAAGATGCAAGATGTAGGCATGACCAGGGCAGAGAGGTTGGTAGGCTGAGTCTCAGCCACAAGGAGCGAGACACAGCCATAAAGTGTTTTGGGTTGGAAGAGCCCTTAAAAATCACTCAGTTCCAACCCCCAATGGCAATGGATCCGTATCCCACTGTATCCTCACCTTGCAGCACAGCCAGCCCAAACCAGGATCTGCCAGCCAGCTGCAGTCAGGGAGGGGAGTCCACAAGGAATAGGAGCAAAGGACAATGTGCCACCAAGCAAAGTCCAAGAGGGTCAAGGCAGCATCACCCCATGGACACAGGGAGCAAGATAACAGCAACACAGTGAAGGACAACCACTGTGAAAATCAAAAAGATACTGAGGATGTGCTGGCTGGGAGGATGCTCCTCTCCCACCCCCCACCCCATCCCAGCAGGACCAGTCTGAAGTTCGAGCTGATCTTGTCCAGCTGGAACAACGGATTGCTCAGACATTTTGTGCCCTTGGAGACACTTTATACCCATCTCCCCACCTTGCTGGGCAAGAAAGGAGAATCATAGAAGTGTTAAGGTTGGAAAAGACCTCTAAGATTATCAACAAGTTCTACCTTGCCCCAGCCAGCACTCCATGGAAGCTTGGGATACTCTCAGGTATCTCAAACAGCAACACACCTACCTTGGGACATCCAAACCCAGCACTCTGGTACCTCTGACCATGGGCACTTCAATCCATGAGCCAAATCCCACACCTGGCTCCTGCACACACGCTTGGAAATGCTGGCACAGAGTTGTTTGGGGTCAGCAAACAAGGACCACGAGATACTGGAGGTTCTTGTGCTTCAGTCAAGACTGGAAAACGTTCAAGAAATATGAAGAGAACTAAAAAGAATGCAATAAACAAGCTAAGGACCCCCACTCTTCCCAACCACCTCAAACAGAGCCTAACTACCTCAGGCTGAGCTTAAATAGAGCTCCAGGGCCCGTGGGTGGGGTGGAGGCTGCAGGTGAGGTTGGTCGTGTCCATTAAGGCTGATTTGTGCCTTCAGAGCCTTGACACCAAGGATGTCTGTGGTGGGAGAAGACCTGCATGTGGGCAGCTAAAGGAGCTCATTCCTGGGGGATTGCAGCTCTCCATGCAGCCAACATGAGTGGAGCACCTCAGCAGAGGCGACTGAGCTGTGAAGGTGACACAAACCTCAAAAGGGCCACCAGAAGCCCTCAGAAATGCCCAAATGCCTTGTTTTCGCATCCTGCCAACACTCTCATTCATGTCTCCTGCTGACCTCAGATATTTCAGGGGCCATTCCCTTCAGCATCACCCCCTTCCAACGCCAGGGCTCACACAGTGCCTGCTGTGTGAAGTGTTTGAGACCCTCGAGCCACCTCAGCCCAGAAGAGCAGCCCCCAAGCCTCTGTCACCTCCCTGCCACCCTTCCAAGTGTGGGGATCACCTGATCAGTGGGCAACACAGCTGGAAATTAAGGAGCTTGGGTCTCCCTGCGTTTAATGCTCCAAAGTGCCCGTTTTTGCTGCAGCCCAGCAGGGAAATCACCCCGCTGTGACGCCAGGCGGTGGCTCTGGGATTATTATCTCCTGTGAACACGAATACCCACGAGCACACAAAGGCATGTGGCTGGAAGGGAAAGAGTCCCACCCAAGGAAGGAAGGACGTCTTCTTTTTATGCATTTACACTAAAACCTGATTCTAAATTCGGCTTTAGGAAAGGTCAGTTCCCATGCAAGCATCCATGTGAAGCTTCCGAGTCCGCGGGAAGGATCGTGGGCTGTGACACTGCTGCCAAGGGGCTGGGCAGCCCTTCAGAAGACCTTGGTTGTGTGAGACAGCAATGGAGACCTAGAGTGAGGAAAAATCTTTTACTGATTGGCAAAGGCAGTGTGAGCTGTCCCAGGAGTCTTCAAGGCACTGAGATGAGTTCTGAATTCACATTCCAGGGACATCAACACTGGGAAGGGGCAGATCCAGGCCCCAGCTCCCCATCACCTAACCCAAGCCCTCTTTTGAGCTATAAGGTGGACTCTCCATCCCTGGAAATGCCCAGGGCCAGGTTGGACAGGGCTTGGAGCAACCTGGTCTAGTGGAAGCACCTGGTGCCTCTGGTTTCCACAGACAGTGGATGGGGTGAGAAGGAAGGAGGAACTTGATCCCTTCTGAGGCCATTTGAGTTTGTCTTCAACAGCCCCATCAAGACTCTGCAGCACAGACACGGAGCTTCCTTCTTGATCAGGATGTTCTGGAGATGATGCACTCAGAGATCTTCAAGATAACTTCTGTAACCCACCAGCCACCGTTTGGCAGCACCCGACTCACCAGCCTGCTTGTGGGAACCTCTTCTCTTCCTCCACATTGCACCTTCCCACCCCAAGAGAGCGATATGGCCATCGGGAAGGAATTCTCCATCCACCTGCCTTCCAGCTCCCTGATCCCTGCTGGCCATGGTGTCCTGGTGGCACAGGGCTGCCTGCAAGCACCGAACACTTGTGTGGCCCCTGTGCTTCAGGAAGGCAAATAGAATGGGTTGAAATGGTAGTGATGTCTGGGCTCAGCCCTGCTCACATGCTGGGGAAGAAGGAACTCAGCTCTCAGGTGCTCTCAAACCCTTTTTCCAACCAGCCAAGACTCCTTCCAGCTGGAACTTCAAACTGGTCCCAGTAGGAAGGGAGAAGCGTCCTCCAGACCAGCACACCCTCACTTTATTTGGAAGAAAACCAAATTAAATGAGGTTGCATTGAGTGCCTTGCGGTATGAACTGCTCCTGGTCCTGCATCTTGGCCAGCAGCAATGTCTTGGCTTTGCAGCAAGGGTCTCCATGGCAAACAGGCTCTGGATTTGGTCTCCTGCTGCAGGAGACTTCATAGACTCTCCTGCTCTTCTCGCTTGAGTTGCAAATCCAGGGTGAAAGCCACCATCTCAGACTAGGGTCAGATTTTGCACTTTATCACAGTCACAGGCTTCCTTCCACCTCCTTCCCCTTTCTCACAGACATCATTTGGAGCTGGGATGGCTCTCCCTCCTCTCCTGTTGCAGCCAGCAGTGGTGTGGGCCTTAGCACATCTTTTGTCCATTAGGGAATGCCGCAAGATGCTTGGCCAGCAAATACATAAGGAATTTGTCCATCAGGAGATTACTACCCAAGGTGGACTGCAACAAGGAGCACCTCTCCTGCTTTCAGAAGGACCCATTGGTGATGGTGAGACACCAGGTTTTACCTGAAGCAGCTCAGGGATTTTTTGGAGCTGGTGTTCTCCCAGGAGACCTTCACCTCTAGGAAGGATGGGAGACCCACAAGGACACAAACTTGTGCTGGCAGTGCAGGAATTGGAAGATCAGGTTTGCCCACAGCTGGGTCCCTCACTGCGGCTCTTCAAAGCCTCTCTGCACAACCCCCCTCCAGTGGCCTCCGGGTCACCCCAGCCTGAACCTCCAAAAATTTGGCTGCTGCTTGTGCCCCGCAGCTCCTGAGCTCAAGTGTCCTGGCTGGCTGGGAGCCCACTTGGGTGGCTGCTGGATCCCAGAGGTCTTTTTGGTGCCAGTGGTTCCAGCTGGTCTGACCGTGCTGGGGGGGGGTTGATAGGGAGGGAGCAAGAAAATAGCACAGGGAAAATATGTGACTGCGGCACCGTTTTGTAATCCAAGGGCTCTCTGGTTTTATCCTAGCTTGGGAAAACCCTGAGGGATGTCTCTGCGAGGAAAATAAAGAGGGAGAGCACTGAGTTGTCAGGGTCAACCAGCTCCTCGTGTTTCGAGAATGGGCAGGACTTGTGGCAGGGCTGAGCCCGAGGCAGGAGGATCCTGAAGAGCAACAGCACAACCCACGCTATTTCCATCGTGCTGGGGTGAACCGAGGCCAGGCCAACCCTTACAGACAGGCTGCAGCAGTCCCTCACCCTGGCCAGACCTTGGGCACAGAGCTTGACTCGACAGCACGTCTCCATCAGCAATGGGGCAGACGGCAGAGCAGGAGCTTGAGCAAGACCCTCTGGACCACCAGCATAGCTGGGCTGGGAGTTGCACCAATTTAGCTCCACAGTTCCCGTTGGGAAGGTGTCACTACCTGGGAAGGAGCGAGCTTATCCCAACACTGCACGTCCTTACCCAGGCAAGACATGGCACTGTGCATGTACCAGCCTGGTGGGGTCATGAAAGGAGCAGCTCTGAGGGCAGTAAATCCTTTCAAACCAAATGTCTGAACAGAAACTGAGGACCCCAGAGCCTGCTCAAGGACTCAAGCTCCTCACTCCACATCCAGGTGAAATCCTGGCTCGCATCAGCGCCTGCCCTGCCATGGCAAGAGAACCATGAACATAAAACCCTGCAGGGCTGAAACCCAACCAGTCTCCACTCAGTCTCATGTCAAGGGTTGGGACAATTCTTTCTGACCCAAAAAGAGTTTTGGGGCCAGCCAGGAGCTTTGATCCCACTTGGTTTTGTGCCTTTCCCATCCCACTCTAGCCACAAGCCAAGAACATAACCCACACCTCTGCAAACCTTCCCAGCACGGCGCTCTTCCCACTGCCTCCAGGCTTCAGGCAACCGGGAATATTCGGACAGACCTGTCTTCCTTCCCCTAAAACACTACAGAATGTATAGATATGTATCTCAGGAGGGTTCATTGCCTCTCCCAGCTCAGGGAGTTGGGGAAGAGTTGAGGTTTTACAAACATCCCGTTTTGCATCCTCCTAAACGGCAACATTATAGGGGGGGAGGATGTTTTCTGGTTTTGTTTCGCTGGTGCATTTCATATTTCAGTAATTATGGTTGCATTTGTGGTAGTCATCACACCAACAGTTTGGGGTGTTTTACCTTCATGGGGAGAAAGATTCAAAGCCCAACCTTTCCTTTAGGACACACAGTTTCTTTCCCAGATTAGGGGTATTTGCAGGGCCCCTTACTCCCACCATCCCTGCATCCCCATACAAATCCTTGGCAATGGGAGTGTGGGTCTCCTCTGTCCCACAAGAATCCACCTTCTCTCCAGCAGCAGCGGAGACTGGAGGCAGCTCATCCCACAGCAGAGAAGATTTCCACAGGGAGCCCAGTACAGCCCAAACCCACCCTCTCAGAAATCAAGCTCCAAGCCAACTTTTACCCCAGTGCCAAGCTCCATGTGTCTTTTCTCCTCACCTCCTGGGTTCAAACAGGGATGGAGAGGAAGGTAAAGGGTTGTAGAAGCAAGGCAGGAGACCTCTGGGATCTCCCACCTGCAGCTTGGAAGGAGAAGGAACGAGGGAGCTGAAATCAGACACTGGATCTTTCCATAACGCAATGGCCCAGCACTGCCAGGAGGGTTTTTTCCACTGTACAGCCACTATAGGGTTGGTGACAGGAAAGCTAATTATATCAACATCCTGTTTACCCGGCAGCGTGGAACAAGAGCCCAGATACACTTGGGCTCTGAGGGCACACTTCGATCAGGTTTTGTGGCAGAAAAATCCCATCCATTCCTCTGGGTGGTTTTCTTCGGCAGGAGAAGTGCTACCTCGTTCCTGCTGCCCCAAACTTTGGTTGGTCTTCCCAAAGAGAGACCCTGGAAAGCAAACCATGCGATGTCTCCCTCGTGCTGTGCCTCCCCAGGCTGGGAAACTGCTTCCCCTGCTCTTGCTGGAGCACATGGGGTTTATTTAAATCCCTGTGGGTTCCTGCTAACCCTGCAGCAAAGCCTGGGAGGGAGCTTCCCCTGGGAACATCCTTTGGGATGGGAACACCCACTAAAGCCATCCAGCAAGTCAGGGCACTTTGCCTCGGTTTGCCTCCCTGTCTGGGCTATATCCAGCAAACCAGAGCCTTTTTCCCACCTTTTCCTTGTCCCTCACCTCGCATTTCTGGCTGGCAGGAAGGTGGGTGTGCTGCAAGGTCCTCCCCAGGCGTGGTTTCGTTTTGGTTTGTGCTTTTCCATGAGATTGTTTCACATCAACCACAGCCCCTTGTTCAGCTGCTGCTGTCCTGCTTGGGGTTGTTCAGTCTGGAGAAGAGAAAGCTCCAGGGAGACCTTCTAGTACCTTCCAGTACCTAAAAGGGGCTTAAGAAAAAGAAAGAGAGTGACTTTCCATAGGCAGATAGTGATAGAACAAGAGAAACAGTTTTGAACTAAAAATGGAGAGATTTAGAGGAGATATTAGGAAGAAATTCTTGGCTGGGAGGGGGGGGAGGCGCTGGCACAGGTTGGGCAGAGAAGCTGTGGCTGCCCCTGGATCCCTGGGAGTGTCCAAGGCCAGGTTGGAGCACCCTGGGCTGGTGGAAGGTGTCCCTGCCCATGGCAGGGGGTGGGACTAGATGGTCTTTAGGGTCCTCCCCAATCCCAACCATTCTGTGATTCTATGATTCTGTGATTCTATGATTCTACAGGTTTTCCATGTTTCCCATCACTTTACTTCTCCTCCTAAGCCTGGAACATCACAGGACAGCCCAGAGACAGAAAGGCTGGAGGAAGAAGGAGGCCACCAGCAGCAAGACTTCTTCATCTCCCTCTACACCCTGCATGTGAAAACCTGAGCCTGTGATGGGTTGTGAGCCTGTGGTGTGACCTGGTGTAGAGAAAGAGCTGAAAGGCACAAATTCCTGAAGCTGGAATCCACATCTGGATCCAGGATCCACATCCTGGTATCCACATCTGGGTCTGAACTTACTCACATTGCCAGAGGGTTCAGCAGAGTTTGGTCTCCTGTCCCAGGTAACAAATGATAGGGCAAGAGGAAACAAACTCAGGTTGTGCCAGGAGAAATTTAGGTTGGATATTAGGAAAAATTTTTTCATGGGATTGTCCATCCCTGGCACAGCTGCCTGGGGCAGTGGTGGAGTCCCCATCCCTGCAGGGATTTCAAAGCCCTATGTATGTGGCACTTGGGGACATGGGTCAGTGGTGGCCATGGCAGTGCTGGAGGATGCTTGGATCTCAGAGGGCTTTTCCAACCTGAATGATTTTGCGGTTCTATGGACCTCACAATCAGTTCAAAAAACACCAAGATCCACATCTCAGCCAAGTCTTTGTCAGTCAAGTCTGTCTCAAGGATTTTGTTCCTCTTGCCAAAGGAAGGCCCAGCCTAATTAAGGTCACCCCAGATGCCATGGCCCAGGCTTCAGGAGTTCACTCCTGTCACCAGATCCC
>VWZF01006532.1:0-75065 GCA_013396755.1 Sclerurus mexicanus
CCAAGAAGGCCAATGGCATCCTCTGTCAGGAATAGTGTGACCAGAAGGACAAAGGAAGTGATTCTCCCCTGATCTTGGCACTGGTGAGGCCACACCTTGAGTATTGTGTCCAGTTCTGGGCCCCTCAGTTCAGGAANCAGTTCTGGGCCCCTCAGTTCAGGAAGGATATCGAGGTTCTGGAGCAGGTCCAGAGAAGGGCAATGAGGATGGTCAAGGGACTGGAGAAAAAGTCCTATGAGGAGAGGCTGGGGAAGCTGGGGTTGTTTAGTCTGTAGAAGAGGAGGCTCAGAGGTGACCTCATCACTCTCTACAGCTACCCAAAAGGAGGTTGTAGCCAGGTGTGGGTTGGTCTCTTCTTCCAAGCAACCAGCAACAGGACAAGAGGGCATGGGATTAAGTTCTGCCAGGGCAGGTTTAGGTTAGATATTAGGAAGAAATCTTTCAGAGAGAGAGTAATCAGACATTGGAATGGCCTGCCCAGGGAAGTGGTGGATTCTCCATCCCTGAAGGTTTTTAAGATGAGACTGGAAGTGGCACTTAGTGCCATAATGTAGTAATCACAGTGGTGTTGGATCAAGGGTTGGACTTGATGTTCTTGGAGGTCTCTTCCAACCCAGCTGAATTTTTGATTCCATGATTCTGTGGTTCTCCCTTATGTGCCATTTTTGCATTCTGCCTCCTACAAAACTGTGGTTGATCCTGTTATTTGAAATAGAGTGAGGCCACTTTTGCTTGAAAATAGTGAAAGGACACTTACGCAAGTAGAAATTGTAACCATTTGAGTATAACCTAAAAGTGTTTAAAAATACTGTCCATTCTTTATGGAGTAGTTAGAGAAATTATCAGAAAAATACAATGGACAATACCCTTTGGGAGAAAGCTTTACAGGGAGTGCTACATGTATGTGTTAATGCGAGCCATTTAGGCATAGGATTTATTTTTCAACACTTTCATTTTTTCTTTCCTTCAACATATTACTATAACACATAGAAGGTGCAAATATATTTAGTTACAAACACCTTTCTATTTGCTTGATTCATATTCAAGAAGTAGATATGCAGCCATTTAATGTGAAATTGACTGGCTTGTTTTTTGTGTGCTTACACATGATGTAATCCTATTTTTTGTGTGCTTACACATTATGTAAACCTTGATCTTGTTTTGATATCTACACTTAAAGTGAGAAGGTGTATACTGTTATTGAGAGGAAACAGGGTGCTACAGAAACCACTGCTATTGCTCTGTAATTAGCAGCAACAACAGTTGCTTTTGTTTTGCTCCTCTAACTTTTCAAATGGCAAGACAAAAGGGTCCAGTGCTTGTGTTGATTGATTTCCAACATGTGTCAGGGATTACAGAATGGGAGCTGACAGCTCATCACATGCTACTCATCCCTCTGAGCCAGTGTTGAACAAATGCTCTGGCATGAATGTGAGGGTGCTCTGTGGGAAATTCTGGATTTCAGATGAGATCAAAGATCTCTACAAGTTACAAAGAGTTTCAGAGAGCTGGAGAGTTCTTAATCCTGGTGCTCCAGCCAAATAGTAGTCTTTACATAACTACTTATTTAGTTGCAGTTTTGTATGTTAGCACAAGCTCTTACTTTGTTTTTCGAATGCTGTATGGGGCTCTCTCTCCTTTCCCTAGAGGTAACTGAGTTTTAGTAAATTGCAAATATTGTCTGTGTTTTATGGTGCTTGTGTTACTGCAAGCTATTTGAGGAAAAATATACTGGTAAGTGAAAAAATTCACAATGTTCTTGCATCTGACATTAACAGATACTAACTCAGACATTTTTTTCAGTTATAACAAACTCTACAGGACTCAAACAATTTTAATGATTTCAAAGATAGCTGAATACATTAAAAATTCTAGGAAGTAATTGCATCATTCATCATTATTATTACAAGTAGAAGAAATAAACAACCTTTAAATTTTTTTTTTGCATAATTATATATAGAATAAAATTTCCTGCTCTTGTTAAATGATTACTTGGAAAGTTTTTCAGTTATAACTCCTAGAATAGGTGATTATTGCTGCATGTTTTTTACAGTTAGCACACGAGAGAGATTTGCTTTGCAGAACTAAAAAAAAAAAAAATATTTTTGGAATTACCTGCAGAGAAAATAACAAAATATTTTGAAAGTATTATAATTGCTTAAAATAATTACGCGTAGGGCTCAAGTTTTAAAATAATTTTACAACTAGAAGGACCAGGGTGATATTCTTCTGTTCTTCCCATGGATTAACCCCAGCCTAATCTCTTGTTTTTCCCAAAGTCTTTTTGCTTAGTGTCAAGATGTTTTTCTGGTTCAAAATGCTGTGTTTGGTAAAGAAAGCCACCTCACCGTTTTAGCTGCGCTGTTTTCCATTATCCTAGAGGTGGTGCTGTCTCCAAGGTAGACACTGAAAACACAGGGCGGACGGGGGAAGGGGAGGGAAAAGGGCTTGAGTGGAGTTTGTGATCCCCATCTGTGTCCTGGGATAAATTCGGTGGTATATATGGAGGAAAACAAAACAAAACCCACTGATGTGAAGAAAGTATAAGGAAGGAAGTGAAGTTATGGGAGAGAAGGTCAGGCTGAGAGGCAGTATTACCAGTAGTGGGAGAAGAGAAAATGTAAACGAGTTAGGCTCCCTTTGAAACAGTGCTTCGTGATGCTGTTCATACAGACGTGTTGCCAGCATAAAGACCATTTCAGTCACTGATCAGCAAATGCACTATTTGCCAACCTGAATGATTCTATGGTTCTGTAGAGAGAACTCACTTTGCCTGTGCATGTGATTTCTGTTGTTCAAGATAAAACAACTGTAGCATGAGTATACAGTTCTACAACATGATTGCAGAAGGCATCTAAATTGCCTGCAGGAAATGGACTGAGCTCTGGTTAGGTATGTAGAGACAGTGGAAATCTTGGATCTTATTCTGGGAGGCTCCATAATTCACATGATTTCTATAATACTTGAGAAATAGAAGAGGCTTTGGTACCTTTACTCTTTTACATGACTTGCTCTAAGTAGCGTATGTTTGCTGCTAATATGTGCAAATTTCTGAGTGCTATACAAGCTGTTCTTCTCTCTGGACTGCTAAACTGATTGCCATTCATTTTGACATTCTGTTCAAATTACTTATGTGTTTTTTTTTAAAAGGCCTCTATGGTCTTCTTTGCTCTAGCCTGTCTTACAAAGCTTTTTTCTCACTGTAACCCTCTCTGCTCTCTGTTTGCCTAGCACAGACTGACACCCTTTCCTTTTAGACAATCTCCTTACAGTTGTGAGAGCCTTCTCCTTTACAACTCCTGCTGTTTGGAACAGTTCTCTGTGACTGATTTTTGATGTTCGTGCTTTTTTCAGAATATGGTTGAAAACACATGATGGTTTCTTCATTACAATTCCTCAAATTTTTACTCTTCCCATGCTGTTATTTAATTTTTAAAGTTTTACAATTAACATAATTGCATGGAGCATTTTGTAATGTTTTATATGTAATGGATGCAATGCTAAATGCAGTACCTCTTAGCCTTGCCTTATACTTATGTAAGTCAGTGGTAAAGCTGCCACTGACTACAGTGTGTACAGGCTTCAGTCTCTAGCACAGTTTCTATCAGGGAACCTGTACATCAGGAGTTGGCATTTTGAAATAATATATTGTTGTGGTCCTGGGTGACCTTTTTCTCTCAAGGTGGCATTTGCTTCTCTTGGCTCCTTTGTAGCTTTGTTAATAATAATAAAAAAAAAAGGTGGGGTGAAATTTGACAAACAGTTATGCTCCTTGTTCTTAATGTGTTTGAAGCAAGTAAGTTCATTCTGCTTATATACTGACTGGAGATTAGGAAAATTACAGGAGTAATATACATTCACTTGACAATACAGACAAAAGGGTGTTGATGGTAGATGTTGCCAAAAGTGGAATAGGGTGAGGAAGTATAAGTGCTTCCTAGTGCATATAAAAGACAAAGGCTTTATCTGCCTCTCAGAAGACTTCACAAATAGTATTGTTTTTCATACTAAATAGGAGGTGGAAAATTTGTTGAGGCTAAACAAAAAGATTTTTTTGTTTGTCCTTCCATTGGACAGCTTGACCTTCTGTGGTCATTAAGGTAGGAAATCAAGAGGTACTTTGCAGCAGTTGTTTATTTTCTTTCCTCTGTGCCTTGTGGTCTCCACCGAGTTTTGGTTTTTTTCCTTTATAAATTTTGGTAGTGTTCCCTAGCCCTCGTCAGAATACTATTGCAAAATAACAAGTATTAGAGTTGTCTTAAAATAACTGAAGTTTGTATGTTTCCACAGTTGCCCCAGCTACAGTTATTTGCACATGATTCATCAGGTTGTAACTCATGTTAGGCTCTTTCCAAGAGAATTAATGTATTAGCATGGTGTAGTAACTGTATTATGACCATAAATGAATATGTAGGTGTGATTTTTGAACTATATATCCTTTTTAAAGGGGCAAATAGAAAATCTAAGCAATGTGTATATTAATGAAAAGTGTGCCACTCTAAAACATCCTCCAGTTTACCAAAATGTGTTTGTACATACAATATCCTACACCATACTCCTTGCTTTCCCACACTCTGTTCTCATAATGATAAGACTTAGCATCTCTTTACCTTCTAATAGATACATCTTGTTTTAGCACCTTCTGGGTATCATGACCAAATAGTTGGCTTACATAATATCTCATCTGAATCTAAGTTTTGATTTCTTACTGCCTGGTTGTCAAAATACATATCTTAGATTGCCAGGTCTAATTCACAAACATTAATATTATTTGTTACAATGTGTCTATCGGTTTGGTATTGCCTAGAACACAAAGAAAAGGTTTTGTTCTCTGTGAGATAATACAAACAAGACAAAACCATCAGGTAGTAGACCTAAGGCTGAAACATTCAAATTTTAATATTTTGTGTGTGTAATTGAAGGTGTTACTAGATTTCATGCCTGATGTAGTTCTTGGGCAGTAACAGTACAATCATGTTAAGTTGCTCTAATAATATCCCAGTTATGGCTGATTTATTTACAGATACAGAAATCAGCAGATACAGCAAAGTTGCAGGTTTAAGTAAACAGCACTGAATCTATGGTGGTTACATACAACTGTTCTTTTATGTCTCAGTAAAATTATTTTTTTTTCTCAACAAAAATACCAGGATCAAAGGTGGGAGGTTTGGCCCAAAATCAAAAGTACATAAAAATGTCAAGTACGTAATGTGTGCTGTGAGACTGATGAGTCTGTACTAATGTTCTTTTTATTTACAGGTATCTTGAGCTGGTACTTCTATGTGTCCATGCCAATGCCAGCATCCACCTTCACTATTGCTGTGGGGTGCTGGCAGGAAGTTAAACAGCAGTCCTTTGCAGCTTCTATTCATGCAAACACTGAGTTTTCCTTGCCATCTTCACAAACTGATTTCAGGTTGGTGTTTATAATATTCTTGAAAAATGAGATATATGGGTAGCATTTCTATTTACTCTCAGGAATATGAAAATGAGTCATATTAGTACAGGAATCAAAACAATCTGTTTAATCTGAACAGAAAAATCTTGACAGGAAGATAATTCCAAAGGCATTATTTCACGGGTATAGGTGTGGTTCTTTTTATGTGAAAACAAGCTGCTTAATGAGCAATAGCATTCATAAAACTCACTGTCCTCTGGATTTGTCTTCTATATCCTGTATTGCTTAATAATGCCCTGCTGCGGCAATGCCAATTCCTGTTGTGTTTCTTACAATGTCTGGCTCTAAGATCTTCCATGTTACTAGACTCAGTCCATTCTGGACACGTAATGCCTCTTACTAGAATATTGCCTACTCACTTTCCCCTCTCCTCCAGGTACCTCCTTTAGACCCTGTTGTGTCTTCCTTGCATTATGAGGACCAGACATGCAGGTCCCAGCCAGTGCTGGGCTCTTTGGTTATGTCATCCCAGGTGCAGGACTTTGCGCTTGTCTTTACTGCACCTCACTCTGCTGCTGCCAGCCTTGTTCTTCCAGCCTGTCCTGCTCTCTCTGTAAGATGGCTTTCCCTTCTGATGTGTCCATCTCACCAGTGATCTTAGTGTCACCAGCAAACCCAGTGAGAGTGCTTTCAATCCCACCATTCACAAAATTTGCGAAGATGTTGAACATTGGGAGGCCCAACATAATTTCCTGGGGAACTCTACTTGTGACAGGCTGTGAACCTTAGTCAATACCAGTGATTACTGCTGTTGGAGTGTGGCCTTTGAGTCAGTCTTGTACCCACCTTGCAAACCACCCATCCAGTCCGTATCTTGCCAGTTTGTCCAGGAGAGGGCTGTGGGAAACTGTGACCAGTGTTTTGCAGAAGTCCAGGCAAACAACAGCCACTCTCAAGAGCGACAGATCTCCCCATGTCAAAAGAAATTGTTATTTTGTTGTAGAAAGTAATTAGCTTAGTGCCATAAGTATTTGGAACTTTGCCAAAAAATACCCTTGCCCTTTATATAGCTGTTTTGGGCTAACACTGTGTTAACATTATGAATGTGGAAGGCTTATGGTTTTGGTAAAGCTAGTGAGACTTTGGAACTTGAGGACCTAATAGGGATATTTTGTAGGAATTAAAAATTAAAGGATTCTGATGGCTTGCAGCTTGGCTAATTTTGTTTAGAAAAATTCTAATTAATCTTGAGAATAGAAATGTTTATAATTTACCTAGGATCTGTAAGACATGCCTCTTCAAATTTTGAAGTAGTTTATAGGTCTGATAAGCTTCTAGAAATTGTTTTGTGTTTATTCCTTTGCTATTTATATGTTTGTAATATGACTACCTCTAGAGAAGTAAGCTGTAGATGTTCTCTATATATTCCTCTCTAATGTACGTTTGGTAATAGGAATTTTTATTGATTTAGTGCAAACGATTATTTTGACACCGTGTTGCTAGAAAGTTTCTAGTTTCTATAAAATTCCTGTAATGTGGGAAATATTTTTGTAACTTTTTGTTAGTGCAAGTTTTAATAAGTGTGATGGTTGTTGTTATGAGTTGATCTGTGTGATGGTTATTGGATGAGTAGTTAAGTGACACCGATAGTGTGATATATCAACAGCAGTTGAGTTAGTAACTGAGGAAGAAACAGAGCTAATGTGTCTTTGGGGAAAAAAAAAAAAAGACCAAATAAAATCCAAAAATCCTCTACCAGTGTGGTGTCTATTGTGCATAGACAAAAAAAAGAGACCCTACGTTGTACCAGGTTGGTTTGCAGCTAATTAAGACATAAAATCTATGTCCTAAAAATATGCTTTTACAGTTACATCCAGTTAATCTTTACTTGAAGGTTAGCACAACAGAGATTTTTACTTATTTTAGTAATTAAGACCAGGTTACCAAACTAACAGTAGGCACAGTAGCAGACAGAAAGGCTGTGAAATGGATAAACAAGCAAATGTTAAGCCTGTGTCTCAGATAAGATAATGGAGATAAGCTCTGGGCAACAGGAAAAGTAATGAATTCTGAAAGAAGCTGTTGAAATGTGTAATGTAATTTCTATCCAGTTGCCATTGAGTTTGACATAAGGTGACCTTATCAAAGTAAGTGTTAAATGGAGCCATGGTGTTTATAACTTTTTTATCTCCTTGTGGTCATTAAGGACTTGGCAATTTTTTCAAGAATCAGGGTGCTGGATTTCATATTCCTGCCTAATCTCAGCTCTGATAATAAAGTACAAAGTGACACTGTTTTAGAGCAGAAATATACTGAATTAGACCACCCATAGAAGAAAGTGTAATGATGGATGTGGATTCTTTGCATACATAATCAGTGAAAGGATTTAATGTCCATAATCTTTGAGAGACTTATGTAAGGTGCTAAAGAGGTGACACTTCAGCAAAATCTTGTCCATTTCTAGATGTTATCATTTTGTTTTCTGTGTCAGCACTCACGTGGAGCATGATCTTCCAAGTATAAATGCTTTGGGCAATGCTGGGTGCCTTGCCTGTCCAGGCATAGTGGAACCAGATTCTTTAAACTGAAATTTCAAATCAAAGCGAGGCTTTGCACTGTGCCGAAGACGGGCTAACAGGTGAAAACATGAAGTTGATTTCTGTTTAGATATGGGTCTATTTGGACAGATAACTTATTGTGAAGGTATATGACTCAGTGTTTAGGAAGGATTTGATTTACCCTTGCTTTCTTCCAGCTACAGCTCTCAATATCCTGCAAAAGTAATGTAAAGTAAGCTTGAGTCTAATGTGGTGTTACTGAATGTCTATCATCATAAGCCTGGATTGGTATCTACTGTTGTTCTTTACTTACGAAACATCATTCTAATTGTGCTTCATATGTTTGTGTTAATGTATGTTAATATGTATGAAATTTTATTTTCATAGTCAAATTTGAATAGGAATTTTCTGAATAAATGTTCTTGTATTGTTATTAGTTCTCTGTGTGTATTTTGAGTGCTTACTCTTTTACTGGGTATCTTATAAAACAAGGTGTGACTACTCTTTTTAGTTATAAGTAACAATATTGGTTCTACTCAGACATGTAGTAATAAGTGCTGCATGTGTGAACAGTGTGAGAAGACAAGTAAGTTGGTTTTATGGAAATTAATTCTGTCATTTTGATATCTAGAGAATATCCTTTCTTAGCATGGTCAGTTGTGCACATTTGTGATATCACATTAAACTATTGTTCTGTTTTGTTACTGTCAGATGGCACGAAGAAGTCTGTGGTCACGTGGACTACCCCTGCCGTTTCCGAAATCCTGCTGCGAGGTTGCAAGCAGTCATTCCTTACAGAGTCTTTTCTCCCTGCTGCCTTATGGAGTGCTGCAAAGAATGTTTGCTTCCACTAGTTCCTCAGTGCCTCTCAGCTGCTTATGCCACACTGGGTACCCACCCCTTTTCCAGGCTTGATGTTTTGATAGTTCCTTCCAACTTCTCCAGCCTGGGAATGGCTAGGTAAAGAAACTTCTTAGTATCTCTTCTCCTGTATTCTGTTAGACGTCTTTTTTTCAGATATTTAACTGTGTCAAGTTGCTGTCAATATAAGGTTGCTGTGCTGTTTTTCTTAAAACTCTTGTTCTGAGTTAATGTGAGTAGGTTTGTTTGCATCCTTTGTGATCTTTAATTTTAGTTTTAACAGGACTTAGAAAAGAAAAATATAAGCTTATTAGACATGTGAGTCTGAATTTCCTCATTTGCTAAACTGAAGTTCTTCTATTGGTTCTATTGATTTAAGTACTTGGTGGTGCAGTCATTTTGTATTGTTTTCTTTTGGCATTGATTTTATCATTATGTTTTGGCAGAACAAGAGCATTTTAAAGTCCAGATCTAGAGTTTTTCATAAGCTTTTCATGATTTATGAGTTTCTAGTCAAATACTGCTGACAAAGGCAAATTTTAAGGATTATATTATCAAGTTTTCATGGAATTGTGAAGAATAAAAAGCTTAATTAAGTATTTTTGGTTTTTCAGTATGATTTCCAGTCATGCAAGGACAATAGAATTTTAGCTGTATTAGTTGTAAGACAGTGCTTAGCAGTTGAAATTCCTCATTTACTTTTTATTTTTCTTTGAAAAAGTATTTAAGCTGGGAGTGAGAAATTGTTAATAGCAGAGAACAAAACACTGTTTTAATTCACTGTTTACCTAATGCCAACGGTAGATTAGATTCAGTTAGGCAGATGGACTAAACATCCAAGCGAAGAATTAAAGGTCAAACTCTGTTATAAAAATGATGACTGAAAGGAAAGCTGTATTCCCAGATTGTATGGCTTATATTTTGGAGCTCTTGGTTTGATATCTGAAGCAACTTTAGTAAAATGCATAAATTGTGACTTCAGGTACATAGATGAACCAGAATCATAGAACCACAGAATGGTTTAGGTTGAAAGAGACCTTAAATATCTTGTATTTCCAACCCACTTAGCATGGGCAGACTCTTAGACCAGATTGCTCAGAGCGCTTTTCAACCTGACCTTGAACTCTTGCAGGGATGAGGCATCCACAGCTCTGGACAACCTGTTCCAGTGCCTCACCACCCTCACAGTAAAGCATTTCCTCCTAATATCTAATCTAAAATTACATGCCCATGTGAAAAATCCCTTTCCAGCTTTCTTGTTGGCTCCCTTTAGGTATTGGAAGGCTGCTGTTAGATGTCCTTGAAGCCTTCCCTTCTCAGCCTTGGTTCATAGGAGAGGTGTGTCATCCCTCTGATCATTCTTGTAGCCCTCCTCTGGACTCGCTCCAACAGGTTCACATCCTTCTTATGTTGGGGCCCCAGATCTGGATGCAGTACTCCAGCTGGGGTCACCACCAGAGCACGTTGGAGGGTGCTGATTGCGTTTCTTTTGATGCAGCCCAGGATGCTCTTGGCTTTCTGGGCTGCATGCACCCATTGATATCTCATGTTGATCTTCTTATCCACTGTTTGCAATCCATCCTTTGACTAGCCTGTATCCATGATTGGGATTGCGCTTGTTGAACTTCATGAGTTTTGCACTGGCCTACCTCTGAAGCCTGTCATGGTCCCTCTGAATGGCCCTTCTGTTCCCTACAAAATGTCAACTGCACTACACAGCTTGGTATCATTGCCAAACTTGCTGGAGATCCACTCGATCCCACTGCTCATGTCCCCAGCAAAGATATTAAACAGTGCCAGTTCCAGTATCTACCCCTGAGGAGGCCACTTGTCACTGATCCCCCTTTGGTCATCAAGTTGTTGACCACAATCCTTTGAATATGACTATCCAGCCAATTCCTTATCCACCAAGTGGTCCATCTGTCAAATCCATGTCTGTAGTTTGGAGACAAGGATGTGGTGTGGGACAAGTGTCCAGTGCTTCGCACATGTCCAGGTACATGACATCAGTTTCTTTTCTCTCATCTACCACTGCTTTAACCCCACTGAAGAAGGCCACCACATTTTTCAGGCATGATTTGTCCTTATTGCAGCCATATTGGCTGTCACCATTCACCTCCTTATTTTTGATGTGCCCTTGCATAGTTTCCAGGGGGATCTGCTCCATGATCTTGCTGGACTTTGAGGTGGGACTGACTGACCTGTAGTTCCCTAGGTCTTCCTTCTATATCTTTTTAAAAATGGGGATTATGCTTCATCTTTTCCAGTCAATGGCAACTTCACCGATGCCAATAAGATCATGACCCTGCAGGCATGCACACATCTCTAACCTCCTGTTTATTCCCCGTGCTGCATGCATTAGCACAGAGGCTTTTAAGCTGGGCCCTTAATGAAGCTGACTTCCTGGCTGGAATTCCTTTTTACTGCCCCTCAGGTGCTCTGGTGCTGACTTGAGACCTCCCTCTAGGCTTTGGGCATCAAACTGGTATGAGTGGGATGGATTGAAGTTCCCCTCTCCTGGCCCTCTTCACCAGCTTGGCAAGCCTATGACTGAAGATACTCTTCTCCTTCTCTGACAGATGGACCCCATCAGCCCCAAGTAGACCAGGTTTCTCAAAATGAGTCCCATTATTTAAGTAGCCTAATTCCTGGCTGTGGCACCCTCTGGAATCTTTTGTTGATTTGCTGGATTTGACTGGTCCTTTCAAGCTGTTGATTTTTTTTTTTTCCTACAGCTGTCCTGTTGCAATCCTCCTTTGGGTTAAAAGCAGGAAATTATGCTGGCACATAACAACACTGTATAGTTTATAGTATAACTTTACTTGCTTTTTTCCTTTTATGAAGATCTAGAAAATTTAAGACTTAAACAGTCACCTTCCTCTGTCATATAAGCCTCATTGCTTTGTAGATACTTTTTACTGATTACTGAGTTTTCAATGATAGTTCTTCAACACAATAAAAGCATTCAGTTGCTTTGGACACCTATCACAGGTTATATTCTCTGGTGCTTTGCATAGTGGTTTGATTTGGAGTAAAGTGTGATACTGGACCGTGTTCTTGAAGCCATATAAAATTTGTAGAACTGCTTAGCAATTTTCTCTGACTTCAAAGGCATGGTACTGAAGGGTTGACATGAGTCCTTACAGGTCACTGCTATATTAAGAAACTGGCCATTTTACTTAGCTTGTGTTAAGGGCAGTGATCTGTGGAACCGTGAAGGACAAGACACACAAATAGTACAAAATGAAAGAGAAAGTGGAGAGCAGTGTCTAGGCCAAAATCACAACACACAGGAGGAGAAATCTTCAAGATTCCATTGTTGATACGCTACTGCTCTTTGCAAAATTGTCAGTGCTTTCCCTGCACGTACCTTTCCCACAATTTATAGGGAAAAGATGCCTGCAGGTTTCTGTTGCAAAACAGCCTGTGGTTATCTGAGTCCAGACTGCATGTTCAAATTGCTACAGTTGTGCTTTCTATGTGAAGAAGATGGGAAAAACCCATGCTTTTATTCTCCTATGCTTCTTCTAACCACTGTCAGTTCCAAGCGATCCATATCATTGAATATAACTAAAGGATGAAAGAATGGGTGTGCATACTTCCTGATGCTTTTCATTCAACAGTTCCTCAAGCTAAACACATTCAAATTTTTCGAAATTGAAATAATTTAAGAAATAATTTGAGCTGTTTAAATGTCAAACTGTATTTGGGCAGGAAATTAAGTGACTCATAACAGGTCGTTTGTTTTGTTTTGTGTGATTTTTCAAATAGAGGCTTCTGTGTGTATAGCGAGCTACTTAAATGGTTAATTCCTGTGCATGCAATGAAAATTGCCTAAACTACTTCAGTTAGCCATAAGATATGTGCAAACCCATGTCCAAACCCACATTAAAAAAAAGTTAGTTATTACCTTGAGTTAAAAAGGGTGCTGTAGTATTTATTTTTTTATCTTCTAGTCTATCTGTAGCAGTATAAACATAACATAGTATGCCAGCACATAGAAGCTACTGTTATGAGAATTCTAATTGTACTCCTGCCTACCAGGGAAGGAAGTAATAAATTTCAGCCATTATCTGAAGTATCAGGGCTTGACAGCACTTGGCATTTTTCTTTGTTAGTCATTAGATGATACTTACTGTTCTTTTCATATCCCAAAATAATTCTCTTTATTTGGGAGGGATGTTCCCCAATATTTTAGACTGGTGTGAAATTTATGATAGTTCTTGCATAGAGTGACCTAATTAGGCATTTAAAGCTGTTTGTTTCAGTGGCAGCTGCTATGGGGCAGCTGCATTTCTCTTGATGTCTGACAGATGCTTTGTGAGAAAAACTGTAGTTAAAAGCATATTCATTTTTATTCTATTTTCTGTACACATTTTTCTGTGTTTTTTAATTGGCATGGGACTTCTGTATGGAAATGGAACCTTGCCTGCGTGTAATAATTGCAGTCATCCCCTCTTGCTTCCTATAGATCTTTGAAGCTGGAGGATTTAGTTTTGTACTCTCTTGGTTTTACACTGTTTCAATTCTAGTAATACAGTGTACCGTTTTCTAAATTTATGATAGTAAAAGAGTGATGTGGCCTACATGTATTTGTTGGTGATATTACGTTGAACTGTATAAAAATTAATAAAGCATTGTGGTCCATATTTAAATTGCTTAAAAGCCAGAGATGCAATACTTTCGTAGAGCGTTAAGAATCTCATGAACGCCTAACAGTACTTAATTATCTGATTTTTAAATTCTTTTACTAGCAGAAGGAAGTGAATTTGAGTAAAAGGAGTAGGGAAGTGTGTCAGACTACAAGGCCCAAGGGGTCCTAAGCAGATTTTTCATGGAAGAGGTCTGTGACTTCACATTACATTGAAAGGTGCATATCAGTCATGGACTTAGAGAACTAAGAGGTTAAAATCAGGAGTTTTGGTGCTCCCTTAGGAATTGTCAACCCCATTGGCATGTAAATATGAGATGTTTCACTGTTGCTAATGCTCTCATGTGAGCCAGCAGTTGCTGTGAACAAAGCTGAATGAAAGATTTCAAATGAAAAATAGGGTCTATGCATTCCCTGGTTATTTGTGCTCTTCAAATTAGTTCATTCCCAGTCCAGTTTTATTGAGTACATTTGAAAACCTAGTGTTTTGAAGTCACTTCGCACTGACCTACAACTCAATTTCCTTTGCTTTTGTCAAAACCTGAAGAGCCTCTGAGTTTCTTATTCTTTTTCATTCCCTGAGTCAAACCATTCTTTTCAAATGCATAAGCTCTAACTTTTGGTGCCCCATGAGCCTGTGTTTGAGACCTTGACTTCTCTTGCAGTGCTTAATTGCATAAGTCCTTTCACAGTCACACCAATCTCTTGTGTGTCTGTCGTGTCAGAAACTACTTAGCAGCTTTCTACTTCTTCAGAGCAAATGTGCTGATGTTTATTTTACTCCTCTGGGAGTTACAAGTCTTTGTTTGCATTCAGTCGAAGTGCTCTTCTTGAAACAATGGTCTTCAAAGTTTTGTTTCTGGCACACATTGTTTAAATAACGTAAGATTACTGCTTTTTCTATTTGAATCAATGTATTTCAGATGTACTAGTTTTGTAGTAAGTTCTAGTACAAAACTTAAAGCAAAAGGTATGGTGTTGTCCTGGGTTATGCAAAAATTCTGGTATCTAGCTTTTCCTTTCTTTTTTCTCCAAATATGTATTTTTGGCTTTGTGGTGTTTTGCCTTCTTTAAAGAAACGAAACTGCTAGTGATCAGTGACTCAAACATTCAACCACCTGCAGTGACCACCCAGGTGCTGTAAGAGGCTGGACTATTGGTGCTCATGGCTCAGTGTGCTTGGCTAAAGTGTACAGAGTGGTCACCTGGGCCAGGGTCTGAAGGCATGCACATAAACTATCTCAGGCTACAAACTGGGTGTTATCAAGATGAGAAAAGAGGAAAACCCTGGAAGGTGGGGTAGTGTTTCTTTTTCCATGCACAGATGACTCAGCTGTGATAAGTCCCTGGAACATTCACACCTCTTGTTGATGAGCCATGATGGGCAGTAGTGGACTCAGCTGCACTGACAGGAGACAGCTGCAACATCTTAGAAGGTGTCAAAGACTCTAGAAGTATCCTGTGACTCACAATATTACATCATCCAGTGTAAAAGTCCAGGGAGGTACCAGAGGCGTTCTACCCATGTCTTCCACCACCACCTCGGTAGATCCAGACTGTGGCCACCACTTCAACAGGACTACAACCACCACTTTGAACAACAAACATCGAAATTACAACAACCAAGTCATGTTGCTGGTTGCAATGGGTGTTTTGAGGGTCTGGAAACCTGCCCCAAAGGCTGGGAACACTATCCAACAGCCTGCTCCAGATGTGAACCATACTGATTGGGTGAGGATGTGGGGGGAGATGGGCTGAGTGTTGAAGGAATATTCTGCCTCAATAGTTTGGAAGCTCCCCCCTTGACCAAACACAGATGCCTAGTAAGATAGCAGAGTGCTTGAGGGAAGATCACTCTATTGGTTCTAGAGAGGGCCAACTCGTTGCAATGTGCTGGACCCTGGCCAAAGCTTGTCATACTGGTCGAAACTGTAGAACACTACTTACAATCAGAGGGGCAGAGACATAGTGCAACAGAAAACCAACAGACATCACAATCACACAGGCTGCAGCTAAACTAGAAAGAACAGGCACAGTCAGCAGCAGTTGCCCCATGGAAAAGAGAAAGCATAAAACTACCTTGGTGGGCCTGATTTCTGAGAACGGGGAACCAGGGCCTTCACAACCAGTGGAGGAATCAGAGTCCAGAATCATCACTGAGTCACTACCCTTAGACATACTGCATAATCTGTGGAAAGACCTCACTTGATGTCCAGATGAGCCCATATTGACTTGGCTGCTCTGAATTTGGAACACCTCTGGAAAAGGCACCATGCTGCACAGTACTAAAGGGAGACACCTAGCATCACTGTCCTGAGATGCAGGTTTTGACCAGGGCTTTGTAAAGAAGCAAGAACCCCTTAGCCTCTGGAAATGACTCCTAGTGAGTGTGAGGGAGAGATTACCTCTGCAAGAAAGCTCCCCAGCTACAGCAAGGCCCCCAGAAGACCACAGAACAAGGGATCCAGTGACTGGGAAAACTAGCCACGCTTGAGATAATTTTCTCCAACAACAGGTCAGATTCTAGAAGTCCAGGAAACATCAGATGTATGTCCCAGATGTGGCTGAAACTTGCATGACTCACACCACAGATGTATACCTTCTTCCTTGCCATGCTTCAATGGGGTGAAGCACAAGAAACAGTGGGCGTTATGGCAAGGATGCTGTAGGCATATGAGAACACCATCCACGCTCCATCCTGAACCCAAGTTACTTCTGTGGAAAAGCTGGCTGAGGACGTCCTGAATTTCAAAGAGGAGGTTAACAACAGAATTAAAGACAACCACTGAAAACATAAAGAGAATATTAAGGAGAACAGCTTCCATATTGCACCAGTGCAAAGCAGAGCTCCTGAGATCAGAAACAGATGCCCCTGAGCTAGGGAGAGGAAGTATTCCTCATGAAGCAACTGGTGGTACTTCCTACTGAAACATGGGGAAGACATGAGTTGGTCAGATAGGAAACCTACCTCTCTCCTATCAGCCTGAGTATGGGAGCTTAAGGAGAAAGCAAATGCCCAAGGGAAGTCTGCAAGGGTGAATATAGTTTCCCATGGACAAATATCAAGGCAAAACAGACAGGACGATGACATGTCTGACACACTAAAATGTATTTCCCAGGTGTAGTCACAGGGAGGCAGAAACAGCTATGATGACCAAGATTAGGAATGCTGTGCCTCCAGCCAGGGGGAGAAAAGGGACAATAAGATCTACTGGTCTGTGTGGATCCAATGGTCTGTGTCACAGACTGAAATGGTTAATGGCTTAAACGTTGTTAAGATCACCAAAAGACTAGTCAAACTGCAAGAAACAGCTGTTCATCCAGAAAAGCTTACCTCTACCTGCAATACATCGATGACATCTATGTATGGGGGAACATAGCAGAAGTAGTCTTTGAGAAAGGAGAGAAAATCATCCAGATTCTTCTGAAACCTGGCTTTGCCATCAAATAGAGTAAGGTCAAGGGACCTGCCTGAGAAATCAAATTTCTGGGAGTGAAATGGCAGGATGGATGCTGTCAGATCCCAACAGCAGAAGTGTTTAACAAGGTAACAGCAATATCTCCACTGCCCAACAAGCTTTCTTAGTTACCGTAGGCTTCTGGAGGATGCATATCCCAGAATACAGACAGTAAGTCCTCTCCACCTTGTAACACCTAAGAAGAATTATTTCCAGTGGGGCCCCAAGCAGCAAGAAGCCTTTGAACAGATCAAACAGGAGATTGCTCACAATGTAGCTCTTGGGCCAGTCAGAACAGGAAACGAAGTGAAGAACGTGCTCTACACTGCAGTTGAGAGAATGGCCCTTCCTGGAACCTCTGGCAGAAAGTGCCTGGGGAAACTGGAGGCAACCACTTGGATTCTGGAACTGAGGCTACAGAGGGTGTGAGGTCAACTACATTCCAGCAGAGAAGATTCTAGCAGTCTGTGAAGGAGTTCAAACCACCACAGAAGTGATTGGCACAGAAGCACAGATTCTCCTGGCACTCTGACTACAGTTCTGGGGTGGATGTTCAAAGGAAAAGTTCCCTCCATGCTTCATGCAACTGATGCTACATGGAGCAAATGGATTGCCTTGATCACACAGCACCCCAGACAGGAAACTGTAATCACCCTGGGATTTTACAGACACTTACAAACTGGCCTGAAGGTGAGAACTTGATCTAGCAGATGAAGAGAAAGAAGAGCAGGTGACATATTCTGAGGAAGCTCTGGCATACAACCAACTGCCAGAGGACAAAAAGCATTATGTCCTTGTCACTGATGGTTCCTGTCACACTGTAGGGACAAACCAAAAATGGAAAGCAGCCATATGGAGCCCCACATGGCAAATTGCAGAAGACACTGAAGGACAAGGTGGATGGAGTCAAGTTGCAGAGCTCAAGAGGCATCCAACTGGCCTCAGACATTGCCAAACAAGAGAAGTGGCCAAGACTCTACCCTACGCTAACTTGTGGATGGTAGCCAATGCTCTGTGGGGGTGGCTGGACAGATGGGCAGAGGCCAATTGGTAATGCAAAGGGAAACATTTGGCCTTTCAAAATGTGGCAAGACATTGTGGCCCAGGTAGAGAAGTTGATCATGAGAGTCTGCCATGTAGACTCACATGTGCCTAAGAGTCGAGCTAACAAAGAACATCATAACAATGAACAGGCAGACCGAGCTGCCCAAGTCAAAGTGTTGCAGGTAGGTCTAGACTGGCAGCACAAGGGAGAGGTGTTCCAATCTTGTTAGGCTCATGATGCTTCAGGTCATCAGGGAAGAGATGCCCCCTATAGATGGGCAAAAGACCAAGGGGTGGATTTAAGCATGGACACCATCTCGCAGGTTATCCATAATTGTGAACACGGTATTGAATGGGTATGTCATATCCCCTATCATACACCAGTCAGCGAGAAGATTGAATGATGTAATGAACTGTTGAAAACCACTTTGAAGGCATGGGCGGGGGGGACCTTCAGGCATTGAGATCATCATTTAGCAAAGGCCACGTGGTTAGTCAACACTTAAGGCTCTGTCAGTCAAGCTGGCCCTGCCCTATTAGAGTTCCTTCAGACCATAGGTGGAGATACAGTCCCCATAGTACATGTAAGAGGTATGCTCGGGAAAACGGTTTGGATTAGCCCTGCCTCAAGTGAAGGCAAACCCATCTGTGGGATTGTTTTTTTCAAGAACCAGGTTGCACCTGGTGGGTAATGCAGANGCAGAGGCCAATTGGTAATGCAAAGGGAAACATTTGGCCTGTCAAAATGTGGCAAGACATTGTGGCCCAGGTAGAGAAGTTGATCATGAGAGTCTGCCATGTAGACTCACATGTGCCTAAGAGTCGAGCTAACAAAGAACATCATAACAATGAACAGGCAGACCGAGCTGCCCAAGTCAAAGTGTTGCAGGTAGGTCTAGACTGGCAGCACAAGGGAGAGGTGTTCCAATCTTGTTAGGCTCATGATGCTTCAGGTCATCAGGGAAGAGATGCCCCCTATAGATGGGCAAAAGACCAAGGGGTGGATTTAAGCATGGACACCATCTCGCAGGTTATCCATAATTGTGAACACGGTATTGAATGGGTATGTCATATCCCCTATCATACACCAGTCAGCGAGAAGATTGAATGATGTAATGAACTGTTGAAAACCACTTTGAAGGCATGGGCGGGGGGGACCTTCAGGCATTGAGATCATCATTTAGCAAAGGCCACGTGGTTAGTCAACACTTAAGGCTCTGTCAGTCAAGCTGGCCCTGCCCTATTAGAGTTCCTTCAGACCATAGGTGGAGATACAGTCCCCATAGTACATGTAAGAGGTATGCTCGGGAAAACGGTTTGGATTAGCCCTGCCTCAAGTGAAGGCAAACCCATCTGTGGGATTGTTTTTTTCAAGAACCAGGTTGCACCTGGTGGGTAATGCAGAAAGATAGGGAAGCATAGTGTATACCTCAAGGGCACCTAATTTTTAGATAAATCAGGATCTGGATGGTGACCATTACTTCAACAGGACTACAGCCACCACTTCAACCAGCAAACATCAAAATTGCAACAACTTATTGCTGGATCCAGTGGGTGTCTTACGGGTCCTTCCAGTCATCTGGGGGCTCTGCAGCACTGCTCTGACTGTACCAGCACCATGGCCTTGCTTTAGCACCATGCAAGCATCTGCCAGTATTGAATCCCAACTATCCGCCATTTCCTGTGAGNCATCTCGCAGGTTATCCATAATTGTGAACACGGTATTGAATGGGTATGTCATATCCCCTATCATACACCAGTCAGCGAGAAGATTGAATGATGTAATGAACTGTTGAAAACCACTTTGAAGGCATGGGCGGGGGGGACCTTCAGGCATTGAGATCATCATTTAGCAAAGGCCACGTGGTTAGTCAACACTTAAGGCTCTGTCAGTCAAGCTGGCCCTGCCCTATTAGAGTTCCTTCAGACCATAGGTGGAGATACAGTCCCCATAGTACATGTAAGAGGTATGCTCGGGAAAACGGTTTGGATTAGCCCTGCCTCAAGTGAAGGCAAACCCATCTGTGGGATTGTTTTTTTCAAGAACCAGGTTGCACCTGGTGGGTAATGCAGAAAGATAGGGAAGCATAGTGTATACCTCAAGGGCACCTAATTTTTAGATAAATCAGGATCTGGATGGTGACCATTACTTCAACAGGACTACAGCCACCACTTCAACCAGCAAACATCAAAATTGCAACAACTTATTGCTGGATCCAGTGGGTGTCTTACGGGTCCTTCCAGTCATCTGGGGGCTCTGCAGCACTGCTCTGACTGTACCAGCACCATGGCCTTGCTTTAGCACCATGCAAGCATCTGCCAGTATTGAATCCCAACTATCCGCCATTTCCTGTGAGCACAGACTCTAACTGTTCCTGCCAGACTTTCCAGGTGTGGGGGTGGTGAACCATGTGGAAGGGCAGCCATCCTGTCCCTGTCCTGTGCCCACATGGGTTTTTTCCAGGTGGGGCAGGCTGGCCACCATCTCCATTTGTCAAGTGGGCAAGACTTGGGAAGTTTCTCCTCATTCATTGGTTTAACCCAGGCTTATCAGTATTGTTATTAGCATTCTTCTTGGTGAAAAGTTATTTTTCACTTCTATCTGAGCATATTTGCTCTCTCTCTCTGTATTGAGAAATGAGGGAAGAGACTTCTGTCTGAAGTCTCCACCCCTCCAAATTGTCTTAGGTGAAAGAAAAATTGAGTCTTAACTGTGATAGCAGTAATTCAGAGTATGTTGATGTACAATGCATGCATATGAACTTCATGGTATTTAGGTGTTGAGGACATTTCTGACCCTTAGCTGAAGCCTGAAGTGTAATTTGCTGTAATCACAGTCCTTCATCCAGTTGTCATTTTGGTATTAGGTTTTGGAGTACTTCAGGTATAATATATTTCCTTATTAATGCGCTGAGCTGCCTTAATTGTCTATTAACTTAATATTATGCTCCCTAGAATAAACCTTTTAAGACATCTCATTACTTTAAACCAAGACCGTAAATTGAAACCGGAAGCAGTTGCTTCTTGTTTCTCTGCTTCTTTGTTGGTTTTAGCAACAAAAAATGTAATTTCTTCTTGGAGTAACTGAAGAGTTAGTCAGGCTCTTTTGCTGCTACTGTGGAACAGTAACTGTGTTTTTAAATTTTAGGATTGGAATTATTGAAGAGCTTGCTAACATTTTTATAGTTAAGAGTACCTAAGCATTTCCAATGTAACTTGTATTTCCATGGTTTATAAGTGTCTGTGAAGACTTTTTCACACCTTAAAGCTGACATAAAGTGGTTTGGCTTAGGAAAAGTGTGTTTGTATTGTACACGTGAGAGGCCAGCATGATTCTGTGCATATTATATTTGTTATATAGTACACAGATTATATATATCTGTGTGTGCCTAATATTATATATCCATGTCTGCACTTTATATGTGTGCATATATATGTGTGTAGGTAAAACTAATGAATCTCTTTTGTTGTGTGAGTTGCATGGCATTTATAAAGCAAAGGTATCCTTTTCTCTGAAAAAGAAAGGGCACTGTGTATGGAGAGCTAGAATATGGAAAATGAAAATATTGTCACTGGTCAATTAATATTAATCAATTGAACACTGGTTTTGAGATTTTGAAACTGTTTTCAGAATTCCTCGTCTGTATCCTACTTTATCTCTGATCCTCAACTTTTTTCTCCTACCAACAGAGATGTATAAGATGATTGAAAAAGATTTTTTCTTGCAGATGGGTAGTTAAATAGTCTGTTTACTGTTTAATATTCACAGTCAGCAGTGTTAGACTATTTCACTTAAGATTCTGAGTCTTATAAATAGCAGAATGCTTATAAATGCAGACATTTTGCGTTGTATATGCATAAATGATAAGAAAGAAAATACTTAGTATTGCAGCTAAGTCCAAAGCTTAATTTTCAAGATGCCAAAAGAGTGTTCAAAGCAGCCACAGCCTTCTATCATGCAAATCTCTCTGATCACTATAAGAGCAAGTATATGATCCTTTCTTTGTCTAAGATACTCACTGGTAGTCTGCAACTTATCATCCCCACCTGGAAAGATCTGAATCATGTAATTTTAGGTTTTAGATTTTAAATATAGACTGCAAGACCAATGATACTCAAAACACAAGGATGTGCAGAGAAAGCATTAAATCAACGCAGAATACTTTGCTTTGGTCACCAGTTTTCAGTCTTTTTTGCTGCAGCCTTGTTTTCAAATTTAAACAAAACCCCACCAAAACAATGCCAACAAACTGCTGGCTTTATTTTCCTTTTGTGTTTTTGTTTGTTTTGTTGCTAAAGAGACAGAAAAAAAGAAAGATAGTCTTAAAGATAAGTGTTTGAGATAGGAAGCAATGTGTCATTAAAGTTGTAGATCAGCAAAGAAGTAATACAGCAGTCACAGTGCTGTTGTCTTACCATACTTTTCTCTGTTTTCATAGGAGTCTGCTTTAAAGATACCTAACCCTTTTCTTGTGTGAGTAGTAGTTTGAGTACTTGCTGGTAACTCAGAGAAGACTAAGAGAATTCATGTTCCTAAAAACTATGGTGTTGCTGAGCAAAACTCTGCACAATCCAGTCCTTAAAAGTAAAGCCACCCAGTCCTAAGCTCCATGTTTTGGTTCTAGCCAGGGAAAGTTTTTGATTAGTCAGAGAAAGTTGGGTAGACAATTTTGGTTTGCCATTGCTGCACTTGCCCATCCCTGGCCTAGAGCAATAATTTTGGCTACGCTGTAGGCGCAAGCCTACACTGTGCCAAATTTTGGGCTGCATGTTTATGATGGAGACACTGACAAACTGGATAGAGTCCATCAAACGTCTGCTAAGATTGTTGGCAGGTAGAACAATATGTTGTATGAGAAGAGACTGATAGACGTGAATTTGCTTAGCCTGGGAAAAGGCAATACTGAGACTAATGACTATCTCTTACTGCCTGAAGGAGTGGTTGCAGAAAAGGCAAAACTATGGTCCTCTTGCAGGCAAAATAAATGAAGCAACGTTCACAAATAGTAGTGTTGAATTTCAGATGAGATATAAGGAAAAAGTTTTCACTTTTAGTCCAGGAGACTTGTGAAACCTCCATGTCAGGAGGAAATGAAAAGATGTCGCTTTAAACTCGACTTCTTCCTGAGATTCCAAGCCTTCAGTGCTTTTACCTATGCTATGATCTTGTGTTTTATGTTAGTTACAAATGACACCTCCCCCTCCATATTACCTGCAGGACTCATTCAAGTTGCCATGGGACTTCAAGAGCCTTTCAACAATTGAAGTATTTTTTGGGAAGTAGTAGGAATGTATTCTTATTTTACAGATAACTAATTGGTGTCTGTAGATGTTACAGGAGATCTTTTGAAGAAATAGCATTTGCTAATTCCCTTTCCCTCTCCCATCCCAGGCCAAGGTTAAGTAAGCAACTGAGCCCATGTTTTTTGGGTCCAAACCCACTGTTCTAATGTTGCAGCAACCTTTCCAAACTTTTCTTGTCTCTAATAGTAGGTACTACCTATCTACAAGTTTGAAAGACATACTCCAAACTTCTAGGCTGCTAGTGTTAAAACCCCCCCATCTTTAATTGACATAATGTATATGTTTCTATTTTTTTTACTCTTTGTTTTTAAAAGCAAATGCAAACATTTTCATTATTACCTCTAATCCTGGAAAACACAAATTTTGCACATAGGAGTTTTGGTACATTGAAAATAATGAAAACTATTGAAATTGAGGGTAAGGAATGGGATTTTTAGTGACAGAGGTTTCTAATATTAGCCTATTGCCTGTGGTATCATCTTATATGGAATGTTTTTGCAGTATGGCAAGAAACTGATTTTATTCCCTGGTTTAGAAATTGTTTCAGAATCTGGTGAAGCCTTTAGAAATGTATTATTTGGTGCCCACAAGGTCCTCCTGCAGCATGTTCAGTTCAAGAAAACTTTACGTATAGACACCATTGTGAATGTCAGTGGTGATTGTTTTGGTTTTTTTCCCCAAGGTTTAGTGATGCCAGTTTTTCTCATCTAATGTGGATTTTTCTGGTTGAATGAAGAGATGTGTATCTTATGTTCTTTTTTTATTTCATTTTCCACTGAGAAATAATTTTAGGTGTGGTAAAATTACAATATAGGACATTTTATTAGTGATTAGGTGTAAATATGACTATCATAACTATGTTTCTAAGTCTTTTTATCTTTCTGATGATGCAAGCTGAGCTCAGACTGGACCAGCTGTGTAGTCTTATTAAAAAAAAAAGGTTTTAATTTCTTTCCTCCTGAATCTCCCAATCTCTTACAAAAACCCTGCACAACAAGCAAGCAAACAAACACCTCCTCCCCACTTTCCCTCCTCCAGTTCTACAGTGAGTGTTCATGTGTAGCTCTGGGAAAAAAAATAAAAAATGAAACCATGAGCCAAAGATGAGTTATCTAATTTAGAACATGTAATTATTCAGCAATAATGTAAAAGTAAGCTAAATTACTTACATTTTACAGCTGTTCGTTGCTGAACAAGTGTAAATTCTGTTCCTTCCCCATACCTATGACACATAATTGATTATGATTATGATTTAATCTGTTTTACATTTGTGCTTATATTTTTGATTCAGTTTTCAGATAATGTATCCAAGGAAACAATTTACTTTTACCCATGCAATTACAACTTCAACAACCAGGTAATATGGTTATGTAATATGTTATGGTACCTGGGATGACAGTGTAAATTATGGGTAATTCCATTAAGTTCTAGGTAGATCTGTCCTGTGTGCATGAGTTCATCATTTGTCTCTGAAACTCAAAATTGTACAGCTAAATCCTAAAAAATGCAGAGGTAAGTACTCTTGGAAATATTTGGGCTTTTTAGGTATTAATTAAGATGAGGTGTTAAAGCTGTTCCTAATTTTTATGTGGTATACTGTGATATTGTTGAATATAGGAGTTCTTGTGCAAATTACTATTAACAATGGTTTAGAGCTTGGTACACAAAAAGCAGATTCTGATGGCTTTTTCATCTAATCTATTTAAAACTTCTGGGATGTTGGAGTAGGAATCCCGTTTCTTATCTGTGATTTAGGCAGATGTTGGGTTCCCAGTCAATTGTGCTGAAAGTCACTTTCTGTGAACACAGCAATTAAACATCTTTTCCTTGAGCCCTTTTGGCCTATCAAATAAAAACAGGGAGTAGAGGTGGAATTTTCTTCTTCACATGTCAGTTACGGGCATTTTTGGAGGGGAGAGTGAAAGACTATGTTGAGACATTTTTGCTGCAAGACTAGCAATTTGTAGCACAGCTTCTTACACATGGAAGAAAAAGGTGGGGGAGATTATCCTTTCACTGCTTCTTCTGATCTTGATTCCAGTGTGTGTTATGCTGTGTTCTGAGCACGTTTTACGTAATGATTGGCCAAATTGCCAACTTTCTTATGCTTTCAGCTACAGACCTATATAAACTACAGGGGAGGTAGTGTGGGCAAAGGCATAGCCATAGTTGTGAAACAGATAAGTAGTGAAGAAGGTCAGATAGAGAATTAGCTGAAGAGTGATAAGACAGTCATTTAGGTTGGAAAACCCCTTAAGGTAATTGAGTCCAGCCATAAACCTTACACTGCCAAGTCCACCACCCTTAACTGACCCATCTTTTAAGGAACTCCACATATTACAACTCAACCACTTCCCTGGGCAGCCTGTTCCACTATTTAATAACCCTTTCAGTGAAGCCACTTTTCCTAATATCCAATCTAAATCTCCCCTGGAACTACCTGGGGCCATTTTCTCTTGTCCTATTGCAATTACTTGTGAGAGGAGACTGATGAAAAAGAGTAATGACATATAAACCTGTGAGGGAACAAGTTAGAAAATTTAGCTAGTGAACACTTTCCAGGTGCAACCATAAAAGTAGGTGTGTTCTGCATAGCTTAGTGAGAACCAGCAAGTCTCTTTCTATGCTCTCAAGATGTGTACGTGACACCACTGAGGGATAAACTTTATAAATTAAGTTACTGGAGTACCACTTTGTAAATATTATTACTGTCTGTTATTATTTTAATTTTGTGTAGTGACCAAAGGAGTTACCAAAGGAAAGGAGTAGGTCTTCCAAAAGCACCCAATTTGGGCAGGAACTGCAAAGCCCTGTCAAAGAATTCCCATGGAGTGCTTTTCTGTTTGGTGTTTCAAAGTGAAGACCACAGCAGTACTTGTTTTCTGAAACTTGATGAACTTCAGGCATGTTTTTTCATTGTGTAAGTTCATAATTTCTGAAGACTTCAAGGCTTCTTTTAGCCTTTATTGGAAAATGTGTGCATGTTAGGTTTGCTCTTTAGGGATCTGAGAGTCCTTGATGGCATTCTGAAGTGACAGAAGTAAATGGTGGTCAAGGGAGATGAACATGTGCAGAGCCCATTGCAGTGATCCCAGTACTGTGTTGATTGATTTTGCAATTTGTTGAAATGTTTTGTAATTAGTAATAGTTTGTGTCCTGTTTTGTGGTTCTTTTTACACAAATTGAGCCAAAAGTTCTTTTAATTAAGAGCAAAACCTGCACAAAACTGTGAAACAAGGCTATCAAAGGCCTTCTAAGTGCTTTTGTGCTGATTTAAAGATTTTTTTTACTTCTGCAAGGATGGCTTGTTTGAGTGAATTTCCTATGAACTGAAGATGAAAGAGCCAGCTTTTCATATTGCTTCTTTTCCTTCTCTAAGGTAAAAGTCAAAATAGAAGCTGTGATATGAAAAAATTCAAGTCTAACTTGATTATGAAGCAAGTGGAAGGACCACAGAATGTTTACAAACAGAAAGAAAAGTCCATTTAAGGTTTATGTTTCTCCTAGTCTGCGAGTCAAGCTTTTTCTGCTGTTTTTGGTATTTTTCCAGAAGTGTGATTGTCATGTAATTTAAGCAACACACAGAGGCTTTTAGATCTTTTGAAATACATAAATAGTAAACTGTTTACTCTGGGGCAGAGATTTGAGGGTTTCTTTCCTTCCAGAAAACCTCAGAAGAAGGACAAATTAAAATAAAAGGTAGTGTAAGCTGAAAAGAATCCAGACAGAACATTTAGAAGTGTTGACGATTAAGTGTTTTTGTGCAATTAATAATTCCTCTTGCAACCATGCATTTCTTCCACATTTCTCCACAAGCCTTCCTAGATTTATACTTTTGCTTCTTTGTAGTACCGTGTAATATTCATATTGAGACATTCTTTCAGAGGAAAAAACCCCCACAACTTATCACAGTCATCTTCTATAATTAGTGGAATCACTTATTGGTCATTAATTCTGCTTACATAGCTATCAACAGTATTTGTAAGATCATTGTTTCAATCTTACTGATTTTTTCTCATAGAGTGCAAAGTGGTTGGATAAGAGTTAAATGAGGCCTTCACCGCTACACTTCTTTGCAGTGGGGATATGAATCTTGTGGTTTTCCAGTGGTTTAGGGCTTTTTTCTGTTCCCAAAAATATCCAGTTTCTCCAGGAAATTCTTACACAAACAAAATCTGGTGGCAAAAGCTCTGACTGTATGTAAGCGGAGGCAAGAATGCCTCTCTCCTTGCAGCTGGAGTTTTATTTATGTTTGAGTTTTTTTTTTTAATTTTGAGACCTTCTGCAAGTACTTTATATTATGCCCATTATCTCTGATCAAGGTAACTTTATCTTCCTAGACCTCACTTTAGCTTTAGGTCTTATTTATCCTTGTCCTCTTTGAAAACTTACCTGAAGGTGTCTTTTTTAATAGCATTGGTGCTTGGGATTTTTTACCTGCTTTTTTCAGCTGCTGCAAGTCTGTTTTTTCACTTTCTCTGCTATTGTATAGTTGTCTCTTTTCCTCATATATGTTGTGATTTAGTACTAGCTTTGATCATGACCATTCAATTGAGTCTTCTGTTTAATGACTTGGATCCTATACTTCCTGTATTTGCTATTCTTCCTATTTCTTTGCTGTCATAACATTCTGTCATTTGAGAGACTTCATTCCTGAAGCAGGGTTTTATTGATTTTGTAGTCTTCAGCAGCTTATTTGACTTTAGAGTGTTCCTTTTCAGTTTAATGTTTTACTAATCCCTTTCTCCCTATGCTGAGTCCCAACATCTGCTAGCATGGGGCTTCACAAAGACCTAGGTCAAATTTCAATTACTTTTGATGAGAGGCAATAACCAAGACTTTTATTGCCTTTTGATCCATTGCTAGTTTTCTAAGCAAAGTTCTGCTATCCCTCTGCTATGTAAGGTCCGAGGCTTTTCTAATTTCAGCAGCAAGGGGCTTCAAGCTGTTCTAGTGGCCTTCACAATTCTGAATTTGAACCATCATCTTCAGGAGACTCCAGCATGTGTCAAAAGGCATCATTTTCATCTGTCACATGTTCTATGCTGTTAGAAAAGTTAATCCAGTCTGTTTGGCTAGTGTTTCTATTCTGACATTTCAATGCTGATTAGTTAAATTTGCTGCTGAACCCACTGCTGAGCTGTGATTATGTCGTTCAATAAACTGCTGCTGCTGTTTGGCTAAGAATACAGAACTCAATTTTCAACACTGCCACCATCAGATGCTGGCAGTCTTTGGACCTGTTTTGCCAAGGAACATAATTTCCTTTGTCCCTCTGGCTCCTTTGCACCGTCTGTCACTTCCAGCTACTTTACACACCACTGTAGTACCATATAATGTTTATTTCTTTAGAATTCGATACCCTTCTGCTTCTTTGGTTTGGGCAAGAATGTTTGGACGTGAGTATTTACACAGTTTACCACACTTTCCATAAGAAAGCATTTTATTTTTAGATGAAAAAATCTGTTTGTTTGCAAGGCATAGTGGATGGCAGAACTGCTAAGAACAGCCTGGGCAATGTTACATTTTCAGCAAAGTACACATTTGTGGTAGATACTATAGGAAACACTTGATCCAGCAACTGTGGATCTTACGATCTTTCTCTGTTATTTTTTGAGTGTGTGTGTTGAGAGAATTGGCTAGTCTTGTCTTTTGATTTTTTGCCTGTAATAAGACAGGAAAGAATGTAGTTAGTAGTGCCTCAGACCTCCATGCGTGCTGACTTAAGTCACATGGATGCCTTTAAACCTGAGAAATTTAGTAGACCTAAATGACTTCTCATTATAGGTTTCTTTTAAGTCAGCTAGTAAGTACATTGTATACCCGTTCTGCATTGAAATTAGCGTCAAAAGCTAAATGTTCACAATGGCAGTGCTGAGCTAATTTCTAGGTTAGATATCAGCATGCTTAGAGACAAGTCAATAACTTTACAAATGCTTCTGAATGTCTTTGTACATGAACAAAAAATCAAATTAGGCAAAAAGTAGTCCTAAAACCCCAATACTGTTACTGGAGTTGACTTAACAGGTAATATAGTGCCGATGTATTGGATGAATAAATAGTTTGAAGTTGCCAGTATGGATACTTCTATATTGAGTCTGTACAGTTGGAGAGACATCCTTTGTGCTTGATTTAGTCTGATCCCCTGAGCTAAATAGTCCTTCCTAGGCACTGAAGCTGTTCAGAAAATTTTTTCACACTCTTATGTTCCTGTTGGAATGAAATGCTGCACAACTGGAACAGAGATTCGTCTCTAGCTTCCCCAAGAAATAATCCAGATTGCTTGCACCACAGTCTCCCTGAGAGCTGAATGAACCAGAATGTGTGAATGACTGAAGGATGTGCTTTAGAAATACTCTCTTGGTCCAAATAAAAACACTAATGGGGACATAACCATTATCATCCTCAGCAATAAACTCTGTTATCAAACTGCACTAAGTAGTTAGGATGAAAATTATGTGAAATACTGGTCATTGTACTGTTTACACATAGTAACAATGTAGCAAACACTGATGGAGAGATCTTATAGGTGGAAAGGTGATTTCAATCTAAAATAAAACCTGAAACAAGGTAGATTTCACTTGCTCACTGTCACACTTGAGCATTAGAATGTGTATGGTGTCCAAGAAGTTCTGTCCAAGAGTCTGGCACGATGGTATTTCTGTCCAGATGTTTGGCTCTGGATCAGTTACCATGACATGAAGGACATGGTTCAAGTCCTGATGGCTCCTGGTTTCTTTTTAGCTTGGCAGATGTGTAAGGGTTGCCTTTTTGGAGTCAAAAGTGATCAGTGTTTTCGTTATTTTCACCTTGGTGAGTGGTCTGGCTTTGATGACTGCTTTTTGTCTCTGGATCTGAATGTCATTGAAGCCTGTGTGAGCTCGGATCTTAATGATCTGTTCAATTGTGTGCCATTAACACAGGATATTCTGAGAGCCTTGTCTTGCTGTATGTTCCTCTGTGGTCTCCTGCCACACCCAGGCATTCTCACTCATTCTCCATTCACTTACACGGTTGAAGCTCTCAGCAATAGTCCTGCCAAAAATCAGACACTAAGAAGACGTTATCTTCTATGGCTTAGTTTTTGCTCTCTCAGTGACATTTTTCCACAGAAGTTTTGTTAAAAAATAAACCTCATGACAACTTGCAGCTGTGGTGTTAAATTTGGGCTAGGCTATGACTGGAAACCAAGAGTTTTCAGAAGGACATGCAAACCAGTAACAACCCTGTAAACTATAGGTATAGGTATAGGGCATGTGGAGGTACAGATAGATGTGGAAGAGGTACAGAGGCATTCTGAGTCCTGTGCTTTCATCTCAACAACATGAAGATGCTGATCTGTGTACAGAGTACACAGGCTTCCTGTCTGGAGAATATACCAGTAAGTCAAACAGACCTGCTCAGGAGCCTGTGGGGCCCAAGAAGATCCAGGCAATACAGAAGGAAACCTAATGGAACGCCTGACTAAATATTAACCATCACAACAACCTGGTTGTGAGGAGCCAATAATACTTGCAAAGCCTCTTGCTTGACAACCATCATGTCAGCCTTTGTGGCTGCAAGACTTAACTATGTTTACCTCTGACTAACTGGAACTCTCACAGAGGTCCGTGTGTGGATGTAATACCACAGGCAGAAGGTGTTGAACTGGAAACTTAAAAAACCCCTACATGTTGATATCATCCCCATGTCTAGGAAGTGTGAAAAAATTATATCAAGAAAGACTTTTGCCATGACAGCAGGATATAGCAGGATTAGATTAGTAAAACTCTGGAGCAGTGTCTGTTCCCTGAGAGCAGCTTGATATGATTAAACTTCTTTTTAGTTCACATCAGCAGGAGCTAGACATATCACATATGTCTGGGGCATTGTTTGAGCCAAGTAGCCTTGATCTAAGAAACTGGTAACTTAGATTTTTTCACTGAAATCAGTTAGAGGTTATAAATGCTGAAGAAATGAAACTCCAAGAAGCTAGTAGTAAACTAGAGCTTCTGAGTTTTTCTTGCTCACGTCCAATGTGTGCAAAGCAATTTTTGGTTTCTTCCCAGCTCCCCCTTTCCTTGCATCTTTGTGCTTAAGAATAGGGTCTGCAAATCAGTTATGGGTACCATATCATGACCTTCATAAATTGGTTTCTGGGTGAGACTAATTGTGCTTTGAGAGTAGGTGACAGAAGGAGCTTTAAGCTATGTGAGGCAGAGGGAAATTTCAGAAACTTTGGAGTAAGACAGACATTCCTTTTTGTATGTGTTCTTTAGCTCTTCATTCCTTGCTGATGCTATATTGTTTGCTGAAAAGCATTTTTCCATCAAGGCTGAAATGATTTCTTGGTTGGTCTGGAGACATCTTCCTGTCCTGACAGGTTAAGACTGTCTTGGAGCTGTTCACACTCTCATGTAACCTCCTGGCTGGACAGGTGCAATCCACCTGCATACCAAGCATTCAATATGCAGAAAACTGTGAAAACCAGGGAACTTAATGTATGTTCTTGAGCAAGAGAATCTCTTTTGGGAACATAGCCTACCTTTTCTTTTCAGATTAGCTTTCCACAGAATTTAGATTACAGCTCAAGACTTCCAGTATCTCTGTCATGCGGGCACGAAATCCTGAAAGACCATTTGAGATTTTCACCATGGTTGACCTGCAACACAGGAGAGAACTGAGGAACACTGATGTTTATCTAGAGAGTTAAATGTCAGTGAGGTTGCTCCAATTTTACCACATGAATTCTTTCAGAAAATAGGAATCAGAATGTACTATACCACCTTGCTGTCAGGAGCAAGGGGAATGTTGTTGCCCATACTTGCTTAGCATAAATATTTAATACTGCATATATTAATAGATGTAGATATACCCTATCAAAACAGGAAACATCTTTGCTTCTGCCTTTTCCCCAGAAGAAAGATCAAAGAAGAAACAATGTGCAACAGATGTTAGTCATAGTGTGATGTATAAAACCAGACAGAATACAAATTTTCTTCCAGTTTCATTGTTATTAGTAGATTAACTCAACTGAAATCTGGTCAAAATAGTCCCAAATTATACAAGTGTAAGACAACAGAATTAGCCCAGCTTATTCCACATATGGCTTATTTAGGTAAGGCCTGAAGAATTTTATGTAACTTTATGTTACTTAAACCTATGCTGTTCAGACATGAGCTTTTGTTTATATACTGTATTTTCAGGAATGATTTTCTCCAACATGTAAAGACTGCTAAAATATTATGAAGTGACGAGTCTTATAGCAGTCTTTTTTTATTTTATGATCTATGTTTATTTCTTAATGTTGCTTTAAAGCTTAATGAAAGTGTGCTTTTATATTCTAGCATCAACACATTTTTTTAAATAGTGAAACTAGGAAAAAAAGCGTGTTTTATCATATCGTTGCACTCTATCTTCATTGCTATTCCAGCAATAGTCAGTTGAAACTTATGTATATTTTATTAGTTTTTCCTATCAATTTCACATTTGCATTATGATAGCATTATCTCTTTTGTGCTTAGTTAATATTCACATGGGATGTGCTTTAAAAGCTAATCAAAGCTAATCTCAGGACACGTTGATACAAATCTTATTCCTTGTGCAACAAAGCATAAAACCAACACCAATAACATATGTCACTCAGTAGTATAACAAGAAGCCCTCTAAGAAAGTGACTTTAATGGTAAATTTTTGGGGTTAGTGTTTAATTGTGCTACATAGGTTAAACCTAGATCAAAAAGGGGTGTCCTAAGGTAACTCTGCAATGTAATTTTTTTTACACACATGCCTAATAGGCATGTGTGCAATAAATTAATAATAGGTATAAACTACTGAATAGATTGCATATTTGGTGTGAAACTGTACTATGCAAGATCGGGTAGTACATTCTAGACACCTTGCAAGTATTCTTTTAGTGAAAAGTAGTTGTGTCTTCAATTACAACCTGAGAATATAGGTGGCAACTTTGTGTAGAAATGTATATAGAAATGTACAGGTAACTTTTCCAGTGATTAGTAGCAGTTTACTTAACACAAAACACAGATTTCCCTTTTCTGACATATTTCTCAGTTGTTTAAGACTAGGAGCAGAGTATGGATACTTTTTTAAAATAGAATTCAAAAAATTTATCCTTAACAGTGTCTGGCATCCCTTGACTTAAGAACTTTTGATCTAAGTTTGTTATATTTGCCTTCTAAATTGATTATTAATGCAGCATTTAAGGACTATAAAGCAGGAATTATTAATATTTTTCTACATCTCAAAGCAGATTTTTTACTTTTGTCTTTAGTCTTAGATTGTCTTAAATATGATCCTTTGTGAAGGTAAAGAAGGGAGTTTATTATTATTTTGTGCCAGCTGCATTTGTTTGTGAGCTTTTATTTGTGGGCTGTTGTAATAATTTGACCTAAAATGGACATGTCTGAACTCCTATATAAAATGATACTCTAAGAAGTGTAGCTTACTGCTCAACAGGAATGCTGAATGTGTCAAAAGAAAAATACCTCTCTAGTAATAACCACCTTGAAAATAGAAAATAGTACAGCTGTCAATTTTGTGACTTGATCCAGATGAGGATACCAAACTTCCATCACTACATTTTCTCTCCACTTACAATTAATGTCATACATAAATCACATTATCGAGATAGTGGGCCATTAAAACCTGTGCAGCCCAAATGATTAGGAGAGTTTCACTTCCTCTTTTTTTCTACGTCATTTACTACTACTTGGAATGAATTTTAACATGCATTAATTTTAAGTTAAATGGACATAACACACCCTGAAAATGGCATGAAAATCTTATAGCTGTATGATCATGAAGAGAGCTCCTGGCATCACTAGATGAACTTTCGTTCATCTGTCTGTTCACATTTAGTTATCATTAGTCCCACAGGTTTTTTCAGAATTGCCATAACTTCTCAATCTCATGAAAAATTCAACATTCTCCACGGTTTTCATTCTTCACATATTAAGTAACACACAGCTGGTAGTTTTGGAAAGTATTGCTACCTGAATGCTTGGTGGAGGCATGACCACTGTTCTGTTGCATACCATTTGGAACCAAACATGTTCACTGTTTTTCAGGAAGTGCTCAGCCCTCCTCAGCTCGCTGCACTTGCTTTGTAGCCAGTTAGGAAATTTTTTTAAACATAACTGGCCCAAAAAAATTTGATTTGGTATAATATATCCTGCTCTTTTGAAACACCTGCATTTATTTTATTAATTCTAATGGACATTGTGTGTTCACAAAGAAGGGGAAGCATAACCCGTTGAGATTTACATGGTCTTTGTGATGTTATTTGTAATGATTTCTGTGTTTTATTTAGGCATAAATTTTTCTTCCTAGGATTCATATTCACATCAGTAGGAGGTATGCATTCATAACTGGAGAGTATAATTGTTTGTTTTTAACTACATAACATAGTGCTTAGTACCCGAAATTATAGGAGCCAGAGAAATACCTAAACAGAGAAACATGAGTGGAATGGCTAAAAATACACACATAGTTTTAGATATTTTAATCTAATATGGTACATCTAAAAATGCAAGGCATTCTTAAGATGTTGATCTTGGCATTTTAAAAGAGATTTTTCTGTGGCCATTCCCAATGAGTTTATAAATTTAACTTTCCTTTAGATAAAAAACAAACTAAAATCAAACTTTGAATTAAACTAGTATGAGTTGATGGATAGCTGTGCTAGAAAGCTTGCCCTCTATGTTACGTCTTCCACATAGCTAGATATAGTCAAACACAAATCATCCAGATCTGAATGTAATATTGTTGTGCTGTAATCTTGTTGTGAAATTAATGATACAATATCAGATTTTTAAAAGGCTGTTATTACATTAAACTTTTTTTAGTGTACCAGCTTGTTCCTTTTCATTCTGATTAGATTTTGCCTTTACTATTCCATATTGATACAAGAATAAATCCATCATGTTTATAAGCTGTTATCACACTGATCTTCTCTTTTTCTGTTCTTGACTTGACTGAAATTGTGAGACATACTATAAATCATAACTACCCACTTTCTCACATAATTTTAGCATTCTGTTTTCCCCATGTGTGTGGTACTTTTCCCTGTGATTTTTTTAAATAGTCAATTTTATGCCTTTTTGTGTTCATTGAAAATGAATTTAAGATTTGAAATATGTAATGTGTCTATGTGCATCTTTTTGAATGTACTATCAGTATAATTACCACTATTATTGCATGTACAGTGAAAAAGGTTATGTTATATTATATGTGTAGTGTGTTCTTAAGTTGGAGCTAAAACAGTGTCTTCCTCAAAAGGTCTCAGTGGCTTCTGGTAGCTTGACTGTTGGAATAAGTTAAAACTCCAAAAGAAAGAGATTTTTCATTGCTGGTTTTTTTGATAGAATTTTTTGAAGTATTTTTCTACACATGGCCATTGTGGTCCAAATTATCTGCTTGTGTTTGTGTTACTGATGACCTAGCTGAGTAAATCAGGTGGCTAAATTCAAATCTGACATGTTTTCGTACAGCGATTATGATTTCTAAATGAGTTGAGGAAAGTGTGGATACGAGAATTTAGTTGTGTTCTTTGTATTTTGGTATCAAGTGTAGGACCAAGATTTTTTTATCTTGCATGCAAGTTCCTGTCATGAGAGTAAACTAACAAATTTGTTTTTTTCAATTCCTTCTTTGAACCCCAGGCTTTACACCTGACTTGTTTGAGTACTAGTCTGACATGATAGGAGTTACTTTAGGTGTTTGTTTTGGGTGGCTATGGTATCTGTGGTGCTGTCATCTGTAAATGATGTTAGGATTTCCTAGACATTGTGAAGACTGTGAGTCTCAATATTTTTGCCAGAACAACAGTTAACTGTCTGTGGACTCCTAAATGAGAGATTGGAAAAAGAGAGGTAGCATCCAGGCTTTTGTTACGGTAGCATCATCTGCCTTCTTAGGGCTCAGGTCAGAGTCCGTACAGGTTTGAAGTAAGTTACATGAGGGGTTTTCTGTGGGTGACTATCAGTACATGTATTCCACTTTGCAGTGTAATTGCACATGAGCATATGAGCTGCTTTAACTTCTTCTAGATGGAAGAATCTATGCCTCCAACATACCTTGCACTTCTTTCTGCTCCACACTGAATTCACAGAGAACTATGCATATCTTCCATCTTAGTGTCTCTCAATTCTGTCTTTTGCTTAAGTAAAACATTCTGTGGCTTCTAGTCTATAGTTTTATCTCGTCTAAGATCATGGAAGTAAATGTGAAAAATGTACAAGTTTGTAAATAAAAGAAAGTTACAAATATTTAGAGTTTATTTTGTGTGGCATTATAAACTGAGTTTGCAAAACCTGTAAATATTAGTAGTATACAAATGCATTCATATTACTTAAAATCTAAGGGATTGTACTCCTGCAGACAAGTTTTTTTGTGTTTCTCTTTCACTCTTTCCACAGTAATTAGACAAACAGAAATTTGAGTTAGAATACAGCATTTAAAAACCCAACTGCATTTTTCCAAGTGTATAATTCATAAGAAGAAAAAGACAGTGTTCATATGGAAAGAATTGTGCTAGTATAATCTGCTGTTAGAATTTTGGAGCTTCTATGTAAAGAGACAAGCAGTTTCAAGATAATTTGCTTTCCTGAGTCATGAATTACCTGTTGCTGTTTATGGCTAAGAGAAAGTAACATAGGAGATATGGATCTGACACTAACAGGCTCATTACAACTTCTTATCGGATTGAGGAGTGCCATATATTGTCTGTTAAGTTTAGGCTGAGGTGCGCTTTTTTGTGGTTTTTGTTTGTTTGTTTGTTTGTTCGTTTGGGGTTTTTGTTTGGTTTTGTTGTTGTTGTTCAATAGTTCACAACTGACTGTTCACAACTTTGTTAAAAATATCTGCCCTCTTACTTTGTGTGAAAAAATCAGAAAGGCACAGTGAAGCAGCTCTGGGAAAGAACAGCATCTGATGGTTTCTAACTACAAAATGTTTAAAGCAAAGGTGACCTGGATCATTCATTGGATGACGAACTTGCAAACAAAGGTAGTTTGTGTTTTTCTTCTCATGGTACTACCAATTGCAAAGAGCTGTGTGCTGCTCCAGGAGCCTTTGAAGAAACTGTGCAGTAGTTGCTACCACATGTTCCTTTATGACATCCCAGGGTATGAGGTGGTTGTGTGCTCTTCATTCCTAGGGTGTGTATTATAGTGTGTTTTGCAAAGATCTGGCAATTTTTTCATGTAATATTTGTGTGGGCCCAATGGGGAAGTGTTTGAGATGTCTGTGCTTCCATGTCACCAGTATGCTGAAGATACCCACCTTCCTGTTGTCGTACTCCACATAGTGCAGGCTCTGCTTTCCCACTGTTTGATTCAAAAATTTATAAGGAGGAGTTGGCTGAGTTCCAGCTCAAGGTAATGCTGATGGAATGAAAGGAAAAAATTAGTCGTGCATCATCTGATTCTGCTGTTGAGAAAGGATGTTTGCCCTCTTTCAAGAAGTCTCATCTTCTGATCTTTTAGATTCTGCTACTTCTGTGAAACCATTGTTGAAGACAGCTTTTTTTTTGTTAGAGTCACATTTTTAGTAATTTGTCTGAGAATTATTGGTCCATGAGTGGATCTTTTTTAGCTCACTTTAGATCCTTCTGTTTTAGTTTGGGATATGGATAGTCTTTTGTGGATATTGCAGGCTGTTGTCTCTCAGTGCAAATCAATTGCTGGGCTTTCTAAGTCTTGCAGTTGTAAATTTCCCTAAAGATTTATGTGTTGAAATGCTGTATTAGATGTGAATATTAGAGTAAAATTCTAGTCTGAGGTGCATGTATGTCTCTCTCCTGTTGAAAAGAGTTATTATGTATATGCATACATGTGAAGAACTGAACTTGGCTTTAAGCATTTCCTCAAATAGATATAAAGTATTAACATAGTTTGCTTTTATTTCTCTCTGTGAGGATCCCCAAAAGAGCTCAGAAAAGTGAACACACAGAAACACTGTGATTCTTTCAAGTCTTCACCTTCTGTGTCGCATTTCATACTTTTTTTCCTCTTTTTCAGCTATCTTTGATGTTACTTTTTTCTGATTTGTATGCAGGATCTGCTTTTGACTGTCAAGAGATCCTAAGCTGATGAACTCTTTTGTGCTTGATCAGAATTTTGCCCATGAACAGTACTGTAAACTGGTTGAAAATGAAAACATTGAATGAAATTTCATTGAAAACAGGTTTTCAGTGAAAACATTGAAACTCTGATGTAGGCAGTCCCTGTACCTCTAAGGAAGAACAGTCTGTTAACAGCTTTGCTTGTGCTTTCTGCAATTATAGGACATTTGTACTTTTGTTTCTGTTTTAGTAATATTACCATCTCAAATTTCATTCTAACTGTATCAAATTATCAAATAAAGCTACAGCACTCCATTGGCCAGGAAAGTGAGATGCTGGACAGTAATGTGTTTGTGATCTAAGTTCTTTAAGTTTTTCAATTCTAAGGCCAATGTCTGTGTTCAAGATTTGCCAGCAGTTGTTTACATTAACTGAAGAACTATTTCTATACATATTTGTAGGATTTACTTTGTTTTCTAATTGAAAGAAAACCCTTTTGAACAAATAAACAAAGCCGAAAAGTTTGGGAGTTGATAAGCCAAGTGATTCTTGACACTGAGCAGTGGTCTGCATTATTTAGGTGGTAGTCTAGTTCAGCCTTTCTGCACATCACTGCTTGATCTTTACATAGTAAGAAAGATGTATGTCTTTGGACAGTTCAGCTTAAAAGTAGGACAGTATGGAATTCCTTGAAGGAAAGTGTATTCTGCACAATCTGAATAATCAGCGTTATACATTGAGGATTTCCTTTACTGGGCTGTGTTATGCTTAAATCCAGATTTCTCATACGTACATGATGTAGTAATGTGGGCCTCATATAGAGAAGATGTATGTGAGGAAGAAATATTGGGTTGCTGGTTCCTTACCCAACTCTGTATCTGCCTCTGTATATATATATTTAAATAGTATGTTAAGTTTTGGAGTAAAATACTACCTGATCTTCCTGAGTGAATGTGACTGGCAAATGAGAGTTGACTGAGAGGAAACTTGTCCTCTTTGTGAAGTGTGGTTTAAAGCTTGATAAGAAAAGTCTAAGATTAGAACATAAGAAATCTCTCCTAAGAGCTTTGTGTTTGCACTTGTAAACACACAGACACCTCCAGAGTGTGTCAATTTCTTGGATTAGTTCCTGCTTGTTAATGTGGCAGAATTAAACTGCAATGACAATATTACTGAGAGCTTGAAGGAAGCAGCTGGTAGTTAAGGATCTTACTGAGGGTAAAGAGCTTTTTTTGTGGTCACATGTATTACTTCTGACTTACAGTTGGTACCTCTATTATACGTGAAGAAGGAATTACAGGGGGATCTGTAGGATGCTTTGAGAACTGTCTTTTCTGAAAAAAAGGATGGGACCAAATAATTAATTATTAAATTCAAGTACTTAGATGTTTTAGCCCTTTTGTCATAAATCTGAGGTTTAAAAATAAAAAGGCTTTGACCCTGCTTGAAGATGCTAAACTTTGTAGCAGGTTCAGTTTGAACATAAATTGAAATATGGTTGGAAAGTCCTGTGCTGCTCTTTCCTACAGTTGTTGCACACTGGCAGGTGTTGTTGCCATCATATATAGCATTTGTTACTGCTTTAAAAAAGAGGCAGAAAAGTGTTGGTGTTGCACCAGAAAAACCGTAGTACTCCCCTCACTCTGCTGCTCAGGGAAATTGCATAGTGTTTACTCATTAGACTTGAAAGTATTTTGAGAGTATAAAGACACCCCTGCTGACACCATAATTCTCAGAAAATGTCAGTGAGCTTGTTTATTTCTGTTAATTTTGTAGTTTCAAATTACTGTGATTCATCTTGCTGTCTTCAGCTTTATTATCTTAAACCTCAGGAAAAGGTGGTGTTACTATTATTGGGACTACTTTGAGCAGAGTCCTATGCCTGTGTTCACAGTGGAAATTACAGCAGTAGTCTGCTCCTTTATATGCAATTTTTTGGATGCTTTTCAACCTTTCTATTTTAATCTTGTCCTATATTCATTCTCTGCCTAGATGGTCACAGAAGTTTTAGACTTCTGACATCTGAATGGGATGCATAGATACAATTCTTTATGATGGGTGATTTTAATCTTCAGAATGAGAATAAATATAGCAAATCCATCAAGAAATAGTTTGGATTTCTTGATGGTTTGTTCCCTTTTTTACTTATTGCAAAGGTTGCTTGATTTAAAATTGTAGTGCTGGTGTCTATTGTTATTACTAATGCTCCAATGTCAAAGCAGGTATTCCAACAAACATTACTTTCAGCTATGCATTATAATCAGTTTATTTTAGGCTTAACCACTGTGACTTAGGTCTCTTGGTCAGTACCTTATTTCTCTTTCCTGATGTGTAGGAAGCTCTTCTCATTTTTGTTGTTTTCCTCCTTGACATGTAAGTACAAGAAGAGAAGACTGTTTTAATAGAACTGTTTTGATACACTGTTCTGTCATGACACAAATATCCACGTGTTTCTTTTGGAAATGTGCAATTGAATGCCTAAGAACATTAATTAAATAACAATGTGTTGAAAGGAGAGAGGATTGTAGGATGTGTTGGGGTAAATCCGGACAGTAGTGATAATGCTTTGATTTTTCTCTGTATCGAGACTTTTGCAGTGAATGCACTGATAAAACCAAGAAAAAATGAGGGATGGTTATTATAATTCTCTTATACTAAACATCTGAAAAACATTCTTTGCTAACTTTTTCATCTTCTACTGTCGAATTTTTAAGGTTTTTATGTCATATACAGAACAGATTTCTCTGATGTGTTGGTCATTCCAAAGTATTTTGCATCCTTGTATTTGTTCATTGATGTGTGAGGGAAGGAATGAAAAACAGACTGCTGTATCCTGAGAACAGTCATGTAGCCCTTGTGTCTGTTTCTGTATTTAAAGTAAAAATAATTCTTCTCTTCAGAAGTGGATTAACATGTACAGTTACTTTTAAAGATTTTTTTAAAAGGATTTCTCATAGAACAGAATATTATTTGAAAGGTACAGAAAGGTTTCCATACCTGTATGAGTAAAGTAACTATGAATTTAGAACTTTTAATTTATATTAAACTACATCAGTTGGACTTTTTAAACAGTTTTATCTGAAGTGTGTTTCCATCTGTTGCAGCCAAATAATTGCAACATTGTTTAATTTTTAGGAAAAGAAAAAGAAAAGTTTGTCTATACTACCATTGAAACTCTAAATCTTTAACGCGTTTAAGAAGAGATTTTGCTGCTTTACTTCAGGCCATGGAGAGAGCAACAACTTCCTGTTTCTACCTGTGACTTTGCTAACAAGTAGTGAGGACAAGCATAATAGGCCTAGAGGTTTGAATCCAGGATATAACCTCGTTATGAAATTTACCTTTTTAGGTGTTTTCTAATCTAAAACCAACAAATATACTAAAATTTGAGTTGCAGCCAAGCAGGTATGTACACTATGCCAGAGACAGAGTTGAAGCAAGTCTCAAGGAGTGTTGTCCCACTTGACATTAAATTCTGCTAAAACTAAAAAGGTAAAGAAATCACACTGTGAAGATTAACTAGATTTACATCAGTGAGATGGAATTTGGCTGTAAAATTGCTAGCTATTTGGAAAATTCAATCTGCACTTTCTGAAAAATTATGCAGTTAACACAGCTTTTTGATTTCCAGATTCATAAATCTAAACTGATGTGAATGCCAAATAGTATTTGAGGTTTAAAATTAATTGATCAATGCTGACAAGACAGAATATGTAGGAACAACTTTTAATCATTTGGCAAGACATAGACCAAACTGAGTTTTCAAGGAAGTATCCAACAGGAACTACTTGTTATCCATCAGGTATTAGCTAGATTTTAACTGGGAACCTAATTCTCTTTGGTATTGCTAGAAATTTTGGAATATGTTCACATCCTGCAAGTGGCCAATATCCACATGGAAATATGAATGCACAGTCTCACAAAAAGAAAGAGCCTGTACTGTATTAGCAGAAGTGTTGTCAAGACAGTATGTGGGAAGCAATCAAAAATTTTCTGTGTATTTTGAAATCTAAATTTCTTGGTGATTTAAAAAAAAACACCCACAAAACTACCTCAAAATTAGTATCTTTTGACCCTTGGTTGTTTAGTTGCTGTGGTCGTGCAAGGCAGGAAACCACCTCCCTGTATTCTTTTGGACTTGGAAAAATACTTGCTAATATAATCTGTGTTTGGCATTATCAATTTAGCAACTTCATAATGGCCATTCTATATTCAAGTTCATTGGATGAATTTCACAAAGCACAATTATGCTGGTTTAAAGGCAAACCAGCAGGAGAAATGAACCCAACTCAGAAGAGATTACAAGTCAGGGTTACAATTCACTGAAAAGGTTACAATAAATACAGTGGTACAGAGATAAGTTTGTTTTACCACACAAAAGAACAGATGTATAACCCAGCACCCTGGGGCACGAACAGAATGGTGTTCATTAGCCCCTGTGCTGAGCACCACGTGGCCCCCTGAGTACAAAGTAAAAGGAAAGGAAAACTTGTTGGTGAGGGTGATGGTCACANTCTGGGACAAGAAGTTATCAGGCTACCGTTGGAAATCTGCAGAAGTGTTGGATGCAATAGATGGTTATAGAATATAAAGGTGTTTGCTTCTTTTTGGTATCTTTGAGGAGAACAGGTAAATGCATTCTGTGGTAGTGTCCTGGACAACAGGAAAAATATTTGTTTAGTCCTTATGATGGTTGAAGATGTATTAAAAGGTGAGTTGATAGATGAAACAGAATCAAAGTGCATTAGTATGTGATACTTAATATTATGTTAGTTTAACACAGTTCTGAGCTAGCTATTTCCAGTTGAACCAGCCCTTGATACTTGCTTCATTTATAATAGCTGGATGTCTTTGTGTGATGAATGAAGTAATTCACATGCACACTGGCTACTTCAAGCTAAACTGTGTCTTTACTATATGATTCAACAATAATAGCTGGATGTCCTGTGTAATGCTGAAGTATTTCTCAGGCACAGTGAATCTCTTCTTTCACTGGATATGGTGTAATTTAATCTTATTTTTCCATCAGCCTAATAAAAGGGACTGTGTATAAAAGAGAATCTGTGTGTAAGATTTTACTTGGAAATTATGTTCCAAAAAGAAGGAAAATGAACACATGATGGAGTTTCATGTTTCCAAAAGATTTTGTTTACAGTTTTGTTGAACTTAGCATTTATTGTAAGGAGGGTAGATTGTTCTAGTCTTAATAATCATAGTGCTGTTCTGTTTTAATATGGCATGATCTGTGGTCTTCCATAAAATTGTTACAAATTGAAGGGCTGATATAAGATGAAATTAAGCACCTCTTCTAAATGTTCCTTTTGTTCTGTATTTAACAAATTAGTATGTTGACATTTATCACTGATGGATTTCATTATTTGCTGAAAGTGTTCAGTAGGTTTGGCGACATGAATAGTTTGTCCTACAGACTTCTGAGAATTGATAAAGGCATCTTTGTTCTTTGTGCAAAAGCACAACAGATATCTTATTGACTAACGCATACAAAAAAAAAAAAGAAGGCTTGTATAGCTGCTGTGCAGAATAAACTAAGAAAATAATTTCAAAGCCATTACATATTCTTCTATGTTTTTCTCTCTTTTTTTTTTTTTTCTCCTTTAAGAAAGTAGCAAGAAGGATTGGATACTCATTCAGGAATATGAACACACAATTTTAATCAGTATATACTATTTATAGATGACAAAAATAAGAAAAACAGGTAATGGATGATAGTAGGACTAATTAGTTAAATTTCTACTGCTTGAAACATTTTTAAGATGAGCGTGCATTTCTATAAACAGAGGATAAAGACATATTAGAAATAATGCATTTTAGCAGAGTTGTTGTAAATTAGAGTAGACTTGACAGTGTTGGATTTGCACCATTCTGCACCATTCTTTTCTGAAGCCTTTTATTTTACTTAAAATGGATTTCTAAGTACCAATTCTTTAAAGCAAGAATTATGGGTGATACTGCCTATAGGCAAAAACTACATCACATGTGAATTGGATAATGATGTTCATCTTCTTGTTTGCTCCTACATTTATAGCTGGCACAAGGAGCAAGAGTATAATAGATATAAGCTGAAAATTTAAAAGAGTTGAATCTGTGCCACTTTTATCATCTAAGAAGTTCTGATTTTTTTTTTTTAAATCTGAGCTTTACAGTTTTTATCTATTTTTTTTTTCTTAGAAATATCAGGAATTTATAGCACTCTCTCCTCCAGTAATGTTTTGGATTTCCTGAATGATTCAGGGATAGATCTGGAGTTTCCTCATTCTTTAGATGAAGTACTTGTGATAGGAATCCTTAAAAAACAAGAGCATTCCTTAGGTTTGGTTTGTGATGCTACTCTCACTGTAGTTCATAGAGATTTAATAAGAACCACTTTTCCCTTCAAGCAGATTTAATTTCCTTTTTGTTTTTAGAACAGTGACACCACAGGACTTTACAAAGAGAAAAGAATCCTGAAAAACTCAAAGAACAAGCAAACTCTTCCTTTTTCATTGATTTGGTTTTTTTGTTGTGGGTAAAGCTTTCTTCTGTATTTTAAATGAAGAAAAAAATGACCCATTCTTTATTTTATTTTGTCTTGTCTATGTCACTTTTTGAGACCACTAATGTATGGGCTATTAGCTTGAGTGAATTTTCACTGAATGTGGTGAAGCACACATATATTGCTCTTTCTGTCACACTATTTATTGTAGTTGGTTATTTGTGCTTTGTCTCTCAGCTGTATTAATACCTGCCAGAAACTTCTTGATGTGCTAAAAGGAAATACAGATCCAGTAATAGCAATGATGGAAAGCTACAAATAATGAAGACCATCCATGATCAAGTAATTTCATCTATCGGTGACAAAATGACTGGAACTGAGGATTCATCCTATTAATAATTTCTAGCAAGAATACAAAGAATAGTTTGAAAAGTGAATGAAACAAATTATATGCTCATTTCTAATATAAAACAAGAGTCTTCTTTTTTAAGCTTCCCTTTGGCATATGAGAAGAAAACAGAAACAAAAATACTATCACACAGAACTATTTTATAGTTATAAAATGAGAGATGTGGGTACCTGTATCTGTGTCTGTTGCTATCACTCACTTCTTGTAAAAATAATATGTTCAGTTAAAGTAATTACCATGATCAGTGCCAATCCATTGCTATTTTCTGTTCTCTTTTTTTATTTCAGCAAGTGTATAAGGTTAATTCTGTGGTCCTAATTTAAGTTGGTTTTAAATGAGAAAAAAATAATATAAATGCATGGTTTAATAGAGACTTTCCACACTATTATTTATTATTAAGCATTTTCACATGGTTAATAGTGTAACTGTTGGGATTTTTTAATATTTTCTTCATTTGACCAGTCTCTAATATTTGCAGGGACTCAGGGAAATGTGGTAAAAGTTTTATATAAAATCTGAAATTGTAGCAAATTCAGGATATAAACCAAATATTGAACTTATATCTGTATATAAAATTCTTACATGAATTAGTGGGAACATGATATTTCCTCTGGTTCTTTAGACAACAAAATGTTTCCTTCCGCCTCTGACCCTCTTTTGTGATCCTACCTTCATCAGCAAGAGTAGAGATGTTTTATCATTGTTGTGATCCATCAGCTGTCTCACATCAAGCAAAAAAAAGATTGTAACATGAAAAAATCGTGGGATATTTTGCAGAACAACCTGAGTGAGAAATGTTTTTATTTTCTCCATCTTTATTTCTTGCTCTTTAACTGAAGTACTCTAGATTGACTTCCAATCTGTCTGTTTTCAAGAAAAAGAAATAACCTAATAGAGTTTTGTAGCTTGTAGGATTTGTTTGGAAATGTCTCCTATGAAACAATGCAGTTCGATGCTATGAATATTTAGGACTCTGGAAATTGGTGTCACAAATTATTTTCAGTGTTAGCAGTGTTAATACCTTTTAAAGACCATTTGCAAGTGAAGTGTGAAGGTTAAAAATTGAGATAGGTAAACTACAGAGTTGGCTTTGTTGTTTGGTTGGGGTTTTTTTTTAAGAGTGAACAGGTACTTATATTTATTGAAGTAATTTTATTTGCACTTATCCATAAATCAGCTAAATAAATCAGTTAAATATGAAAAATTCATTCTGTGATATGCAATATGAAAAGCTGTAATCCCTCAAGGTGTTTATCTTGGAAAGCTGTCTGTAAGATTTTTTGCAATACTGTAGCCATTTGTTACCAGCAGGTATTGTGTAATTGATTTTATAATAGAACGCATTACTTTGTGGTTTTTTGGGGGCAGGAAGTTTCAAACAAATCTGTATAAAAAGTCTTGATGGAGCTTGAGGTTTTGAATCTAACTCTTTCTATTCCCCCATCCCATAATTTTCTATGTTTGCTTTTCTCTCTTTACAATAGCAGGCAATTTACTGCCTGTCACAAATCTTGGGATTATGGAAGTTTGTTGTCCTTACTTAAGAGATTAGGAAACTGCCTGAAGAGTTCTGAAAAAGATTAATGCTCTGCAAATTCTTCATTGTGATACAAAATGTGTAAGATGAAAAGAAGTGAGCTAGAGCTGCTATTAGGTATCTTGGGAGCATCAGAGGTCAACGGACACATAACTCCTCAGCTCCACAGTTCTTACTTGACTGCTGATTGTTCTTGTCACCTCTAACTCCTCATGATCTTATTACAAAATTGGGTTAGCTTACTGGCAGTACTTTAACGTGAGACATGTGACCAAAGTCTGCATATAAAATACAATAATCTTTGATTCCTCTTTGATTTACTTCCCAAGTCAGAGTATTTTAAACATGTAGGATTTATTATCATGATATGAGTGCAGCAGGATGTCAGCCACAGATAAGCTGTTTTGTTTTGTGATTTTTTTTGTAAAAACCCACTTAGAGTTGCTTGTCTTACCACTGTCAGATTGTGTGCTCTGGGTGTGTTAGGGACAGTATGAGACAATTGCTTGAAGAAATTGGTTGTATTACTACGAGATTGTTCATTTGCAGCTGACACCAAGTTGGGTGGGAGTGTTGATCTGCTGGATGGTAGGAAGGCTCTGCAGAGGGATCTGGACAGGCTGGATCAATGGGTTGAGGCCACTGGTATAAAGTTAAACAAGGTGAAGTGCCTGGTCATGCCCTTCTGTCAAGATTAACCCCATGCAGTGATACAGGCTTGGGGCAGAGAGGCAGGAAAGCTTCACAGTGGAAAAGGAGCTGGGGGTGCTGGTTGACACCAGCTAAACATGATCCAGCAGTGTGCCCAGGTGGCCAAGAAGGCCAGTGGCATCCTGGCTTGTGTCAGAAATAATGTGGTCAGCAGGACCAGGGCAGTGATCTGTACATGGCACTGGAGAGGCCAAACCTTGAATCCTGTGTCCAGTACTGGGCTCCTCACAATGAGAAGGACCTTGAGGTGCTGGAGCATGTCCAGAGAAGGGCAATGGAGCTGGTGAAGGGTCTGAGCACAAGTCTGATGAGGAGCGGCTGAGGGAGCTGGGGTTATTCAGCCTGGAGAAAAGGAGGTGCAGGGGGTAACTGCTTTCTAGAACTACCTGAAAGAAGGGTGTAGCTAGGTGAGGGTTGGTCTCTTCTCCCAGGCAGCAAGTGACAGGACAAGAGGAAATGGGACCAACTTGCACCAGGGAAGGTTTAGATTGGATAGTAAGAAAAATTTCTTCATAGAAAGGGTTGTCAAGCAGTGGAACAGGCTGCCCAGGGAAGTGGTGGAGTCACCATCCCTGGAAGTGTTTAAAAAGTATGTTGATGTGGCACTCAGGGACATGGTTTGATGGTGGACCTGGCAGTGCTGGGTTAATGGTTGGACTTGATCTTAGAGGTCATTCTCAAACTAAATGATTCTGTGATTCTGTGGTATCTCGTGTCATGCTCCAATTCTCAAGAGTCGGATCTAGGGAAATTCTTATAACCCTTCTGTTGGAAGTGGTAGTTTCAGTCTGCCATTTTAACATATGTTTTGGTTGGATCATGGATGACAGAGAAGGGGAACCCTAAAAGAAAGCTAGAACTTCAAAACAGAGCAGGCTTTAGAAAAAATTAAACATAATAAGGCACATTTTTGGCAAGCCTGGTGCAAAAATGTTTCCTGTCTGCTAAGTGAGCATTTTGTTAGGCAAATACATCTTGTTTTAAGAGGTATAGCTCTGCATTTTATACTTCATCTCCTCTAACAGAAGTGTAAAATATAAATCGCATTTTCATGATTCACTGTCCTATGATATTCAAAGAAGTTAATAGATGGTATCCCCATGTATGTAGCTAGTTCTCATTGAGCTAATTTTAAAAGAAGAATTAAATTCTTCAGTAGTTCATTTTTTTCCTTGACTTCTATTAATTTTTATCATTAAAGTAATCTAAAAATACTCTGGATTCTTTCAAAGACCTGTTGCTTTTGTAAAAGTCTCAGAACAAGTTGTGATTGCAACTTTTAGAAAATTCATGCGAACTTCTACATGATACTACATGAAAGTGTATTGCATGTCTTTTCATTTGTGAGCATAAAGTTAAGAGAATTTAGTTATGGGGAATGAGTTGGGTTGATAGTCTTCTTTTAGGTGATCTTGCATGGACTGGGAATGCATAAAATTCTCTATTTTTTGAAGCAGGTCAAGCCTATATCCTTTTTTTTTTCTTTTTTTACCTTCTGTGATAGCAAAGTAAGGTCTCATGGTATATAAAAATTGCATTTGTCAATCTTGTAAATATTTTCAGTGTGGCTCAATTTATTTTTGTTCATTATAAAATTGCAAAATTATTTTGGTTTTTGAAGAAAACTTATAAAATCTCCTCTGCAAATAATGTATAGACAAATCACATAAATATTTGACCTCTAAGTCCAAAGACATTTGAAAATGTCACAAATAAATACATGTGTGCATATGATAAATACATACTGTCTTTTTTTCAAGATTGTTCGTTTGGGGTTAATGTAGAATTGAAGATAATGAGAAGTACTGAGATTTGTTAAAAACCCTGCTGTTTATGTAGTGGCTGTTTGAGCTTTGGCTCATGTTATCTTTTTTCTTCCACTGTATAAATTCTTCAGTTTTATGCCAAGTGCTGGTTTTGCTGTTGAACAGCAATAGAGTTTCTCCTGAGAGGGTTTCGCCCTTGTTCACACATCCTTACTAGTCTGGTTTGATGCAGCAAAATAAGCAAGACTGGAATGATTGCTAGTTCATAGAGCAGCTGCTGCTCAGGTGTTCAGATCATTTTTAAGGTACTTGACTGAAATGTGAAGTTTGGCTGTTGAATTGCTGTACTGAGTTAACTATTGCTATCCTACTTCCAATGCACAGGTTAATTTTCATTCCCTGTTGCCTACCCTACTGTGTTACAGCACGATTTATAAAATTCATCATCTGCTCTAGAATGATTTTCAGCTGTTATTTCCAGTCACTTTATGGTTTCCCACTATGATGGTAGGGAGGAAAATCTTGAAAAAGTTTCCATTATTCCTGTAACAGTGCTCAGAGTGTTTTAACCACGAGATCATTGTCTTGAGTTTCTGGTGTACATAAACTTAAGAGATTAAAAAGGTTGTCTGTAGTTCTCTCAGTACAGGTGTGTAACATATACTAGACCACTGGAGATTACAGAGGTAAGAAGGTGGATGTTGAGTGTTTCTGTGTCTAGAGTCCAATGGCACAAGTGTCCTTAAAGATAAATCAAGCTGACATTCAAAGTTTTATGTAGATACCCCAGGCATAATGCTAATACTGTTCTTTGTATCACTAGAACAATGTAGGTTGAAGGCAACTGATGAGAGTTTGCGCAAACTATTTGTAAAGAATTGTCATTTAATTGTCTAACTTTCTCAAACTTCAGTAATCTTGAAATGTATATCTTAATGTGTTTCTATGAAAATATTTTAGAGGTATTTTCCTTCTCCCTTCTACATGTTTAAGAAGGAATTTTCTAGAAGTACAATAACTGTCTTACCCATGTATTATCTGAATATTCTTTTTCTGAATAGGAAAATATAAGCAATTTGTGGGGTACTGTCAAAATATGACCTTCTTTAAAAATATGTATAACTGCTATCTGTAATAGTGATTTTTTGGTGTTACTTTTGACTCCAGATGCACAATTTCATAGCTGATAATGATCTTGACTCTGTTATTTCAGTAAATACATAAGACAATGTATGTGCAAATCCCTGCGTGTTAAGGTGGAAAGACTTCTACTTCAAAAAGAATGGAACAAGTCTGTTAGAAATGAGCTGCATCTTCCCAGCTTAAATGTTCTTGCACATACATTTTGGCTAGAGTTTGTGCTGTGTGTCTCATCTGATTAAGTGTGAGCAGCCAAAGATAGCCCACTGTTGTAGACTGTATGCAAAGCAGCACCTGCATCTAATTCATGAGTTTAGAGAAAAAGTTCTGAAAAATTGCTCTCAGAGATTTGGCCTCTCAGCTGGTCAGATTACTGTTCATAGCTTTAAGACTCATTGGAAACCTTTTATTTGCCATCTATTAAGAATATCTGTGTGGGTGGATTTGAATGATTGGAACATCAGGACTCTTTGGTCTTTCATGCCAATGACTTCTTTCCCTTTGGGTCTCAGATTTCCCTGTATGTGCATTCATGCCCTCGTTACGGTGTTGAGATTTCCCCTAACTGCAGTTTAACTGAGTGGGAGGACTTGCTTCTTCTTCCAGTCGAGTGAAGTGAATATCTAAGTTATGAGTGTGTGATTCTGGTCAGAATAATACTCTTTTGCTTGGGAAGTGTAACCAAGAGTATACTTGTTGAAAAAGTCATTAACTTTTTTTTCTGGAAGAGCCATTGGGAACTTACCCAGCTTCCTGGGAAGGACTGGTGGGGTTGTTATTTGTTAACTAAGACAGAGGTTTCACATCTTTCTTACCACACCCAGCTAGCCTGTTCTGGCCTGCTTTAGAAACTTGGACCAGACTTTCTGGAGGCATTTATAAGCTGCACAGACCTTGTCAGGTCTTCATATAATTTCTGAGGTGAACCTTTCTCCATTCTTAATGTATAAATAAATTTCTTTCCCTTTCAGTTCAAATCAAAGAAACGGATATTAAGCTTTATAATTTGTTCCTAGGAAATCAAACTAATGGTAAGAGGGCCAAATTTCTCTTCCAGTTTAAAAAAAAAAAAAGGTATTGCAATTTAATTACCATTCCAATTATCTTGTTGTTCATTTAGACACTCTCTTGAATTATTGAGTGTTCTAGGAACCACACTGCTAGTAACAATGTGCAATTAATAACATTCATAACATTCCCCCAACACAGAAAGGACATTGACCTGTTTGATTGAGTCCAGAGGAGGGTCACCAAGATGATTAGACTGATGAAGCATTTCCCCTATGAGGAAAGGCCAAGAGAATTGGGTTTGTTCAGCCTGAAGAAGAGAAGGCTTCAGGGTGACCTAACTGCAGCCTTCCGGTACCTGAAGGAGCCTACAAGAAAGATGTAGAGGGAATTTTTACAAGAGCACATAGTGACAGGGGGGAAATGCATTCAAACTGAAAGAGTATGGGTTTACATTAAGTATTAGGCAAAAACTCCTTCCTGTGAGCGTGGTGAGGCACTAGAATGAGTTTCTTTGAAAAGCTGTAGATCCCTGTGAGTGTTTAAGGCAGGGTAGGATGGGGTTCTGAGCAACCTGGTCTAGTCAGAGGTATTTCTGACCCTGACAGAGGGGTTGGAACTAAATGATCTTTAAGGTCCTTTCTAAATCAAGCCATTCTATGATACTATGAACATTGCACATCCTTGATAATGTTAAAAATGTAGATGTGGTTGGTATCAGTAGAGATAGAGCAGAGTTTCTGGAGTTCAAACATACACTGAAAATAGAGAATCTGTGTTTTAAAGAAATACATAGACTCAACTTCTCCCCAAACTAATAGGTGCTGGATGTGTTCCAGAGACATGCTCAATGTTTGATAAAATTACTCTTGAGATAAACGGGAACTTTGCACTGCTCTGAATTGGAGATAGAGCTGTTTGTTAAGGGCAAACAAAATAAAAGGAATCATTTAAGGTGTTCTCAGGAGAGGAAGTTGCTGGCTGTACTCAGACTCTAAAATTAAATTCTGCTGCAGCATGTAATCTTATTTTTGGCCTTATAGGAAGTTGCAATAATCTTCTTTGGCCAAATTTAACTCCTATACATTTTTCTCACTGAATTGATTTGTAATCTTTCTAAAAAGGAGAATATTGTCCAAATGTGGCATTTCTGGTTTTTAAGTGACTGGAAAAAGCAGGAAATACAGTATTTACTTTTATTGTATATTTGCCTACAGTAGACTTAAAATGCAGACTTTTCTGTGAGCCTGTTTATAAAGCATGAAGTTACTTTTGTTTTCCTTAACCAAATGGCCAAAATGTTGCCAGCAGTATGTCTGGAATGTTATTTACTTGGTCTGTTTCTGCAGTTTTTCTTTGTAGCACTGTACACATGCCACAGTTAGGGGTCATTTACTTACAACTGACCAAAGTAATACTCTCAGAGCTGTGGTTATTCTTCTCATCAGGGGCTTTATAACAAAAGATTTATCATGTTCTGCAGCTTCTGTGTTCACACTTTCCCACCATCTCTCCCTCCCTTCTTTCTCTTAATCAGAATTGCTTTTGGCAAAGATTTGAAGAGCTGCTGTTTTTTTCCTTTCTTTGTTCTGTGTTACTTTATTCCTTGATTTAGTTCTTTAATTTCTTACATTGTTTCTTACAATGCTGTCTGATTGAAATGTATTAATTCGCTTGTCTGAGTAACTACTATTTTTTTTATAAGGAGGTGGTTATTGAGTATGTACGTGTATCATATTTTATGGTCTCAGTTCCAGATATTCAATTGGTTGCAAGAAAAATGTGGGTGTTTTAACATTTCCAACGGAAGGGTAGAGCGGGTGGGGGAGATTTTTGGAATGCTGACAAATAATATTTGACTCTTGGAAATATCTTAAGGCCATTCACTCCCCTCTCATGCTTTAAAACTAAGTTTTATAGACCTGTGGTCTTGAAGGTATTACCATTGTGCTTTATTTCCTTCCTAACTGACTGGAAATGAGAGAAGAGTTGACACTGGGGGTAAATGTGGGAATACTTCCATTGGATGGTCGTCTTTGTTTGTGCCCTTGCTACTCCATCTGTGACATGGTGCCCTGGCAACCTCTTGCACATTAGTCAGAGGGCTTAATTCTGCTACTTTTATTTCCTAGATATACTTAGTTTCAAAAATTGTATAGCTTTTGAGGTGTTAAGGTCTGTAATGTCTATAAGCATAGCAGAAATTGCCTTACAGTAGAACGTGGAACTGCAGTAACTTGCAATTCAGTGTGTTTTCAGTAGCAGAGTGATCATTCGTAACAGTTCCCCCCTCACCCCCCAGATTTTTTTTATACTACTTGAGTCTAAAGCAGAGTACATACAGATTGGCTGGTTCTCCTTATTTTGTGAAAAGCAGATTTTACTGCTTCTCACTTCTGTGGTTGTGGTAAATATGTTCTTCTTCCTCTGCATTTGCACATGGATTATCATGAGATAGTATCTTCTTAGCTTGTTTTCAGTTTTGACAAGCACATGTGCTTTACATGGCTCGTGTTACTTTTGAATAGTGATTTGTTTTCTTTCAAAATGTTTCTGCTTTATTTATTTCCACCTTTGATCATTTAACAATAAGTACATGTTGCCTATATTCACACTTGCTCATCTTTTATTATCCCGGCTTATATCTAAATGCTTCTATAGAAATAAATCAGTCTCGTAATTTAAAAAATATAAAACTTTGGTTTAAGTTACTTCTTACGGGTAATAGCTGTTTGGTGGTTGAATACAATACAGCTGCTTGTGGAATTTTAGTTTGATTCTCTGCCAACTAATGCCTTAATCAGTAAAACCACCTGAGCTGTGAATTATTAGTCATGACCTAGCATGCATATACTAATAAGAAGCTTACAGGCTAATAAAGCCTACCTGAAGGGAGCCTACAAGAAAGCTGGAGAGGAACTTCTTACAAGAGCATGTAGTGACAGGAGAAGGGAGAATGGTTTCAAACTGAAAGAGGGTAGATTTAGATTAGATATTAGGAAAAAATTTTTCCCTGCGAGGGTAGTGAGACACTAGAACAGGTTTCCCAGAGAAGTTGCAGATGCCAGATCACTGAGTGTGTTCAAGGCCAAGTTGGATGGGGCTCTGAGCAACCTGATCTGGTGAAAGGTGTCCCTGATTACAGCAGGGAGGTTGTAACTAAATGATCTTTAAGATCCCCTCCAGTCAAGACCATTCTTTGATTCCATTTGCTGGCCATGCAACACGCATTATAAGAGGTCAATAATGTATTGTGTCACTCATTTCTCTTGTGCAGCCCACACATCATCTTTCTGTCCCAGAGTGTACTACCAGGAGGGAGCCATCTCTGTGGAACACGACTGTGCCATGAAATTGCTCATGCTTGGTTTGGACTGGCCATTGGTGCACGTGATTGGACTGAAGAGTGGATAAGTGAAGGGTTTGCCACTTTTTTAGAAGATATATTTTGGGCTAGGGCACAACAGGTAAGGTGATGATACATTGCTTCAAAATTGAATTAATGTGGAAATCAAAATTATAGACATGGTGTGAATAAGATATAAATAAAAACTGTGTTATGAAGAAAAGCATTTTAAAATAATACTGGAATTTACATGCTAACTTGATTTAAAGAAGAAAAGTGATCCACATTGAACACATATCTTTACAGTGGTAGAGATCAGTGCAAATGAGAATGACAAACATCCATCTGCCCATGATTACCTTCCCACGAATGTCGTACTCAATTATTAAAATTCAGTTATTAAACAATTGCTCTGCATTCTTTTCACTTACATTGTGTTCCTGAAACTGGAACCATCAACGGAGTCTTACTAATTATTTTAATATTCCAGGCTCCTAATGAAAATTGTCTGGTTTTGTCCAATGGATGGCCAAGAAATGTACCTCAAAGCAAAATGGAAGATAATTTTAAATAGGGCACTGTAATTTACTTTCTTTTTCATTTTATACTGCCCAGTAAGGGTTACTTTCATGTCAGAGGCTTAGAAATCACCACCTGCCTTAAGGTGTAAAGCTCATAAGTTGCATGTCAGCTTGTAAAGTGTTTTTCTGTTACAATTCTTTCTTTTGTAGTACCTCTGCTACTTCAAGCATTTTGTGTGTCAGTCATTTCTTCATGTGCCTGTGTCAGGTTCTGCCCCTGAAGTATGCAGGCCTCCATCTGAGGAAGGGCAGGCCCAACTGGAAACTGACATAATACACTCTTCTAAACCTCTGTTTTATTAAGTATCAGGCATATTTGTAGTACCAAATGAAACAGAATTTCTTGTCACTTACTGTATTTCTGGAACAAGAAGGAGAGGCTGTCCAAACATTTGGCTTTTCCCTTTTGGTTCCAAAACTCATTTGTGCTCTTGCATTGAGCATCACTACGCTGCTGTGAGCTGTCGACAGTAATTCCTTCCTTTTGTGAATCACTTGAAAGCATTTTGATTGTAGGAGACACCTTCCTTGTAGCTGAATGGAAAGGAGTAATCAACAAAACTGTGTGATTAGTTCCCTTGTTAATGTGTGAGGGATACCTTTTTAATGTTGTTGAGTAGTTTTGAAGCTATTAAATCATACAATTTTAGGAGTATGAGTATATTTCATAGTGCATGAGAGTCATTTCAGTTGTGACTGCATGTAATGCAGGGTAATATTTGCTGGTTTTTCTTTCCCAAATCTCACATCTATTCTTATAACAGAGAAACATAAATTAGTAGTTATTTGTCAGCTGACAATCTGGTGTTTATTTCATAAGTATGAATCTGTTAATATTATATAAATGGGGGAAAATGCAACAACTTTCACAAGTGTAGCAGGAATAGTAAGAAACAGGAATGAAGTCAGAACACAATGCAGCTCTTTGCTTTCAAGCTGGGAAGAGTGAAGATGCAACAAAATTCTCTATGCCAGGTATCTATACTGCTTCTCTTCAGTTAATTTATTGCCAGTCACTAAAGGGAAAACAACATGCTCCTCTCTCTCCTAAGTCAGAACTATTTAAGTGACTCTCAATTCGATGTGCAGAGTGAGGGTTTTGTTTTCCTCTGTGCTGCTACTAACTCTCATAGCAGCAACCATTATTTTTTGGCTCTTTATATTTTTTAATTTTTTTCTGTCGTGGATGTTGGTACTGTTTCATGCATCTTCTAAATATTAAAGAGAAACTAAACAGGTTTCTGGTTTTGAAAATTATTATTGTCTGTTGGGAAACAGCAATCAGTGACCTGTGGTTTTTTGTATACTGAACAGCTCTCACATGATGAAGTAAAAGCACAACAGGAACTAAAAGCTTTACTTCGCTGGCACCGTCTCAGAGATGAGGTGCAGAACTCTGAAGAAGAGCTGCAAGTTTTAAGGTAACAATATGACAGCATCATCTTTGCGTTTGTGTGTGCTCTCTCCTGTTTTCCACATTTTCTCCCTTCAAAAGATATGCATCCAAATCATCTGATTAAATCCACTGCATTTCCTTATTTCCTTCTAATGAAAAAAGAAAATTCAAATTAAATTGACTAAGTTATTCGTCTTGACTATAACGCAATTACTTCACCCTTTGTTGTAGAAAGCTTTCAGAAACCATGGGATTTAGTTTGATACGAAATGTCTCTAAGCAGTTTACAAGAGCCACTATTCAGGGGAAAAAAAAGTTATTTCCTAAACAAAGTTTGCTGTTGGAAGCTGTAACAGATTAATTTTCTGTGTCTGAAGACAAGTACATGCAGTAGTATGGCATCTAACTGCCAAGCTGAATGAAGCTTTGAAAAACAAGGCAAAAGAATAATGAACTATATAAATCTACTTTCTCTTTAGAAATTACTAATAATGATATTGAAAATAGATTTTGGTCTTTAGATACCAGATGCTATGCTCAGGGCTACTTTTTAGGTAGCTAAAGGCATTCTTGCTTTGCTAGTGATTAATAATCTGGGCTGGTTTGTGTCTTGGGAAGTTGCCATAGTCTTTGATCTTGAATGTCCACCTAACTCAAGATCCACTGAGTCTCCACTGCTAGTCTTGTCACAGTCTTTGACCAAGAAAAACAAGTTTACTAGTCCTACTTCAAATTATGCCAGCACTGACCAAATCATGGAAGTACAGGGACAAATCCCAAGAAATTACATAGACCATTGTTCTGCTCTGAAATACAGGCCATACACACAGACCATCCTAAGTGGGTTTTTCCTAATGTGTTCTTAGAAAGCTCCAATAAAAAAGTTCTCATAAGAGAGCCAAGCTGTCTTAGTGTCTCAATAAGACAGCTAAGCTTAGTGTTAACAGCTAAAAATTGTAGTTTATTTCAAACTATGTAGATTTCTTCTTTTCTTTCACCAAATGGAAGTGATGAACAAAGTGATACCTGTCTTCTATATCATCAGTTTTTAAATGTTTTTGGAAGACTGTTGACATTTCATTCATTTAAGGTCTTCCCTTCTTTTTGTGCTTGCCCAGTAGGACCTAAAAGCCTTTTATATTTGGGCGCTAGATATTGTTCACTAATATAGAAATTCCTCTCCATGGCCTCATGTAATCCGAAAGCATATCACCAACTGTGTAACTGTACCCTTTCATTGATCTGGTTTACTTTATGGATGAATTGTGTATCCTATGTGTAAGCAGAGTCAGTGAAGTTACACATTTGTAAGTGCGCAATTTGATGGTAGGTGTAAATACAGAAGCAAGCTTTATCATTAGCTGTCATACAGCTGCTGCGAACACAACTGCTGATTGACGGATGCTGAGGTTTTCGGGTTTTTTTTAGATAATTTTTTTTAAAATATTGGTTCTTGTGCTATGAGGCTTATCTGGATGCATGTTTTCCATTTTCAACACTACAGAATCACATTTGTTGTCATTTATGTTATTTATGTAGCTATTTTTAATAAAATGTTATGTTGTGCAAATTTTTAAAATAATCTTTCTAACAACCAAAGTTCTTTGTACATTGAAACTCAGGAACAATTGATTTCTTTTGAAATTGAAACTGAAGCTTTCTGTTGACTTCCTCAGTTAGTAGACATAAGTCTCTGTAGCAGGCATTCTGCTTACCTTTTGCATAGTGGTATTCTCAATGCTAATACAAAAGAGTGACAAATAATTTCTCATTTGAATAATTATGCCTCTAATAAACACTTTAGAAGAGATACATGATGTCAGCTCTTCTTCTTTGATGCCTCTAATTTCTTGTGGTTGAATTTACAGACTGTCTGTTGGTTTCAGTTGGATGTAAATACTATCTACTATTTTTGTAGTGTGGACTTGAATAGATTCTCTCTTTGTATGTTTACTTGGGTTTTTTTCTTTATCTGTCTGAAAGTATATCCCTGTGCTTCCCAGAAATGGTGTATGAGAGAAAATTTCAGTCCTGGCCCTTGTGCTGGGTTTTGAGTCTGTAGTGAGGCTTGGACTGGATCAAACTTGTGTTTTTATACAAGATATTAAAAGTAAATAACTGTTACTTCTTACCAGGAGACATAGATATGTAAAAAATCTGATCACAGGGCTCTTGAAAATTGCATGACTGGTATGGTTTGAAGAATCCTGCACTGCCTGTATTTCCCCTATTCTGTAGAAATAAAGGGAAAGGTTTCCAAGTTTTCCAAGACTGGCCGTTTCAAAAGCCACATTTAGAATTGGAGAGGTTGCTTCAGTCACAGAGTTAAGCTCCTGAGATAGGCATCTGCTCTTAGACTCCTGTTAGCTGGGATATTTTCTGAATGAAAGTAAAAACCTAGAGGGCTCTTCAGTACTATGCCTGCAAAGGCACTTCTAACAAATGAAGAAAAAATATTTGCATAGCTTCTCTTTAGTTTCAGTCTGTGCTCTTCAGAGCCTAGAGTCCTCCACACTTTACTGCTGCAGATTTGTGGCATACCAGATGCTGTATTACATTTTAAAATCAAGCAGTAAAGAAATACATTTATTGTAGATGTTATTATCTGTAAACTCCAAACCTGTGTGTGAAAGACTTCCTCTTTTAAAACAACTTTTCTTCCAACCCCAAATGACAAAATGAAAAACAGAACGCTTTCTTCATCAGTGTATTGCATACAGATCAAAGAGGTTAGTCTTGCAAGTATAGTCATATAAGCTATTAAGCCACTGTTCAGGTATATAAATAGAAATCTCTAGTTGAACATAATGACTTCACTACTGTCCCCTTCCCTTCAGCTTAAAACGTCTTGTTTATTTGTTTCTCTTTGTTCATAACTTGTCTGCTCTGGAGAATAGCATGCAACCTGATGTTATGCTGGTTGTGAAAAGAGTACATCAACCAGGTGAGGAATTTAATTTAGTAGGAAATTCATTTGTTTGACTAAGTCAGATTATATATTCAGGGTAAAGAAAGAGGCTGAACTGGTCACAGGTGTCTAAAGTGACTATGCCATTCACTTTCAACTATTAGAACATGTAATGTATGAGTTAATTCTTTACTTTCTTATTAGAGTGTTTCCATTTTAGGCCCAAAAAGGAAAGCACAGGAGAACTGAGTGAGTCAGGAGCATCTGTGGTCAAATATGGTCTTAAAGCAGAAAAAATCTTCATGCAGGTTCATTATTTGAAGGTCAGTGTTGTCAGCTGATTTTTATTGAAATTGCTTTATGAATGTGATAAAGACTTCTGTCTTCTAGACATCAGCAAATTCATAGCTTCCTATTTATTTCTGCCTTAATTTCTTGCAGGGTTATTTTCTTTTGCGGTCTTTGGCAAGGATAATAGGAGAGGCCTCGTACCTTTCATCTTTACGAAAATTTGTCCATAAATTCCATGGGCAGCTCATCCTTTCTCAGGTATTGTACTTGGGGTTGTGCCTCACCTTTTGAAAAAAGAAATGACCCAAACATTTGGATTGACTCTCTAAGTCTTCACTTCTGGTTGTGGTGTGAAGAGAGAGGCAATTGTCATTTGTCAATACAGGTGAAATTCCTACCTGCTAGAGGGCAGAACAATTTTTTCAAAGTGATACATAAATCAAACACCTTGCTAGTACCTGATAATATAAACTAAGGGTGATTTTTTTTAAACTTGATACACTGAAAGGTCAGTGTTCATAGATACTGATATTAAAGATAGGGTCATTTACCATACTGGAATTGTCTCCCATAATCTTTTAGCTCATGGGTTTGGCTTGTGATCAGTCAGTCTTTTCCCTGATTACCCTCTGTTTCAGAAAGAGAAAAAATTATATTTCTGGCTTGATTTTCTTCCTCTTCACATGGTGCTTCATTCAAGGCTTGTAATTTCAGCATCTTTCTTATGAGGACAAATCCAAATGGGGTTATAAGTAGAAATTTGCCTCCCCCTAGGTCTTTCTGGAAAAGTCCTGTAGCTATTTGTGCTAGTTTTGTTTTGATTTAGGAAATCACATAGTTCTGTGAATCTGAATTTCTATGTATTCTGTCACTGGTGATTAATCCAGCTTGCACTGGAACAAAACCTCTGACACAAGAAATATTTAGCATTGGTAGAAGAGCAGTGTGTTGAGACACACAGGAAGAGAGAGGAAAAAGGGGTATGAGTGAATTTCTGAAACCAGTGTCTTTACTGCTCTGTCTTCTCTGGAGTTATGGTTGAAATCTTTGAAGATATTCTGGATGATGATAAATGACTTCTTGCAACACAGAGTTAAGGCCTCTGATTTTGCAGGACTAGAGTCTAACACTTGCTGTTTCTTCCAGCTACAGTGATTCTTTCCTTGCATGCTTGCTGTTTGAATCTCATGTAGTGAGATGTATGCCCATGTATCTTCCAAATAGCTCACAGGCCTGTGGATTCTTTTATATGTGAAGTCACCCAAAAGTTAGGCATCGTGGCTCTAACACAGTGGTTTTGCCCTGTGGAGGAATATTTAGGGTGTTAGGGGAGTTAACACTAATGCAGCTGTTTTCTGTGCTGTGTTATTGGGACCCTGAGCAGTTACGTTTGGCATCGTGTGGACAATGCCAGTGACCGTATGAGTCTTGTCTACATTATGTGTCCAAAATCATAAAAATGATGTTTCAACATCATTCTATTTTTCAGTCACTGTGTTAAAAATGCAAGGGGATAGGCCTATATACAATTTAAATGTGTTTACTGTCTTTGCAAGAAACCTGATTGTGTTTATATTGGTGTCTGGTATAGATAAGGAGTGACAGCAGGAATTGCATATGCAGAAGCAATAAAATTGAGTTAGTACAAAGTTTCTTTTTCAAGTTTCTTCTTGAACAAACATGCTGCCAGTGTTTAAATAATAAAAAATTTAAAATAAGTAGAGGTGAAAATTCTAAGTTTAAACATTATAGTGCTGTACTTTCACCTTGTCCAAAATAATTATAAAAGTTTCCAGCTTTCGGAATTGTAGAGATGACGGAAAGTAAAAACAGTGAAAAATTGCCCATGTTATGAATACTAGTCTTGTTTTCAGTGGTGTGTGTAGTAATTTTCCTGGATGGGAGCTGCAGGTGCAAGGAAATTACTTCAGATGTGAAACATTAATCAGTTCGCTTTTTTTCTTCATTTTGATTGCATGCTCAGTAAGTTTTTTAATAGTAGTTTTTCTTTATTTTAGTTGAGTTAGCAATAAATGAGTAAAGGAAGCCTGGAGTCTTCGAGAAGGATTTAAAAAAAAATCTTCCCATTTTCTTTCCATGAGAGAATCCACTTAGTGCTTTGAATGAACTTTTAAAATAATGAATGGAATGATATTGTTGGTACTCCTAACAGAGTTAAAGCTGTTGTTCAGTTTCTTATTGAAATAAGAATATCTTGGGAACTGAATTGTTTACAAACTTTAATTTTCATGTAGTTTTGTCTGTTATAATGGGCAAAAAATTCTACTTTTGACTGAAGCTAGTCAGTGGCTCTGTCCCTGGGGCTTAAACTGTTAAGCTGTCTGGCCAATGATTGCTGTCTGATAATAGATCATACTGGTAGGGAGCCTTTCTTACTCTTGGTAGGAAGTTATCATCTTTGGAGCTGCATTCTGGGCTTGTCACCAAAATGCCAATAAAAGGATTAAAAAATGTTGATTTTGTTAAATAAAAGCTAGGAATATAAAGACGGGGGGGAGAGGATGAGGGGGTGGGGGCATTCCAAATAAACAGAAGGGGTAAATTTCAGAAGAGATAAATTAACATTTACTATTTAGTTATGTAATTTGCAAACTGCATATTTGATAGGGGTTGTTTGAGTGGATAATTTCTGCAAGGAATTGGATGTAAGTGCAGTCTGAGTTTATTAGTTGCCAAGTAAATGTCCATTCAGATGTATCACTTTTGGTCACGAAATCTCCATTGCTTTTATGCACCTCATTTGTATTTCAGTAAGAGAATTTAAATGAAAGTATCTACTGGTTGTAGAGTACTTGAAATATCTAGATTTGAGATTTTCATATGAAGATATAATTTGTCTTTTAATATTGAGTGTTCTTGATTTGATATCAACATGTGTGATCGGAGAGAGGTACTTGCCTGATGCCCCAAAACAGTTCAAGAGTAGAAACTTTGGACATGGCTCAAGACAAAAACTGGAGTAATAATAAAGCATTCTTTGGCATGACATAGTCTTCTTAACCCAAATATATCTAGTTATTGCTTTAAGTAGCCTTAATTTCCAGTTAGTTCTTTCAATCTACTTCTCAGTTTTTGGGTCCTCACTCTTCTTTTTGCCCTTGACTTAGATATGGTACAGCCAGCAACAGTGCAAAGAATTTTTCTCCTTGATCTCAAATTCACAGTCTATATCCAGATTTGATCTGCCCAGCAGCAGCAGCCCAAAGTTGTAGTTGTGATTAAAATTGTTTGCTTCAGTCAGGACTATGGTGAGAGCAGAAAAGAGTCATTAGGGAAGTTAATCATTAGGGGCTAGCGAATCCTTAGCAAACGTGTGTGAACTCATTTTTCAAAGGCTTTTTCAGTTTGGCCAAATGTCAGTAAAATTCCAGAAACTGCAGAATAACAGTTTCTTTATATAGGGAAAAGTTGTTTTCCAGCCTCTGGGTCTCTAGCCAGGGAAGAACAACAGGAGTACGTAAGGAACTGAGATTATTTAATCACATCAGTATAAACCAGTTTGCTAATATTGCAGCACTGTGGTAGCATGTGATTTCTAACTCATATTTTCTTTCTGCCTTCACTGAATTACTTGAAACAAAGACAAAGAACAAACTATAATTTGTTTTATGATCTGATCCAGAATTTATTTATGATTACCCTGGCCATTCACAAGTATTTGGTTCAAAGTGTAAGGTCACTAGAACACTTTAAAGAAACGGCTTCAAAGCTTAAACCCATGCATTATCCTCTGACTGTTCTCTTGGACATTTCTGAAATGCTTCATCTGAGACGGAAGAAAAAATACCTGAGGATAAAATTTCACTCCAGATGGTTAAAGCTTGGCAAAATTATAAGCAATTGAAAAGTCAGACCTATAATGAGACATGTCATGCAGACTTGATAATGGGCAAATGTTAAAAGCCATTCTAATATGAGGTGAGTGGTAATTTGCTTTCCTGTTCTGTTTGAGAGCATCAAAATAGGAGCAGTTAAAATAAGATAGAATAGATTAATCCTAATTTTAAGAAAGTGTGTAGAATGATGGTTACTACCTTACTCTTAATAGATATTTGGAAAAATGAGGACAACTTTAATCACAGAGGAGATGTTTAATTTCATAGTATAATATACAGAATTAAAACTAATTTCTAATACCAGAAGTATCTATAAGTGTACTGTGTTGTTGATCATAAAAAGTTGATGCAATCCAGTCAGGGAATCTAGCTGCATTCATATGCATAGACTCAGTGCAAATAGTGTGAAGGATGTCCACTTCAGGTTTACTTTTCACATACTTTTCAAGTAACTCTGATCATGAATTTTTCATTTTCTTTATTTGCATGGAAGTTTACTAGTACTTCCAGCAAAACTTCCACTAGTGGAGAGATGCAGTAGTTCTCTGTAGCTAAACAGAATAATGGTACGTAACTTCCAGTAGTAGTACAAAACAAGGAATTTCACACTTTATCATCATGTCAGTAATACACTGTAGTTGGAACAAAATTACTTCTGTCACAGTTAATAGCTGGCCATTCTTGCCACAGCAACACTGAGCCCAGTACTGTGTAATTTACTTCTTGTCATAAGCCAGTTTTGCAGCTACTGCTACATAGCCTGACTTATAATCTAAAGGAGGAAGGCTTAACTGTGCTACCAGTAGTGTCAGTTGTGCAGTCACTCTTACTTTGATTCCCTAACAATGCCAGAGAAACAGCATCTTTGTTGACTGCTCTGGCAAGGTCTCTAAATAAAAGATTTCTGCCTTTTAGGAAACATTCTTCAAGGCCTTAGAGAGCAATGACTTGCAATCAGAAATCAACCTGCGCGCATGCATTGCAGTGAGGAACATTATTAGCCTACAAAACTTGTCTCCACTAAGATTAGTATTAACAAAATGGATGTATTGATTTATGAAACAGCATATAAATGAATCATGCGCATTAATAAATCCTATTATTGTGAGATTGTTCAAAGGAATGTCTTGTATCAAAGTGATTGCCATTAAAATTAGGTCATGTAGAGCGTAGGGTATCAGAGAACCTTTGAGTGATGTCAGGTGTCACTTTCTTTACAGAGGTTATCATACTGGTAGAAGTGAGAACAATAGTGGTACTCTTCATTGGCATTGCATCATCCCTGTAAATCCCTGAAGGAAATTCTAGCCACTCTGAAGAATTTACTCATTAGTTGACACGGTTACCAGAAATGTTGGATTTTGCCATGGAATAAGGAGTAGATGTGATCTTCTAGTCAGGCATATGCATTAAGGAAGAAAAAGCCTAATGTAGTTATATAATTAAACACAGCATGATAACATAAGCATGTAAACACCCTTAATTTTGGTGTTTCTTTACCTTTGCATATGTAAATCTGCAGCCTTTAACAGTTTTAAATTTTTTAAATTTGTGTTTGTGTATTATTGATAAAAGTGGAAACGTGGGATTGTGTTAGAATAGTCAGCAGGCTTTTCAAGTTCATTTTCTTTCAATGTTGACACTTTTTGCTTGAGTGGGTTGGAAAACTGACAAACATAACATATGTTGTATAAATAGCTGAAGAGTATATCACTATTGCAGATATACATATTTCTTTCTTACCATTCTGTTATTTGCAGTCTTTAATAAAACATTGCTCAGGAGCAATGCAGACAGAGGGTTACATCTTCACAGACACTAACTGTGATGCTTTGTTCATTTTCCAGGATTTTCTTTGCATGCTGTTGGAAGATATCCCTAAACAAAAAAAGTAAGTAAGAACTGGGCTAGAAAAGCCAAAGAAATACATAAAAATCATATTTAAATATCAGCTGTGCTAGCCAGAAATAGTAGGATTTCATTTGGTTTTGTTCTGCTCTTTTTTTTTCAAGTGCGTGTTTCTCTGAAAATTCCCATATATATATATATACACAAAAAATTATGAGACTTGCTGTGTTATTGCTATACCATGCTCTGCCTGAGCAGTGCCTTTAACTTGCATGTAAGATCAAATGTGATGTTCTGTGTTCAGTTTGCAATCTGAAGTGCCAGGCATAGCTGCCTATTCAAATTAACCTGTGATCTACCTGCCAGCTGCTTTTGACAAATTGCACCATAGAGAAAGGTTGCCAGAATTTTGCTGTGAATCTGGTAAACCAGAGAAAATGAATTTTTCTCAAGAAATCATCTGGTACCATCTCCTCCATGTCATACAGTGCACCAAATGAGGAAAGATGGAAAACACAAATGGAAATCCAATGTTAATTGCCTGACATGTCTTTCAGAATCCTCCTGTGTGTGACTGTGATTGGTTGAAGATGATTCAGATAATCTTTAGCAGCACTTTGAATCCATCCCTACTTATCTGTTGTTTTGTTTTGTGCTATTATATACTGTGCTACAGATTCTTTTGTAATGGAGCTTTACATATTATAGTTTTTAAAAATAACATATTCACTTGAAAAATTTAATTTTGAAGACCAGTATTCCAAAAGTGTTCATAACTCTGGATGAGTGGTTTGGAGAAAAAGAAATGCATAGAACTCAGATGTATCGAGTGTTTTAGTGAAACACTTCTGTTCCTTATGATTGAGAGACAGAGAAGCTAGTTATTGAGAAAATGTGTTTTGTGACAACCTGAATTTAGTTTGGGTGGTGTTACACTTGCCATTGATGTACTGTATGATGATACTTTGTTCATAAAGTTGAATACAGTTTCCACCCCTAATCTAATCAGGAGTATTATATGGAATATATACAAAAGTGGATTTTTTAATGATATGATTATACATTAATTTGTTTAAAAACCCTCTTGTTTTCCATCCTTTTTTAAATTGTGTTTCTTTAAAGTCCAAATCCAGTGCAAAAAGTTATTTGCATACGTGTTCAATTTTCTGCCTAGAAACTTGCCAGTATATTTAAAATTTCAGTGAGACTACTGCAAAAGAAGTATGCCTTCACACTCTAGAATGTATGAACAAAATTTCAGACCTATGTTAATTGATTTTGCAGTCAGATATACAGCATATCTGAACCTATCTATTGCCAAAATTACCTTGGGTGCAGACACCAGTAGCAATACCAAGAATAATAGACTATCTGGATATGCAGAGAGGCTTTATTTCTTATTTGCTGCAAGGATGCTTTTCATTCTTAAATGCATTCTGTTGCTAGAACAGAAATACTAACCTGAGGTAAAAGAAATGTGAGAAAAGATAGAAACGAAATATATTTAATCTACTGATCAGTGCTTTTTAAATAAAGTTTGTGGTAGGAATGAAGTGCATTTCAGTATTAGAGCAACAAAATTCTTCATAGCACACAAAACCTTCCAGACTTGTGCAATTATACCAAGAAAATTTGAAATGTTTAAACTTATTTCTTCAAATTTGACAAATATTAAGTGCTCTAATACACCGGAATTTGTAAGGGAGGCTGGTCTTAATCATGAAAAAAAAAAAAAANAGGTAATCAAGCCAAACCATGCCCTCAGCTGTGGCAACAGAGGCAATCTAGAGTAGCTAGCATTAGAATTTGGTTATCGGAGACTTTTGTAATAAGAACAGGATCAACATTGGCAAAAAACTGTCATACCACACTGTGGAAATTTTCTGTAATTATTACACTGCGGTAACGTAACATGAGCTTTCTACTGTTGGATACAGAGACTATATCTAAAAGATTCTCACCTTCCACTGCTTAATTCTTTTAGTTTTTATTTAAAGGAGATTTTTTTCGTACATTCTCAGTGATGAGTAGTACCAAGATACAGATTTAACTGTTTAAGGGGCAGTCATTGATTTTAGCTGCTTTCTGTACTCAGAGAAGATTTTTATGCCTAGTTAATAGGGCTGCTTCACTTCCTGCTTTGATTCAATTATAATGGCATATTAGCTGTAGGAATCCATCCTGTGAGGCAGGATCCTTCTGTTTCTGGACTGCAGCTGAATACTGACACCAGACAGGCTGAGCACTAGTGTCTGGTCCTTTATAATTTCTTAACTTGCCTTTAAGGCAGATAATTTGTCTGTATGAAGGGTTAATGACAAGAAGGACTGCCACTTCTCTGTTTAAAAAGACTTTTAAAATATTACATGCACTGGCTGGAGTTTCACATTATCTTGGCCTTTCTGGGGAAAAACTACAATACTTCCTGCCTGTAACTGAGGCATTTTACTTATTCATGTATAATTTGAAGTTTCACAACATTGAAAAAATCAAACCAAACCAACACCGACAGCCCTCATATGTGTCTGTATACCACAGTGCCTAGATTTAATAAAACTCCCAGTGGCTCAGTTCTCCCCAAGGCTTACACCGATAGTCTTTGCTGCAAGCTGATCCTCCCCACATCTGCCCAACATGTGAGCTGTGCAAAGACTCAGTGTTTACCCCTGTAACAGAGAGTGAGTTTCACTAGTCTCAGATAAGTCAGAGTTGCTGCTTGTGCAGTTAGTTTATGACTGCAAGTTTTTCTTTTGAGCAGATCAGTTCTGGTCTTTGGAGTTTTCTTTTGGTAGTTTTTATTTCATTCAATAAAATAAATTAGTCTACTAATAAGCTATGTTCTTAATAATACGTGATAGACAAAGGAAAGCTTGTGTTACAACTTTACTATTTGTACTGTTAATAACCCAAGCTTGCTAACCACATTCCTTGGATGTCTTCATAAATTGTCAATTAAGTACTAAAATAATGCTTCAATTTCAAACTACTCAGCTATCTTCCTTTGCACAAAACTGAAAAGAAAAAAGTTTCACCTTTTCACAATTTCTTCTTCTTGATTTAGGAATGAGGTGGGTTTATCCTGAAGTTTGTACAGAGCCCTGGGGCCTTTTGCAATGGAAACTTAAAATATGGACATATTTTATAATGCTAATTTTAAAATTATCACTAATGTTAGTATTTTACAGACCTTGCTCTGAAGCATTGAATATGGCCATGAACTGTATGTATGCATGTTAGGAGATAATTCCTAGGCTGACGGGTTTATCATCTCAACAAAGAGACAAGGGATGAGATAATGGATGTAATTGCATTCTCATTTTACAGCAGGGAATGTAGTACAGTACAGTACAATTGCAGTACAAAGCAATTGAAGAACCGTGGTCTTGTAAATGTCTGCTACAGTGCTAATCAATGAAACCCAGATCCCACAGTCCAATACAGAACCTTAAACAGAAGGCCATCCAGAAAGTCAAATATACACCAGATTTAAGCCCTTACAGATGCTTAACTGCAATAAGAAGGTAGTAATGTCCTTACTGAACTGCAGCCAGTACAAATATATCAAGTCATCTGTCCTTTCTCTAGGATATTTATTTTGGAAAAGCAATAGTTTGTGATAAATTTTGGGGGGTGGTCTGGAAGCCAAACCAGTTAGTGAAAGCCTTTCCAACATCTTCACAGTTCTTCAGTACTGACTCTTAAGACACTGAGATTAGATCTTTGCACTAGACAGCTTATTACTAATATATAAAAGAAAATAAAATAGTGAATGCCTGTAAACTGCTGAAACAAGTTAGTTCTTTTGATAGGTGCCAACAAGAATGTCCTAAGTTGGAACAAAAAAAGGTGTGTCCAAGTAGAAACAAAGAAGATTGCATACGGTCATATGACAGATGTTTAGCTGAAACTGGGGATGCTGCAGGCAAAGAAATAGTCACATGATTGTCTTTACTCTTGAGAAAAACTGCGACGTTTTAGGAGAGGCTGAGTAGCTTTCTAGTGGTTCCTGCCTGGATTAGTATGGTGTCAGAACAGTGTGACTCCCTTCAGTGTCAGAAAAGCCAGATTTTGCAATTAAATAGAGGCTATATGAAACAAATGCACTACATAGCAAATGTAACATGTATTGTTTTGCAGAGATTTTTTTTTTCATGAGGAAATCTCACATTGTAAGTTTAGCTTCTTGGGGAGGGAGGAAAAAGAATTAACTGGCATTGTGAGGCTGTCTTTCTTATCTCTTGGTAAGACAAGCTAAATGCACAAATAATGTAATTTTTCCCAGCTCCTAGCTCTGCTTCAGCATTAGAACACTAAGCTGCGTTTGCTTTGATACATGCAATAACAAATAAAAAAAGTTGTTGTTGTGCTTATGCTGCTTGAGACAGAATAAATGGCATGATCCATGTGATCTACATTTGACTATATAAAATTTCAGTGTCCAGTTTTAAGCTCGTCCTGTATGCACTCTTTCTAGTAACCAGACAGAAATAAAGAACTCAAGAACACAATCTTATTTCGAGGAAGGTAAATTGATTGACTACTTGGAAATACTCCTTTTCTCTGTTTCCTGTGGAAGGGACTCAGCTAACCAACTTAAGACTAGACACCAATTTTTAGAGCACAGTGGCAAGGTGAAGGTAATTATAGTCTGAAGGATATAGCAGTCAAACACTCTAATAAGTTTGCATAAGTAACAAAAAACAAGCCTAGATGTTTAGTAATTTCTTTGAATGTCTAATGCTACACAAATATCACATGTATGTTAAGTTTTCTTTAAAAATGAATTTATGTTGTCCTCAAACACGAACAATGGTAATTTCCTGAATCCTGGCTATGTGGAAATGTTTCTGCTTTACTGCTGCAACTATTTGAATCACATGATCAGAGAAAAATTTGTATTGGGTTGCTCGTCTTCCTGATTCAGAGCTTTGAAATTGTTATTTTCATGAATGCTTTGTTTGTTATGAGTCTACATTATGCATGTGAAAGTAGCTCTAAGTTTTAGAATTCATCTTGCCAAGGCATTACCATGCACAGGACCATATATATCTGTCTGCTTCTCAGAATATTTACATTCACTGAGGGCTTATTCAACTTCCTTTCTTCAATACTGGCATATGGCATGCTGCATGTACAGTGTGGTGGGGCTTTTTTTGTTTATTTGTTTGTTTTTGGGTTTTTGTTGGTTTTTTATCTACTTTGTTTTGGGTTTTGGTTTTGGGTTTTTTTTTGTTTGGTTGGTTTTTTTTTTGGGGAGGGGGTTTGTGGCTTTTTTTTGTTTTTGTTTTTCTTTAATTTCTTTTTATTTGACTCCTCCACAAGTTAGGATGTCTTCAACTGGAGTTGAAGTAAATGCAACAGAAGATGCCTACAAAAGTAGAAGGGGAAATACAATTTCTGAATTTGGAAATACTTATGAATGTGGTTTTTTCAGTCACATAGAGCTTGATCATGAAAGACTATTTCCTTTTGTTGGAGCTTCAGACTATTCTGTGATTTCACGGTGAATGTTATCAGGATATAAAGACAGGGCAGAAAAGACAAAACTAAAATTTATTAGATACTTGGTAACTTTGGCAGTTAATATACATCAGTGCCTTTTAAAACCCTAAAGTGTAAGGAAGTTTGTATTTAATTTAATTTTATTTAGTGTTTTTATTTAGTGTTTATTTAGCATTTAGGCTGCTTCTTTAATAAAATACTGGTTTTGAATGTTTCAGTATAAATTTACTTGCCTGAGATTTTTTTCCTGTAAAAAAATCCAAAAAGCCACTCAACGAGAAGCAGAGCACTTGTTCATACTTGACATGTCTCATAAATGCAGTTTACTGCCTAACACTTCCATTGTCAGTCCTCATAAACACTGAATTTATTGTTTGAGTTTTAAGCACAGAAAATCTGATCTACCTTTAATTTGCTTTTACTTCTGATGGTATTATTCATTAATAAAAACCCCAAGAATGTAGTAGCACTGCAATACAACCAATACTTGAAATTAGGGAGTTTGCTTAGCTTCTAAAGTGTTATTTTCCATATGGAAAAAAAAATGGTAATTTTTTGTGTGTCTTCTAATTATTTTTTTTTCTTCCAAGATCTGGGTTAACTGTAGAAAGTATCTTCCAGAACTGGCTTGACACTTCTGGAATACCAAAGGTAAATATAAAATACCAGTTCACAGTTCTTTCTGGAGTCTTGCTTTTCTCATTGCACTATATATTATTTAAATCATTACCTGAACTTATAACAGATATGATTTTAAATAAACAGTTTTGATGATGATTGCTTTCCAAACCTTTATATGGGTTTAACTTTTGTCAGTTGCAGGTTTTTGCTTCTACAGTTGTCTCAGCAAACCTGGCAAAGGGCAAATCTTACAAAACTTATTCTATTGATTAATACTGTAGTCACATGGAAGTATGCTTTTCAGTATAGTGATGGAATATACTAAATGTAAGGAACATTGTTCACAGTTGTCAGCATATGAATTACTTGAAAGCTTTACTGACTGTAGTAACTAAATGTGAAATTATTTCTAGTATTTTGTGAATATTGTGTCTTGCTTAGCAATCTGCTGCATGGGTAACATCTATTATTGGTGTTCCAGCATTGAGACTGAGCATTGTTGAACCCTTTTGGAATACCAAAAGTTCTTAATACTCATATTTTAAATTCTGTGAGCTGAAAATGCCTAATTGTGTCTGTCCTGTGTGAAGGCTCTAATTATTCAACTGGGATGAGAAGGCAAAAGATATACCTGTATAAATCTTTCAAAAACCCAATTTTATACAAAGTAAGTTTTTAGCATATGCTTAGGACTTAGTTTCTAACTGATTTCCCCTAAGTGCGCATGCCCTAGGTTGCTTGTGATTCATCTTATCTGGTGCTTGAATTTGTTTCCACTTTGCACTAGCATTAAAAAAACTAACAAAAAAACCCCAAAAAACAACTTTTAAGAGTTAGAATGTTAAGTCCTGGGTTTTATGTGCAAAAGTGCAGATACTTGGGCAGCCTGACAGAGTGAGCATGTAGAATTGACAAAATAGCTGGAGAGCACATTGCACCAAACCTGACCTGTGCCCAAACACTGTGGTTGACCTCTTCCCTAGGTAGCTTTAGAGATGTGCGTATCCACAGTTCTCTGTATGCTGTAGAAGGTTTTTTGGGAAGATTTACCCTGAGATCAAAATATTCCAAAACTAATTATTTGAAGATGCTAGAAAATCAAGGTGGTGTCTTTTTTTTTTACTTTAAAATTATTGAAAATAAAATGAACTTTAATTAAAAGGAAGGAAAGTAAGGGACAATAAGTTCAACATGTCTCTTGATGCTCAGTCATTTCTTAGAAAAGGACCTTGATTTTAATGGTATGTTTTGGTCAAGGTTTTGTTTCTGGGAAAAAAACTGCATAGGTTGTCCAACAGCTGATTCAAGTATATGGGGAAAACTGAGGTTCATTTACAGCATTAACTACCAAAGTGCTTTGAAGATTTTCTTCTGTGTTTGTATTCAAATCTATCCCCTGTACACAACTGGTACTCTTGAAAGTTTGGCAGCAGCATGGTCACCTAACAACAGAGTTGTTAGCCCACCCCTCAGTTTCCTGTCTTCTAACAGTGTCTAGCGTAAGGATGCTCTAAGGGTACTTGTGCAAAAGATGGATAAGAGTAAGATACTTCCCAGACTGCTGAAGCAATGTTACCATCTTCCTTTCAGTAGAGGAATTAACATTTTGTATTCTTTACAGTCATATGTCATGGCATCTGTCTAACTGAAGATCCTGTGTCCCTTTACCTGTGCTTTTTTATTTTTACCATTCCAAGTCCTGTCTCTAACTCTGTCCAGGGAACTGCATATATGTGCCCCTTTATACTTGCAGCTTATAATTACTGAAACTTTAATATTGAAATAGAATTGAATAGAAACTCAATTTCTATTACTGTTTTACTCTTGAAAAAGTTATCTGGTCTTTTCTAAATATTGGGCTAGTTTCCAGGCTAATGTATATACCAGCAATAATCAAGAATAATTTAAGGGAGTCATACTAATAAACAAACTAGAATTTGGCCTGCTGCCATGAAAAAATAATTCTGCATGTCAAGTTACACTTCCAAGTCATTATTTTCTAAAGCATTAAATATTAATATTATAAAAAAGAAAGTGTGGTTATAACCTGGCCAATTCTTTCTCACATGGAAGAATGCCACAGCACAGTGGTTGGCTTCAGGCTTGCTGTGCAGGGTTTCTCACACACTAAAAATAAGAAATAGAAGAGACAAAAAGCAAGCATTTCTGAAATGTAAGTTTTCCTGAGGATTTTTCTCTGGGGACACATCATGGTGGTGTTAAATAAGGTGAAGCATATTGCACAGTTGAAAATACCTTTTATCAAAGCAAGCAACGTTCAGCATGTACTGTCTCAGCAGTGACTTACTGAGGGATTACAGTAACTTTTCATAATGTGGAAGTAGTAATGACTTAATACCACTAGCTTTAGACAATAAGTTAAGCTGGCAAGGAGTAGAAACAAAGCAACAATTAGAGCTGAAAATCACCCATGAAATCACTTAAGTCCACTTCATACCTATTCATGATGATTTGTTTTCCTAAGTACAGTTTCTAAGGTGTCTTTCAGTCTATGCAATGTTTAATTAGAGTGTAAGGCTAAAAGACCATATGCTTCTGTAGGAAGATTTTCTCAGTTCTGCACAATCTTGGCTTTGTCTTGTATTGCCTAGTTACCATTACCTGAATTTCTTATTTTACCCTGGATAATTGACCTTTTTAAAATATGTTTAAAGTTTTTCCCCCTTTTTGAACTCTGTCATGCACTGTTTAATTGACAAGTAGATCAATAAACATTAGGTAGTCTCTGCATCTCATAAACTTATAAATGTATTTATTAAATTCATTCCAGTTTCAGCACTTTTGCCTCTGAAATGGCATCATAACATGTACTATTTTCTGGTAAATTTCCTATATTGATTGTTTCTTGCCTGTATTTCAGTTGGTACCTTGTGTCTTCACAAGTGATCTTCAGATTCATTCTTAAGTTTAAAAAAAACAAATGGGTAAAGAAAAAGCAAAAAAAGTAGTTGGCCTGCTTCTTCATGATTTTTAGTTTCCAACATGTCTTATAGTGTAATCTAAGTCACAGAATCACACAATGGGTCAGGTTGGAAGGGACCACAGTGTGTCATCTGGTCCCACCTCCATGCTCAATCAGGGTCTTTTCAAAGCACATTGCACAGGATTGTATTCAGACAGTTCTTGAATATTCCCAGTGAGGGAGACTCCACAACCCCTCTGAGCAATCTGTTCCAGTGCTTGGTCACCCACACAGTAAAAAAGTTCTTTCTCATGTTCATGTGGAACTTTCAGTGCATCAGTTTCTGCTCATGGCCTCTTGTCCTGTTGTTTGGCACCACTGAGAAGAGCCTGG
>VWZF01006532.1:75099-109081 GCA_013396755.1 Sclerurus mexicanus
TGTTTGGCACCACTGAGAAGAACCTGGCTTCGTCCTCCCTTCCTTCACATACTTGTATTGGTGAAGTGCCCTCTCAGTTGTCTCTTCTTGAGACTGAACAGGCCCAGCTCCCTCAGCCTTTTCTGTATGACAGATGCTCCCATCCTCTACTTACCTTCTTAGTCCTCCACTGAACTCTGTCCAGGAGTTGCATGCCTCTTTGGTCCAGATGAGCCCAGAATTGGACACAGCACTCCAGATGTAGCATCACCAGGGCTGACTAGAGGGGCAGGATCTCCCGCATGACCTGCTGGGAATGCTCTTCCAAATGCACCCCAGGATCCCATTGGCCTTGTTGGCCACAAGGACACACTGCTGTCTCATGGACAGTTCGTTGTCCACCAAGACCCCCAGGTCCTTCCCCACAGAGCTGCTTTCCAGCAGGGCAGTCCCCAGCCTGTACTGGTGCCTGGGGCTGTTCCTCCCCAGGTGCAGGATCCTACATTTGCCTTTGTTGATTTTCAGAGAGTTCCTCCCTGCCCATTTCTCCAAGATACTGAGGTCCCTCTCAAGGGTTGCACAGCCCTCTGGGGTATCGGCCAATCCTCCCAGCTTTGTGTCATCAGTGACCTTGCTGAGGAGGCATCTGCCTCTTCATCCAAGTCACTGGGCCCATTAACACTGGGCCAGTATCGAATCTTGAGGGACATCACTAGTGACAGGCCTCCAACTAGACCCTGTGCAACAAACACATCTCTCTGGGATCTGCTGTTCCGGCAGTTCTCAATGCATTTCACCATCCATGCTTCCTGAGCTTGCTTATGAAGATATTACTGGAGACAATGTCAAAAGCCTTACTGAAGTCCAGGTGGCTTCTCCTAGTCCCTTTTGTTACTTTATCCTCCCATTAAGGCTTAATTCTTATCCACTATTCTACCTTAAACAATATTTCCTGATTGAGGTGGGTATTGCCAACAGGTATTTCAGAGTATGTAGTATATCTTGTGAGAATACCACTCTATGTTTTCTAATCCTCAATGAACATTGGGGTACCACTTCCTGCTACAGCAGTAAGAATTTTGCCGTTTAAAAATAATTTATATTCTTTTCCTTTCTGCACTGCTTTTTGTAACTGTGGTTAAGCAGTAGTTCCAGGTCCATCTGCTAATGTTATTTGTAAATCATCAACATTTCTGGAAATACACAGTCAAAAGAAATCTTCCATTGGTGAATATTCATTTATTCATAGTAATTCAGGTTTTGTTTGTACATGATTGGCTCTCAGATTTGAACAACCTGGTCTAGTGGAAGGTGCTCCTGCCCATGGCAGGCAGGTTGGAACTAGGTGATGTTTAAAGCCCCTTTCAACCCAAACCATCCTATGATTCCCTGATTGTCCTTCTCAAAGAATAAATGGATTGGAAAGAAAACTCACAGCAAAACTATTTCAAAATTTGTGCTAAAATATAATTTGTGAAGAGTTCTAAATCAATGCAAGTAGAGTACTTCTGTGGTTTCATAAATTTTAGGATGGTGTTACAGTAGTAGCTCAAGTATTTAATATGATTTCTGATAAAAACAATGTGTTGTTATGAAGGGCCTTGGCTTTTGCCTCAGTTGTAAGCTTTATAGATTTCCTGTTTCCCTTTTTTAAGACAAAAATACAGATGAAGGGATAGCTCTACAGGAGAATGCTTCACAGGGTACCAGTTATGGCCAATTAATAACAGATGAATCACATTCAAATGTTTTTAAAAAGAATGTTCTTAGTAAACCCTGGAATTATCTTTAGCAGTTGTTCACTGAAGTTTTACAGAGGGTACCAGAAAATTTTTCTTGCATAGAAATCACACTTATTGGATCAGAGTGTAGCTTATGGCTTGTCATTGTTAACACTTGATATTTCTTGTCATTGCTAGTCATGCCTTATCTTGGAATTTTTCTTTCTGAATGTACATGGTAACTACATATTGGTGGATGGCAACATTGAGACAGTAAACAAGTGAAGTGCATATTGTTTGTTGGGATACAGTAAATTTGTAGGCATTAGCAGTGAGAATGACATAAGTACAAACATCTCATTCAAGTGTGTGATTTGGGGAAAAAAATGGGAAGGGTCTGTAAAGACGTATAATTTTCTTTGGTATTTAATGAAATTTAATAGTGAATCTGTTAGATTAATTTCAAAATTATTGTCAAGTATTAGCCCCAAGAACAACATGCTGCTGATTAAATACTTAGTTGATACTTACCCCTTGATTACTTTTTTATCTGAATATGGAGATTTTTTCATGTTTTTTAATGTCAATGTAGAGACTATAACTGATTCAACTGATAGTTGAGTTCTATTTGAGAAATCTGAAGAAAGCATAACTGCTAATTTAAGATATGTACTTATACATGGAAATCATACTTTGAAGAATAGGCACTTCCCCTCAAGAAAATTGGTATTTTTTTTTCTATTAGCAAGCTTGCAGATTGGAAGATGTCTGAAGTCCTTAAAGATGTAAATGAGTGTAGGTCAACAATATCAATTTTTTAATGCCTTCTGAAATGATAATGAGGACAATAAAAAAGAAGTTTTTGAATACGAATCACTAGTCCTGTGGGTTTTTTCTGAAATTATCTGTTGTACTGACAACACTACACCCCATTTTCTTAGAATAAAGGATTTGGGAAGATATAAAAGTGTAGTCAATGTGTCTAGTACTGCAGTGTACATAAATGTCAGATGAATCATGGAGATAACCAAATCTAGACAGACAGACTTGGTCTCTGTGTTGTTGACTCTTCAAAAAATGTTTTAGATAAAGGCTGTCCACCTGAAAGTTTTCTAGACAGATCATAGAATACAGAGAATTTGGTATTTTATTTGTAACAAACTAACAAAGAAGTTGTAATGTCTGTTATTGTTTAAATAGATCTGTTTTGATCTAAAGAAAGTTATTGTCATAAAATGGCCTTGTAATTTTTTTAGCCATTCCTGTAAATTCCACTTAAGATACTGCTAAATGAGACACAATGCTGGTGTATTTTTGTTTGTTAAATAGTTCAAAAGTTTAAGAAAATTACTTATATAAAAAGATACATCATTAAGTGTCAGTAAGGACACAAATTTATTACAGAGCTCATGAATGCATGGTTTAGAGTATTGTTATAATTTTGGAGGGTTTGATGTAAGTTCCTTCTGCATTGCATGTGATTGCTGATTTAGGAGAAAACCACAGACATTTGGGATCCAAATAGCATTGTTACAAAGTATTGTGTGATCACATTCTAAAGCTGGGTAACATGCTGCCTCAGGTTAGATGCTCAGGTAGCACTGAGTAATGTGGTGTCTAGCTTGAATGTAGATGTTAATTTTTAAAAGTTAGATTTGGAAGTATTGGTCATAACATTGTAGTGCCTCTGTTGTTCCAAATTCTAAAAGTGAAGCTTAAACCAGAGTTTTAGGAGTCTTAATTTAGGAGTCTCAATTCATTAATTCAATTCAATTAATTGAATAATTACTAATAAAAATGCTTTTGAGATTCTCAGCTGTGACCATGAGTCTAAACTAAGGAAGAAGAGCAGACTGTACTGGATTTAGTTTCATGACCTCCTGAAATACTGGCTTGCCTCTTCAGTTAAAAGCCAGATTTTCACAAACATGTTTCAGTTTTTCTTCAGACTACCTTTCAGTATTATGTGTGTTCAGCTCAGAGGTAAAGTACTTGTAATAGTATAGTAAATCTACACAAGTAATTACTTGTGCAAGAAGTTGAAGTGCATTTAAAACAAATGTTCAATTTCTGAAATAATTGTGGACTGGATTCCATGTGTTTGTTCATTAGAATCTCTTTAAGTGTAATAAATCTCAAGCAGTCATTTTCATTCCCTTTTCCTATTAATTGCATTGCTGAACACAAAAGCTGTGTTATGTGCAGAATGACAGAGCTTATCCATACTAGAAAGGAATTATGTTTGGTATCTAAAGAACAATAACAGTTTGCTGCCTGGCTGATCAATGCTGGATCAAGTTCACATTCCCAAGCTCCCACTCTCCCACCTACATGTGCAGAGGGTGGAAACATAGCAAAGGGAGGGAGGACAGGCCCTCTTTTACATAGAGATGTTGAACTTAGACTTGCTTAATAAGGACACAGCTGGGCTTGCATAGCAATAAACATTAATTCATTTCTTGTATAAACATCTGAAGAAAAGCACAGAAGTTAGCAACCAATTAATTTTTAGCCTGCTCATTGGTTTTTTTTCCCCAGTGGAAACAAACCATAATGGTTTAAAATATTTTTCATGCTGACTTTCAAAAAAGCAGCTTGTGCTGGTTTGAAGGTAAACCGGCAGAAGAAATGGACCCACCACGAGAGAGATTCTAAGTCAGAGTTACAATTTAATGAAAGGTATTACACTAAATACACTGACACGAAGAGGAAACTNCTTTTCTGTATTAATTAGGAAATAGTAGTCTTTGATATGTCTAAATCTCTCCAGTCTGGAATTCCTTATAAGTAGTTTTATTGCATCAGAACCAGGTTATGAAATAATGATTCAAATGCTTCTTCAGGAAATAATATTTTAGATCTTTTTAGTGTAGGAGGATAAAGAGTTGGGTCTGAAGCTAAGGTAGAAATTTGATGTGACAGGAACAAGTTTCCACCTACCATCCCCAGTGGTCTAGGGTTTTTAAAAGAACATACATTTTACTTCCTGGAAAATTTCTGTTTTCTAGGCTTTTAGAAAGACATGTTTGTTGACTGGAAGGAATGAATATATGTGGAAGGTGTATTTCACATGTATAAGAACACATACTGTATATCTGATGTCCAGGCAGCCCTCTGTGGCACTGACCCAAGATACGTGACCTGCTGATTCATGTAGTGGTTCAATAGGAAACTCAGAGTGATCCTGAAGGTTCAAATGCTGCTGCTGTGTTCCCAGCTGGCTAGAGCTGGAGATGGAAACTCTTGTTTCTGAGTCCAAGACTTTTTTTCACACATTTTGCAAAAATGCTGAGCTGCTGAAGTACTTCTAGAGAGCAGATGGTAACAGAATTTGTGTAATGGTCTTAATTCTATCTTCATCAGTTTACTGTCTTCCACAAAAGTCAATAGGAGCAATGTTAAGATGTGTCCCAGTTTATATTACCTTCCTCATCTCCTTTTGATTTAGCAGGGCTCTAGAGTCAGACTGAAGACATAGATGATGATCACCTTCTCCTTAATCATGCTAAAAAAAAATAAGTGATTTTTTTATAACACGTGTTCAATCTCCATAAGAAAGTGATGTTTTTCCAGGATGCTTTAATTATTCTGTCTACTCCCTTTGAAGCCCATGGGGAAATTTCAATGCTGAAATGAGGATGTCTGGAGAAAGATAGGTTTGAAAAGTCTGTTGGCTGAGAGAGTTAGTATATGTCATGGTTCAGTTTATGGTTATTGTCCTTAGTGCATGAGCTAACAGTATTTCATGGCTGGAGGCTCAGTAGACTTTTCCCTTGAATATGTTTCTTTAGTAGAGCTTTCAGAGGTATTTTTGATGGTTTCAAGGGATCAGTAAAACTCAGATGTCAGTACCTTGGAAAAGTGTATTTTATTTCTTCAGAAAGAAATAAAGTCTGCCCCATTTTCTGTGAACATCTTTGTACGGAAAAACATTGCTTGTCACATCAGTGGTTCAGGACATCAGTTTGGTATCCTTGTTCAAAGCTATTTTCCTTTGGTTTTCTCTGTAATTAAAAGAAAAACAACCAAAAAACAAGCAATCAAACAAAAACCAAACAAACATTGAAGCTGCAACAACCAAGTCTCATCACTGGATCCAACAGGTGTTTTGTGGGTAATTCCAGTCTCCTGGGGGCTCCGCAGCCCTGCTCTGACTGTCTGTACTGGCACCGCAGTCTCACTGCAGCCCCATGCAAGCGTCTGCTGCTATTGAATCCCAGCTATCCACGATTTCCTGCCAGCACTGACTCTCCTGCTGCTCCTGCCAGCTTTTCTGGGCACGTGGGAGGCGAACCACATGTAAGGGCAGCTGTCTTGTCTCTGTCCTGTAGCCACGTGTGTTTCTTCTGAGTGGGGGAGGCAGCTGCCATCTCAGTTTGGTCTGACGGGCTAAGCTTGGGAAGTTTCTCCTCATCGATTGGTAAACCCCAGGTTTATCAGTATTGTTACTAGCATTCTTCTTGGTAAAGAATTATTTTTCACTTGTGTCTGGGCATATTTCTCTGTATTGGAGAAACCAGGGGTATTGAATCTGAGCGAGGAGATTTCCATTCAAGGTCTCCACCCCTCCAAATTGTCTCAAACTGAGACAACAACAAAAACCTCAACAGGAGTGTAGTCCTGTGTAGTTTAGCCAGGTAGAAGCTATCCAGTGCCTACCAAGATCTTGGGGTTGGATGGGTCCAAAGTGAATTTTTTATAGGATTCTCTTATGTCAAAGAAACCTGAGCCCTAGTCCTTGTCCTCTAGGGTCAAACTGTCTGGATTCAAAATACTTTTAAATTTATGGAGTGCTGGGCCAACCTGAAATCTGAGGTTTTATTTGCATATATGCTTGTATTAAACAATGTTGTAGCTTTTAAATATTATCCTGCTGCTTTTAGAGAAAAATGCTGTAATTTGTTATCTGGATATTCAGAGCACATGGCAGTAGTTCTTAAAACAGAAAGGTCTAAATATAAACTAGCAGAGTACTTTTCCAGTTGCTCCAGAGAGGCAACTGTATAGTAGTGAGAGGACCTGGTGAAATCAGGAGAGGAAAAAACTAAGAGCATTTTAGCACACTCTAAAAATAGTATCATTATATAGATAATGTAATCCAATATGATACATAAATTGTATATATGCTATATGCTACATATGATGATTTAGTAATAAGCATGTTATTTTGAGATCCTGTGGTCATGTTGTTGGAGATGCTGTCTTTATTAGATTATGAATAGGATCTTGCAACTAAATAGGTGATTATAGTGATTCAGTGATTCATCTTTGCGTAGGAACTTTCTTCACAAAGCAGGGTTGCTAATGTGGATATGAAGGATATACTTGGATTACTGATATGAAAAAAGTATTCTGCCATAGTATGTGAAAGTCATGTTGCAGTGTACTGAAAGTACATTCTCAAAGTTACTCTTTCAAGAGGTTTTTGTCTCTTGGAGGTAGCGATATTTTAAGGAGGAGGAAGTTTGACTTGAACAGAATTTTTCTGTAAGGATATTACATTGAAAAATATCAGACATAGCATGATGATCTGGAAAGACTGTGTGTACACCACCACAGCAATTCTTGAAGGAATTTGAACATTTAGATTTATGGTATCAATATAAATTACTATCTTTTCTAAAAAAATAGATAATGTCAGAAAAAGTTGATTTTTCCATTTCAGTGAATAAAGCTGTACACATGAAGACTGCAAAAAAAAAAAAAAATCAGTTGGAGAACTCTCTGTTCTTACAGGAGAACATTCTGTGCTGGATTTCTTTTTCAGTAATTTTTATCTGCTGCTGATATGCTGTTTCTTGCAACGTGGATGCACCAGCCATCTTGTAATTTTCAGATGTAGCCCACTGCCTCCTTAGTTTCTCTGCCAAATTCTGTTAACAGTAGTGTTTTAAAATCCCTGCAATTGTTTCCCAGTCAAATGTTTCAAGCCATACTTAATCATCTAGTGAGCTACTGGATAAAATACTTTTCTATATTTTCATGTTCTGAACTGTTTTACAAAAGAATGGAAGCCAGGTTTTTCCTGCTGAAACAATTTTCAGGTCATACAGACTGTTCTGTGGGCACATTGTATTGTCAGTTTCCAAGTAAGCTAACTTTCCAACTTAAAATAGTGTTCATTTTTCCCCAGTAAATCTTCTGTGTGGTAAGAAAACAGTTGTATATCCTGCATTTTATTACAGTTCCTTTAAATTATGCTCTTCTGATATTGCAGAGGTGATGGCATCTAGTATGTTAGAATGAAACTAGGGGTGAATCCATTTTTTGTTTTCTGTTAAATGAGAAGATGTAGAAAGGTAAAAAATTGCAATTTATAGACTGGTGAAGTTTGCTACAACCTCTAGCAGAAAATTACTTTTCTGTGCACTTGCTGGTGTCCATGTAGATCGGAATATATAAATGTCAGGGTGTGTATGTGGTGTAAAATTCAGTAATTGAGAGGAAAATGTCTCTAGAAATGAGAGGTTGAAAAATGACTGCATTAGTTATCAATTTCCTCTGCTTTGCAGGAGCTCTTCTGAAATTCATTTATTTTTATTCCTGCATTTTCAGTTTTTTCTTTTTGCCTTCCACTACCTGAGAACTGCCAGAAAGCCAATAAAATGGTATTGATTCAGTGTTCACCTTAGGTTAAACTACCTTCTTAGTTTATCAATACTGACTGGTTTTGCTTAAGAGCAGCACAGAGGCACTGAACTTACAGACAAAATATGCAAAGGAAAAGTGCATGATTGTAATTTTTCACTGTGTTATGAAATATCTCTACTAGCCATCACAGCCAGAACAGTTTAAAACCAGTTTCTGTTTCAGTGTAAAATGAAATAGTTGTCTGTTGCACAAATGTCCTATTGTTTTCTAGGCTATATACAATTCTGAAAGTTCCTTGTATGCTTGGGATCTGGTCTGACTTGAAGAAGAGGTGGTGTAAATCATTGCCTAAGTTATTTACTAGGATATGAGGCCTACCTTCACCCAGTTGGTAGAAAGCACTACCTTCTCCCCCCATTTTTCAAAATTCAGTTTTATTTAATCCTGATGTTGCATGAATGAAGGACCCTAGCAAGCTTTGACATGTATAAATGCTTGTTCTCAATCTTAACAATTATATAGGACAACTCTGTTAGTTGGCTCTGAAACAAAGTCTTCCCAAGTTAAAAAGGACACAGAGGATGGATTAATCTTTTAATTTACATTGTGAAGGGATTTAAGTATGACAGTCAATGTCATGTGGACAGCAAACAGGGCTGTTGATGGAAGGTAATCCAGTCATTCTCACTTTAAATTGGGCGTGCTATCACTCTTTTATCTGGTGTAAATAAGCTTTTGAAGTATGAAGGAATACAGTAAGAGACAGAATGTTCTTAAAAAATCTTTTGTCCCCTACCTCTCTTTCTGTTGTTCCCTCCTTTTTCCCAGCGCCCTTTTTCATTTCCCCGCCTCTCTCTTCCAATCCCAGCAAAATGTCCCAGTGTGGTTATGAGCTAAACCTTACTGAAGCATCAATAAGTAGAGTTAACAGTTGGCTGCACAGCCAGTGTGCTGTGACAGCTGCTTCTTAGGCCCACCCTGTTTCTGTCACTGCCTTCTTTCCTCTGCAGGCTGTCTGTGTGGGCATGTTGGCTCTTACCTTATGCTGCAATGCTATCATCTTAGTAGGTGAGTGTTCAAGTTAGGATGTGCACTGCAGCCAGCACCAGGGAATCCCAAATGCTGTCTCTACAGGGTGTATTATCATGATAAAAAGTCAGTAACAATTCCTCTCGAGTTTCCTTCACTGCTGTGCAGCTATGAACAAGAAAACAGGAGCTGCCTCTGGGTTTTAACACACAGAATGTTTGCGTGTTCATGGATTTTCATCCCAAATCACTGTCAAGGTCTGCAGGTCTGAAAATCAATGTCTTTGGTAATCTTTTTCCCTTAGTTTTCACCAAACATTTGACAGGAAAGGAAATGTAATTCTTTAAAAGATTTAAAGTATAAATATATATTTCATTGTTTCTATGGTCCAGTGTTTCCCAGAACTCCTGTGGGAACACACAATCTAATCTGTTAACCGATCCAAGGAATAGTTGCATTCATTTGTGTTTGCCATTAACATAATTTTTATTCATAATTTTGTTCATTCTCTTTGAACTATGCTCTGTTCTTCTTTCTTCATTCAAATGCACTCAGTCCAAGAGTCAATTTATAGGAGCTTTCAGAATTACCATTTACTGAAGAATCTCTTTTAGTGAAGTGGCTTTACAAAATAAAAATACGTTCTTGATGCCAAAGACCTGTTGTGAGTGTGAAATAAAAAACGATAGTAAGATTTTCTACTGTGATATCTCTGTTAAAAAGTTCTTCTTTGTTTAATGCTTCATAGTGAAGTTGCTTCTATTTAAAGCATTGAGTTTGATCTTGGCTTTGATCTAAAGCTTTTGATCTTGAAAGAAGGATGTTGTGGCAGTAAAACAAAAGGACTAGGAGAGATTTTTTTCTTTTTCTTTTTTTTTTTTTTTGCCCCAAAGTGGTAAAGGATACACTCAAGACATAGTATGCACTTATTGGATTTAGTCTTACTTAAATCTGTTTGCAAAGTCCACCTAAGTCTATATATCTGAGGGTTTGCTCAAACATATGCTTTAATGAGTCCTATTCTTTTACAAGAGCACAGACTGTCTTTTGAAGCTTTCAGGGAATTGTCATATATAGTATAAGAGTATAAAAAAATGTATAAAGAGTATAAATAATTTTTAAAATACTGAAAATACCTTACTAGCATAATTTTAACTGTACGAGGTATGATACAGTCCATCCTTTTTTGCTTCATGTTTTTTATATATAAACCCAAAGCACTTGATAAAATCCTAATTTAAGAATTTACAGTATTCAGATTTTGCATGGCTGACATAGCTTGGGTCTCTCCCATCACAGTGGAGTTGGAATATCCTCTTCAGAGGGTGCAGATACACCTGCTGAAGTCCCATGCCTGAACTTAATGACCTGCTCACAGCACCGTGTGGAGTAAATCAAACATTTAGCTCAGGCTTAGTAATGGGCTTGCTGTGCTGCAACGCGACTACAGTGCTGCTTTGCATCTCGCTTTTAAGATGTATTTCGGACCCTCCAAGGGAGTTCAATAGTTGGATTCTGGAGGTGCAAGCACGACCTGTGGCAGCGGCTGTTCACGGGAAGGTTGACAGGGAAGCGGCTTTCACGGCGACAGTCTGGAGGGATGATCCTGCTGCGTGCAGGGTCCCGTCCCGCGGGCACCGCGCGGCCCGGCATGGATCGCGATGGACGGGGCCGTGCCGGGATGGACGGACGGGGCNCTCGCTCCCCGCCGTGCAGACCCGCTCCCGGAGCGCTTGCACCTGACACTCACCGCCCCGCCCCCCGCCACGCTCCTGCTTTGCAAAGATTAGTGCTTTCCTATTGAGAATAAAAGTATTTGTATGGGGGGGATCCCCAAGTGTTACTACTTTATGAAATAGTAACCCCACCACCCCAGCTTGGCGTTGGTCGCCCAGAACGACATTCGAGTGGGTGGCTGGAAATAAATCTCTTGCTTGAAGGAGAAGGGATAAAGCACAGAGATTTTTTTTTTCCCCCCACGATTTTTGCACACTGCAGTGATAACTTTCCATTTGGCGACCTGGTCTGGCGTCAAACACGTTCTTTATACAAAAACCTTTGAACTGAAAGCTCGGAGGTGAAGAACACCGTCTTGCTCTTTGTTCGTGCACAAGCAACTAAACAGATTACCTAAGACCACGTTACTCTGCATGGGAAAAGTGCTTTTCCCTTTTCAGTGAAGCAAGTAAAAAAATGGTCCTGAGTCTCTTTGTAGATTTTTACTAATGCTAAGTAGCTGCATTCGGGTTGCATCTTCCTCCTAAAAAAGCACCATCGTTTTGAACTCCAGGTCACAAAATGGATTCAGACAAACCAGAGGATCAGAAAAAGCGGCAAAAAGAAAACAAAACAGGACGAAGTCTTTTTCCAGAAGGTAAGTGATCACGATGTCTGTTTGTGTAATGGGACAAAGGGCGGCAGATCCAAAATGCTTTCTGATTGCGCCTTGTTAAGCTCCATAGTGATGTTTTTTAGTGTCTTCGACAAGGTGATAGTAAAAAAGGGTGTTACAGATAAAGTTTTGGAGTCCCTATGTAATTACAATGGCAAGAAATTAATAATCTTTTCAGATGCCTGCAGTGTAGGAGACAGAATTTTCCTATATTTATATTTAACTGGAACATTCTGAGGAAGAAAGAAAAGTGTGTTTTCATCAGAGAAATACAGCACTTGAGAGCTTTTGACATTTTTGGATACTGATATTTTTGCTATTTTTGGATACTGGTAGCTGAGAAACAGTTTTCATAGTGGATATTGGGACCACGATAGATGTGATGCATGTGTTGAAACAAACATTCAGACTATTCTGTTTACTCTTTGTTCAGAGGATGAGTTTGAAAATCATCTACTTGCAATATAGATTTCAGTTAATGAAAATGTGTCTAGAAGGTTATTTTAATAATTACTGCAAGTATTTTTAAACCTGAATACAACCAAATTTAAACTACTTTTAAAACAGTGATTTTCATTAAGCTATCGTGAAAGACTTGTTCTATAATTTTCAGTTGACCATTTAAATTGCAGTGTAGAGAGATAAGTAATTATGTGATATTTTAACTAAATGGCTGTTTTCTGTCCTCTCTGGGGAAAAAAAATGTGAATAAAGATGGACTTCCAAATGCATTATTAGAACTGTGGGCTTTTTTGCTTGTTTTGGTTTTACAAACAAATTTATGATTTTTTTTTAAACTCTTGTTACCTTTAAAGGATTAAAATAGTAGTGTGTTGTTTTTGCTGTTTCACTGCTTCTAGAATGCATGATGAATCATTGCTGTTTCTGTAGCCAAATTCTTGCTGATAGCACGGCTGCCAACTGCTGGGACGTGTTGCCTTAGTATGGACATTGCAACTATATGACAAATGTCCACAAAGTGCATGCTGTATGGGTGATTTACCAGCACCACGCTTAGCTAAAAACCACCAAAAAGCATCCTTTTATTCACTACTTGTGTTTTGTAACTGGAATACATCGTTTAGGAAAGATGTTCTGTGTTGTTGTACTTTGGAATGATGTGATGTAAACAGAGGTAGCATAAACTGTTTCACCAGATAATTCCGTTTCTGTTTATATTTCTCCATGCGAATGTGTGTCTCCATGTATGTGTAGCATTTTATTTACAACCATTTTATGTTAAGATGAAGACTTTTTAAAGCTATAAATTGTATTGTCTTGGGAATTTGTGAGCAAAATACATTGATGGTACAAATAACCCTAGTACAAGCTACAGTCTGCGTATGTTTTGAAGTAATTTTTAAATGGTACAAAGTAGATCCCCTGTTGTGCCTGAACAGTAGGTTTAAGAGTGCCTTATGCTGTTCATCAATCCTGATCTCTTTTTATAGGAGGAAGTTTTCTTACTGCAAAAGCCCTTTGTACTGATAAAATTCCGTTTCTGTTGGGGGAGTTATTCTCCTGCTACTCTTGAGGTTTGTGAGAGACAACTTCAGCATGTAGGCTTGCCCTGTTAGAAATGCAAAAGCTGACGTGTAAACCTAAAATATACTCACTGTTTTTTCAAACAGTAGTTCTAGAGTAAGGTCTGTGAGCAGATGTGTATTAAAATTGAAGGGAAGGATAGCTGTTGTCTTCTAACATCCATAAGTGTTAATAGTCCGTGGAGATCCAGTGCAGATTCCCAGTACTGCATTGGCCAGGTACTTAACCACACGGGAAAGAAGAGATGTAGCAATAACCTTACATTTTGTAGTAAATCATCAACTGGTCACTGAGGTTGGAATTCTCTGTGTTGCCCGGAAGTTTGGCCATTGCAGTGGTGACTTTTTCAATAGTTACAGATGAGAAGAGAATACAGATACAGAAGAGAAAAAGGGCGATGGACCTCCCTGGTGCTGGCAGAACTTTATTGTATTATTTAGTGTCAGAGTTGGTTGCAGCTAGGTTTTCAATGTGGACTTACCAGTCAGGGCCATTCCCAGTCAGTGTGAATGGCGCTAACCTCTGTTCTGCTACAATTCGCAGTTTTCAGCTGCGTCGATGTTAGCTTATAGCAGAAATGGCGTTAGAGAACACTTAAAGTGTCTTCCAAGATAAACAAGGGAACAGAAAGAGAAAAGCAGGTAATGGAAAAGTGAGGCAGCCTTCAGAAAGAAAGTAAGAGGTAGAAATAAAAGCATGGAGTGAGAAGGTGAGCAGTAATAAACAGAGAAGTCTGAGATTTGATACCACCTCATATCACAACTGTGATTAAAATAAGGATACTGGTGTATTTTGCTACATCTAGAAAACTGAGCTAGGCTTTGATCTTGCTTATCCTTTGAAAGCAAGCACAAAATTCTTAAATATAGTTTCTAAACTTTCCAAACAAACACTAACTTATTAAATGTAGCTTCTAAATTTTCATGTGCCTGTGCCACCAATTTTTGTCTGTTATTTCTTTTCTTTGTGATAGGAAGTCCTATTTCTAATAAAAGATGGATGACTTTACTATACTGAGACACCGCCAAATCAAAGCAACTGCGGCATCCAAGTACAAAATTTAGGCCAGAGAGATAACTGTGTATGGAATAAGTAAAACAGAATTGTGAAGGAAACGTTGCTGACAACTGCCAGGGAATTGCTTCCTGAAAAAAAGTTGCCTTCTAAGCACTTAAGTTTGTAGGAGCTGACTTTACATATGTTTATATTTTTTAAAGATATCATGTGCTGGATAAGAACTGTGTGACCAGTAGTGCTATCCATGCTCAAGGGGCATATGAACCAGTGGGGAAGCTTGTGTAGGAAGTTGTGCTGTGGACCATTGCATAGTGGATTACAGAAGTGTAACAGAATCAATGGGTGAGAAAGACTTTTAGTCAGATAGCTATGGGTTCTTATACTTCTGATTTTCTTCTGTGTTTGGGGTGTTTTTTTTTGTTATTTGGGGGTTTTGGGGTGTTTTTGTGTTTGGGTCTTCTGTTTTTGTTTGTTGGGGTGTTTTGTGGTTTTGTGGGTTTTTTTTCCCACTTATTAAATGTCTAACATTTTCGTTGCTCTGTCTCTGAAGTTTCTTATATTTTTCTTAACAGCTTTTGTCCCAATCTTTTCTTTCCTTCCTGTTTTTCACTCCTCTTTTCTTTCCCTGTTCTCCTTTGACTCCTTTGGTCATCTTTGGTACTGCTCATTCCTTTCTGTTTACTTTCATTTGCTTTATCTGTTTGGAAAAAAAAAGGAAAAACAAGTTGCAAAATTGAAAAAACGTTGTCTTTTGTTCACTGTGTTTTCTGTTTATAGTTCTCTATAGATAATCTTCCTACAATGTATGTATACATGCACAAGTTTAAACACACTCACCCCTCATTTCTGCTTTTGCCATCCTTCCTATTCTCATACATTTTTTACTCCTCATTTATTCTTGTGCTGTCTCTTCATCTTGTCATTGGTCAGCACAGTTAGCAATCAGTATGTGTATCAATGCAGAATGTTCATATGTGAATTCTAGAGAAAGTATGACAGAGTTTGGAAGAAATTGGTTAAAATTAGTGTTGTTTTATTATCAAGAGTGTGATACTACTGTGAAGTGTTATTACTATTTTTGTTGTAATACTTGACTGTATCTGCTTGAAAAAAAGGTCCATTATCCATACCAGTGCAGAATGTTAGACAGAAGAAAATAACCTTTCAGTCAGACTGGTGGAATTGTAGCATGCAATCTGTATCTGTTCTGGAATTTGAGGGTAAACATTTTTCACTAGAAGACCAATTCACTTTCACATGACATTCAGTGTTAAAAACATAAAAGCTGCTTTAAAAATGTTCCAGTGGTATAAAAAGTGTCATAGGATGAGATACTCAGGTACCCAAGAAAAACGCTGTATGTGTGTGTATATATATATATGCACACTAGGTAAGGAAGATGTTTCATGCAAATTACCAAAATTGCATTTGTCAGTTTCAGTTTTCGTTGGATTATATACTGAAGCTTTGAGGAGTAATTCAATATTTCCAGAATAATTTCTGCTGCTTTTTCAGAAATATTGTATTCATGCATTTATAGTTTGTCTGCTGGTTTACTAGCAATGTGACTGTCCTTGATTTTTTTCCTGTTGCTTGTTGCTATTGATCATTTGTCTCACTCCAGAGATTTACAACTGTCAGTATTTAAACTCTGTTAATAACCTGAGAAAAAGTGACTGCTGAAATAGTTGTTAAGTTTCTAAAAAAAAATTAAAAAACCAAAACAGTTGTGATCTATATGACTAATGCTAAATGCTGCAACTTTTTGTTTTTTAATAATGAATTCACAGTGTAACTGAAATACAAGTAACAAATCTTGTAATTCACTAAAATGTCTCTTAATTATACTTCAAGTAAAAAATACTGTGAAGGCCCATTAAAAATATTGGTTAAAAAGTAATGTGGTGTACGATAGCTCTTAGTTAACTAGGAAGTTTATTCGAGATGATGTGCTTCTGCTAATTCAGGTGAAGACTATTAATATATAGCAATTAAAGTTACTTTAAAATTTAATTGCCGTGGGTTTTTTTTGTTTCTCAAAATGAACATTTTTACTTGAATCCACCAAACTAGGAATCAAAGCAAGGATAAAAATCTAAATAATCTCTAGAGTTTGTGCACTGCATAGGGCTTAACAGCTAAAAGAAACATGCTGAAAAGTCCTAAAGTGTTACTCAGAGAGTCTTCTGTGGAGTTATTTGCTGTATCAAATTCTGTCAGTCTCACAGAACTTTCTAGGAACCCTGTAAACTGGCCTTCACTGATTACAGAAAACGTTTAATTCCTTTTACAATCAGGAATTTGAATGGAAGACTTAGACCCAACTTGTGCACCAGCTCTGAATTGCAGTGAATGTTCTTAAGCTATCTGGGAAATAGAGCCTGTTATTTAAAAAACTTTCCCACACATGAATATAATTTTAGACCATTGGAACTAAACATTTTAGTATTTAGTTTTGCATCCCTGTAGGAATGTCTGTATTTATGTATTGTTTGGAAGCTGTAATTGTGCAGCTCTAGACAACCTTAATTTTTTAGGATAGTGCTGCTTCAGAATTCACTTAAGGAGCGTTTGGTAGAACAAGAAAATATGTCTGTGTTTAAAAAAAAATAAAAGTTTGAGTGGAATTCGGGGTTTAGCAATACTTTTTTTTAATAGTCCAGTTCTGATCACAATATCAGCTGTATTTTATTTGCAGTAGTGGTGTGTCAGGTTCTTAGTTTTCTTTTTAATAGCACCCATCTCTCTTAGTAAGTGTTGTTGTATAGCATATTCACATTGAGTCTGCCAGATGGATGTTATTATTATGTTGTCAAAGGTTAAATGTTCCTGCTAGGCCACATTTTTCAATCAACGAAACAGCTTATCACCACTCATATGTTGATGCATCTTCTTCCTTTCTGACTCTGAGATGGCCTTTTGTAAATTAGGAGATCTCAGACCAGCATGGCTATGTGTTAAAATAATTTAAAGTTAGCAGATAATTACATCACTGTTGTGCTGTCCAAGCAAGCACCCATCCTGTGCAGTGGAAGATCGCAGCTATTTTGTTATAAAACACAAGGTTTCTGTGGGAAAGAAAAAGGCTGTTTTAGTGAAGTTTATTCCTTTTGATTCCTTAGGAAGAATTAGTTATACACTTGCGATGGAGCACTATTTGGCCGTCAGTCTCCTTGGAGGCATTTTAATAAGATGATGTTTGTGTATGTTATCATATGATGCTGTCTAAATGAATTACTTTACTGGGATTGACTATTGCTGGCAACTTTTTTAATCTGCTGTTGTTTCTAGTAATGAAGTCCTGGTTTTGGTGGTTGATTCTTCATAACTTAGAAAAAGCTTTTGTCCTTAATGAAACAGGAAATGGAAAATATGAGAATAGTTTTGTTCTCTCCAAAATAATAAAAAACAAAAAAAAATGCAATTGTTTTTAATACTTCTCAAATGTATGTCACCACTTGGGTTTATACAGTGAATTCTGAGTGGTGATACAGTGAGTTCTGGGAGCAGAAGGAAGGCTGTCCCTTTCCGAGCATTTGCAACCAGAGCAGGATACTACGTTTGGAAAAAAATTCTTCGCTGCATTCAAATACTCTATAAGTTTTCTTCTATAGATTTTTCTTATGAATTTTTTTACATCTGAATAATCCACTGGATTTAAATGTCCCCAGGTTCTTCTAGATGCGATTGACTTTAATGACTCTGAAGGAGGTTTAATTGGCTCAAGTGTGTGCTTTATTTCAGTCTTACATTTATTACGCATTCTTAGAAATAGGCTGAACTATTTTTTGATGACTAGTCTGAACTATTATTCTGATTATATGTCTGTTTTCAGTTTAGATTATGTTCACATATTGTATAGTAAAAGCACATTTATAGGAGTCTGTAAATGTAGACACTGTTATTTAAAGAAATGTGTGAGCACAGAATTTAAGGGCTAGACCTTTTACAAAACACCTTAAAAAGGTTTTGGTACTTTTTAACTCACTTTTTGATGACTGCAGTTCTGAAAGTAGTCTTAATACTGTCATCCTTTCCTCCCTTTAGAGCCCCCTGAAAAGCTCTTTTAGAGTAGGAAGGTAGTTCACTGTTAAAAGCAAATACATTCTTTGTTACTTTAATTAAGCAGACAGGGTTGAATTCTTAAAGGTGTGTAAGTTGTACTGTACTCATTTGGTCTGTGCTGCATATATTTTCTTGTGTTACTTTTCCTGTGGGCTCAAACTAAGTGACCACTCACAAGTGTCTGGCTCCTCTCATCAGAGGTTTTGCAGGTTTGGGGAAACCTATACCAACACTTGAAACTAGACCATTGCTCAACATTAGCATAGATATTTGTGCTATGTAAGTATATGTATCTATATACATATGGACAATATTTTTGATCTGATGAGACACAAACTGGCTAATACCCGTCAGTTTATTGGGAGTGCGGTCTCACTCTGGATGAGTGGGTAAGAAATACTGTCCTTTTCCCTTTGTGCTGTTGAGTTCTTACCCTACACTGATCTCCACCTAGGTAGTCATCATATCTAAACAGCATTCTCAAAGCACAGCACAGGGTATTGAGACTTGAATTTTCCAATTTTGATTAAAAAAAGATTGCCAGCGATACTTTGTTTTATTAAGTAGAATTTTTTTGTCCTCCTCTGCTGAAGTTCACAACCATTTTTCAAGAAGAACTTTTATTTTTATCTAGAAAAATTGCTGATTAAAAGGAAGCTTAGGCAATTATGTTGTTCTGTATGTCTTTTTTCCTTTTCTGCCTTTAACTAAGGCAAGTACCATGTTCCTGTAAGAGGTGCTCTGGGGAAAGCCTGCACAAAGTCAAGGCAGACATGTGAGCTCCATAATTTTTGGTAGCTCTAACAGATGTGTGAGGGGCAAGATGGTGTGACTATCCCAACCAGAGGAAACATTTTTGTTGCCGCTTTGAGCTTATGAAGTGGTTTGGTCATGAGACACAAGCTCCTTGTTGAGATTGGATTTAATTACTTTTGCTTCTTAAAGAATTTAGTGTTTTGGTTTTATGAAGTAAGTTCTGCCTACTGTTCAGGTTGCATGCTCCACAGGTGTTGAGCACCCATGTAATTAATTTGCCTTACAATTGATTTCCTTCTTCACTCCTAACAGAAATACCTGATTAAAAAAGGATCTTAGGCTTGACGTGGAGACTGATAACATGCTTGTGTTCTATCATCCATATTTCAAAAGGAAATGAAATACAGCAAGAAAACATTAAATGTTTCCATGCTCAAGATCCTGTTTATGTCAAAGAAAAGATTACGTTCTTAGTGCCAATTAGGCAGTAACTATGGTTGTCATGTTTTTGTTTTAACTCTAGAGGTTTCCCTGTGTTTTGGCTGTGTTTCTGATGAATGTGGTGAAGCTACATATTTAAATGTTTTGCTGAACCAGGCCTTAGTCATTCATCCTCAAGAGTTTCTTTCCAAGTGACCACTTCCTCATTGAAGAAGAGATTTGATTTCTCCTAGTTGCCCAGAGAGTTTTCTATCTATCTATTTTACAGCACGGAGGTGGGGGGAGAGGGGAGAGAGTATTTGAAGAAGGATAGTTGTAGAATGAATTTGTCTAAAGTCAGTTTCCTTGTACATCCTGAAATTTCCCCTCCCTTCTTTTGCTTGTTAGAGAGAGATTGCTTATTAAAGCAAAAGTGAAATTACCTTCTGAGCGTATGCCAGTTCATACTTGAGAAACCCACAAGATGGAATTCTGAGTTTATCACCCAAATTTACCTTCATTGTGGCTTTGATAATACGGCCTATTTTTTGACAGCGTTACCCTGAGTAAACCTCTTAGGCTTCCAAAAGGAAGTAAAAAATGTTTAATTATATCTGTTGTGGAGCACAAACAACACAGGCATTCATATTTAGGAGAACTGATTGCTTGAAGAGAATGGGAAGCCAAGGAAAGTGACTTCAGCCTACCTAATTTTATAGCTGGGAATATGTGAACAGAAGGTTCATTTTGAAACTTCTCCCAAACTAAATAATTAATATACCATACTTTTGTTTAATGCAACTTCTTATTTTGTAACATCTGTAATATTTTTCAAGGAATTAAGCATTTGCTTTTCCTTGAAAAACTATTATGCTTGTTTATCAGTACAGCAGAGGAGACATACCTGGCAACAAAATGCTTTTCTGTACTGTATGCATTGCTACTAACTTCATATCAACTTAGAGTTGTATAAAAGTAGTTGAGAGATTCAAGACATCTCATAAAATACTACCTAGCAGTGTGAAGATAGAGTTTTAATGCAAGTCAGTGTTTACTTGAAATTAGAATGTTCATCTTGATTTTCCAGGTCATAGACCAAGACATGGAGATAATAGCTTGTCCAAAGATACCTAAGAAAGTTGGTCAGGGCAAGGGATTGGACTGAAGTCAAGTTTCATGGCCAAACACAAACCTTCACCCGAGGAATGTCTATATTATGAATAGAAAAGAATTAAGCCACACAATCTTCCATGAAGCAGTTAGTTCTCTCTGCACTGAAATACATATGGTTGCTGATATTTTAACCTGTAGCAGAGGTTGGAACAGAAGCTAGTGCTGTGACTTCATTTCCCCAGTAATGCTGTGAAAGGCTCAGCACATCTAAAAGTGTAATTGAAAAGATGAACCTTAACCATGGGAAGATTAATTTTATCAATATTTATATTGTAATAGAACAAACATACTTTCTAGTAGTGAATAACAGCTATGGTTAGTGATTCAGATTATAAGTATTAAACATAAGTGTTAGCTTTAAGTCTATTTTAAAAAATAATAATTTAATGGACAACTATTTACCTTTTTGTCCTTGACTGTGTACATGTATATATGCAGCCTGTAACTTTTAGCACAGAGAGGGAGTAGAATAATTAATAAAAGCTTGCTAAATCCTGGTTTTTTCAATGCAAATAATTTTGATTGTAAAACTTTCAGGCATGGTATGGTAGGGTGTTGGAGGCACGATAATAGCCAGAAGTCATAAATGGGCCTCTGTGTTGTGCCTTCTCAGCACAGAAAGATGTATGATGGCAAGTCTGCTCCTGTCTGATTAATTTGAAGGTAGTAGAGAGCTGGAACCTATGATAAAGAAAATTGCTTACATAATCATTTGCTACAGAGATGTACTTATCCTAATGATGTGTTGCTTTGCAGCTACATAAGACAGAAGTATAGAGTTAAGTGTTAATGTCTGATGTAATGATCCAGCCTTCTGGTATAAAGGGGCATGTAAGTAAATATTTAATGAGTTATATTTAATTGGAAGTATCTGGTGAGACTATCATATTCTCTTATGCTTCATCACTAACACAGGAACCTTTTCTGAAAACAAGCAATTTTGTACTTTTGGGAGTATTTCATATCTTGCACTTGTTTTTGATCAGTTAAAGCCCATGAATATCCCATATAGGAATTTGTTTGAAGTGTTTTTGAAAAGGAAGGTTGTGTAATACCAACGACCTAGATGGCATGTAGATGCTACGTCTTTTCATTTGTTTTCTCTTGTCCAGAGCATTGAGACAGGAAGCATTCTTAGAATTATTTTTAGATTTTTAAAAGTCAGCCTTGATTTCCTCATGTAGTAGTAATCCCTTGGCTAGCCCTGAAAGCAAGATTGTTTACTCTTTGATAGTGCCATATGCTTGAAATTTTTTGTTTCATTTTGTGCGCCTGTGTTTTGTTTTTTTTTAAATAAAGTGCTCAGGAACTTCAAGTTATATTGGATTTTCATACATTAACTGTTTGAGTATAGAAGAAAGTGCTACCCGGTGTATTCATGATTCTTCTCATTGTTTATCCAAATCACAGTAAATGGTTTGATTTATTGCAGTCTAGTCTGCATGTGTAAAAGATCGTGTGTACAAGATTGTTCTCTTGCTCTGTAACTGCATTGTTTTTATGACATCACATTTGCTGTGACAAAAAGACACAGCTGAGCAGTTAGGAATCAGTAATTCTGGTTTCCTTCTTAGCTTATATCTTGCTTATTCCCATTTGAGCATTCAGCTGAGGAGTGAGCTATTGCTCCCAATGCATCTTTATACCTATGTCACAGCACTGATGTATGTCCCTCTTTCTAAAAATAAAGAGATATTGAGTGCATCACTGTGTTTCTGTAACACCTACCATTGCTCCTCATTCCATTTACAGCATTAAAATCTGAGAAACTTCTACAGAGATGTTGTCCTAACCATGCACAGGCTGCTGCATTACTGAATCTTACTATCTTTTATTCTACCACTCAAATGAGCCGTGCTCTTTAGAGAGTAAGCAGTTTCAAGTTCTGCATCTTTGTAAGTTAAAAATATCCTTAACTAAGTGTTTTGTTACTTGTGGTACTAAGCTAATATTTGTAAAACATACTGGGATTGATAAATGTAAGAGGTCTTGAGTTTTTGTTTGTTGTTGCTGGTGTCTGAACAGTGGTGAGAGAGGCTGATGGTTTCAAGTAAGGGAATTGTGTTCTTTGTGCTAGACGTAAGCTTTTCACTATCTTAGCCATGTCATCATGCAATGCAGCTTGATATTTCCAGATAATATGCTGGCCAGTGTTTGACTGTATTCCTTTCATCAGTGAAAAGCTAGGGCTTTTCAGTTTCTCTCTTTCTGAATTATCTTGATATGAATGTTCTATTACTGTGAAAGCTTAGAATAAGCCAAATGCATAAACTGTTATAAAAATGGCAGAAACAAAATCTCTTGTGACTCAATGAAATTGCTATGGAAAGGTTACTTTATATGAATTTTACTTGACCAGAACATTGTATCTGCCAAAGTTTATGAAAACCTGGTTGTGGATGCTGAAACTCTGGATTACTCACATACAGATATAAAAAAATGCCCAAATAAACAATGAAATAGCTCATTATTAATTACACTGGAAAATGAGAGAAATTGGATCAATATACCATCACCATCATTATTGTGATTCCAATTATGTTAACAATTTTAATAAATTTTTAAGTCACAAAATAGGAAGTGATCAAGTGTTATCAACACAAATAATATCCTTGAGACTGCTACTCACATGTTGTCAGAGAGAATCTAGGTAGGCATAGGAAAGGAAGAAAAGAAAGGACAGGTTGGTCAGAAGGGCTCAATATGTCCTGGAGGCATCAGTCACAGCATCACCGGCTAGTCAAGGGAGGTCTTTGTCCCACTCTGCTCTGCACTGGTGTGGCCTCACCTGGAGTACTGTGTGCAGTTTTGGGCACTGCAGTGTAAGGATATAAAGCTCTTAAGGAGCATCTGAAGAAGGGCAACAATGATGGTGAAGGGTCTGGAGGGGAAGCTGTGTGAGAAGCATCTGAGATCACTTGGTCTGTTCAGCCTGGAGAAGAGGAGACTGAGGGGAGACCTCATTGCAGTTACAACTTCCTTGTGAGGGGAAGAGGAGAGGCAGTCACTGATCTCTTCTTTGTGACAACCAGTGACAGGAACTGAGGGAACAGCCTGAGTTGTGTCAGGGGAGATTTAGGTTATATGTTAGAAAAAGGTTTACCCACGGAGTGGTTGAGCGCTGGAACAGGCTCCCCAGGGAAATGATCACAGCGTCAAGCCTGGCAGAGTTTGAGAAGTGTTTGGACAATGTTCTCAGATTCACGTGGTGTGATTCTTGGGGTGCCCTCTGCCTAGCTAGGAGCAGGGCTTTGATGGTCCTTGTGGGTCCCTTCCAACTCTGCATATTCTGTGATTCTGCAATTGTAGAAGGAAAGTTAAAGCTCAAGATTTTCTGTTTGTGTTCCTCCTCCCCAGCAAATACCTGTGTTTTCTGCTGGGTAGGCTTTTCTTCTGTAGGAGTATTACAAACAGCTCCACTGTTGGCCTCTAAACCACTTCAAAACAGGACATAGAAGTAAGTTCCTTTAAGTTACAAGTAAGGATTATTTGTCTACTTATGTTGCATTTGCTTTAAGTGTAGGAGATGGGGAATGATAATTAAAAGATACATGGAGGGTATGTAAAATTAAAGCTGTCCTTCATATGCTAAAAGCTAACCAGAAAGTAAGCTAGTGGAAGTGCCTTTTTTTTTTCACCAAGTTTATTGAATTTATTGCCATCTTGGCTTACTTAAGAGCAGACTGGGTGGGTGTTTTGCAATGTGAACTCTTTCCAAAGCACTGGCAAAGATTTACAGTAAATCCAGCTGAGTTTCCCTGAGGGTTTGAGCTGAAATTCTGACTTTTATATTAAATTTAGGCATGGTTACAAGACAAAAATTATTTGAAGTTTTTATGAAGCATGGGACTGACAAAACAGGCAATGGGGATGCAAACTGTTTTCATGTATGTTCTTTTTGTTGGTTGAAAATTTGACCAGGATACAAAAGGTTCTTACTTACGTGACTTGAAGGGACACAGATAAAAAGATAGCCTTTTTATCTTTAAAATGAAAAACAACCCCCTTGAAATTCTTTGTGCAAGTTTCCCGTGTTTATTTTCCTCCCTAAAAGGGCTTCCCCCTTTTTTCTAAATACCTGAAGCTTCATACAATTATTCCATATATTTGGTTTTGGTTTTGGTTTGGTTAACTGTTTGGGTTTTTTTTCTGTTCAATTGTATTTTTACAATTCTCTTAAATACTTTAGCAAATATGTTCTGTGATGTGACAAGGACCAAAAGTACTTAAAATGACCCATCACCATGCCCCTTCCCCCCCCTCAAAACTGTGCTATGCTTTGGAAATAACTTTTGAAAAATTTATATTGATGCATGATTAGAGAAAATAGTATTAAAATTCTGGCACTTACCCATCTCCTCTTGAATCTTCTTCATGGTTCCTGCTGGATTAATCACTTTCTGCTGACAGGGTTAGCAGCACTGGGTGTGTAGAGGGAAATGAAGGATAGAGGAACACAATCGCTGACGTCAGTGTCTCCACGTGGAAGTCCTTTTATTTTCATTTCCTGTCTTGCATCATACCCCATCTGCCTGTGGAAGATCATGTAGTCATATGATACAAAATGTAAAGAATTTATTTCTCATGGATATGCCTGTTTTAATTTTATGAAGGATTTTAGGTGCTTTCAGATCCATAGAAAATGCTAAAACATAAAAACTAAAATTATGTTAAGAATGTGGTGGATTCAATATGAATATAATCTCATGTAGGTATCTTTATTCAGTCTGTATTGCATGTGGCTAAGAAATCAGTGTGTACTTTAGTCTCAGCCAGTAGCTCTCCCAGTCATTTTAGATGCTAAAGGAACATGCATTCATCTTCTGAGGAATAGTGCTTTTGAAGTAGGCTTTTCTGTTACAAAGTAGACTGTTTCAGAATAGTGTTTGTTTGTTTTTACACAAATGGCAATAGAACAGTTCTTAAATGTTTACTCAGATGAAATGCGTTTACAGTGCGCTGGCAGTTTCGGTAATTGGGCTGAGTTTCTGGAGAGAGCAGTGTCTATACAAAGCCTTTTGTTTCTTAAAGTATGAACAAGATTGGTAATAGCTAAAAAACTATATCTAAAGTTTGCCAAGTGTTTTGGTTGAGGTAAGCCATTGCTTATTCATTCTCATTGGGAATGTCTCCTGAAACAGTTAACAAGTGAATTTTATTGCTTAAAATCTTTTTTGATTGTTTGAGCAAAAGTCAAGGGTAAGGATAGATTTGAAGATACATATCAGCATCTGAGGCTCTGAGTTGATGCTAGTTCTCTCAGCCTTTTCTGTTTTGCAGACTTTAAAGGTATTCCCCTGGAAAGAAAAAAGATCAAGTTTTCCACTGTTTACTCTGGTATTTTTGTTCTACTGTTGTTGTTGAAGATAGCGTGAATTTGTGTTTGTTTCATTGCTTTGGTTTGTTTCTTTAATGTGTAGCATTCATTCTGGAAATCTGCAGTTGCTACTGGGAGGGAGGATGTGTTTGAATTGAGCAAGATAGAAAGACTGAGCATATTCTGTATAAACCAGTCAATGTGAATGCTGAGTCAAAAAGCTCTCTTAAAATTAAGACCATTGACAAGTCAATTGACATGATGATTGGCAAACTGGGCGAGGGCAAGAGACAGCTGATTGCCTTTCAGCAAGAGCTGTTGAGCTTGTAGTGTGTATAAGAGAGAGCATCCACTAAGAAATAGTAAATCAATATTTACAGTCACACCATAAATGTTTGGGAGAGGCTGTGAGAGATGCCTGATTATTACCTCAAAGAGAAGGAAGAAACAGTTTAATGAAAGATAGTATGGGATGTGAACCTGAGTTCAGGTGGGATTCACATTCTATGTTTTCAGGGAAGGAAAATGTTAAGAAAGGCTCTCTCCCACATGGAACACCATATTGGTGTTGAAAGTGCACAGCAATTCCCAACTTCTGCAGCTTCCTGGCTAGGTCACTATTAGAAAATTTCTGCCTAAAATGTTTTGAGTTTTATTTTGTTTCTAATGTCTTAGCTCCCATAGAGAAGCCAAATGTTACAATCTTGTTTGACTACACTGCTTCAAGATTAGGTAATAGGAGGAACATTTTGAAGTCTTTTAAAAAACCTCTATTTTTGCTTCTGAAAAACTCCTGAAATGCAGGAGCAGGGAGTGTGGAAGGAAAAGACAGCTTAAAGCTGAGAGTAAAAATAGAGTCAGTACATGTTTTTTCATTAACTAACTAACTGCAGTTTAAATTACAAGAAAAAGTGACGTGGTTAAACTGGGAGTTCCCATTATTAACATCATAAAAGTATTAAAAATAGAACTCACAGCAAACAGGATGTCTGGTCATAACAGTGCAGCTTCGGTTGCCTGGTATTTATGCAGCTGACCTTCTGTGCTGACATCAGAGAGCAATGAGGAGCCTCATGACTGTGAATAAGAGTCCTGTTTAATCTGCTCACACCAGTGTGGTGGCTCCTAGAAGGAATGGGTAGCACTTAAGGAGTAATGCAGAGAGATGAATTATTACCTCCAGGGAACAGTACCTGTGCTATTCCTTTTCTGTGGGTGACATATTCTTTGTGTAAAGCTGTATTCTTGCCTGGAGTTTGTGGCCAGTGGAGCTTTATAATTTCTTTTTAGTGATAGTGATTTTTTTCTCTGTTACTATATTTGGGAGTAGACTGTCAGGAGTATGGAGACCTTATTCCAAGTCCCTGAACTACTTGTACCAAGTGATTTAACAAACCAATAGTTTTCGGAGATGGGCAGTGCTACCTCATCAAAAGTAGGCAGTGATCACTCAGTGCATCATGGAGTGCATTTCTCATTGACTGTTTACAGTATAACTATTGAGAAAATACCTTCTTTAACAATATAGGGAAACAGATATGCCTGCAGCTTGAAGCTTGGACCAGACAGCACTGGCATTTTAGCACAGATAATAATTTGTGTTCACAATCCCTGCCTATTGTGTGATGGCACATGAGAGTGGGACTGGCTCCTGAGAGCTGGAGCTCACTGGGCTCTCCTTACTGCCATATGCAAATGTATTATTTGTATTCATCTTGTTGTGAAATGTGTCAGCTATGCCTATTGCACTTAGTTAAAATTAACCTTCTCTATTGTGTCCTTTTCTATTGCTCTCAAAATTTGCATCTTTTTCAACTGAAAAGCAGACTGCCTTAAGTTTTGAGGAGCAATCGTATGAATGTAGCAAAATACAAGGTAAAAAGTATTTAGGAATTGATACAAATGTTTAAACTTTTTGAATTTAGTGGTAGCGTGGTTGCATAAAAAGAAGGCTTAAGACTCAATATTAAAAGCCCTAAAAATAAGGCTATTCTTTTTTAGACTTTGAAAGAAACAGACTTTAAAACTCAGCATATCTCGGTGCGTACATACTTTTTCTTAATGTTCAGATTACTACTTCTGAATAATCTATTTGGCATTACTTTAAGAACTCCTAAAACTGTATGTAATATCTGTGAATGTGTATGCAGTTTCTATCAGTGTTATAGAAATTGTTTACTAAGTGTACCTTAGTAAATAAACGATACCAGCTAAGAAAATCCCCCAGTCCTGTGCTGTGGAATAGTTGAATGTCAGTTCAAAACATGCCTTGGAGGATATGATTGCCACGAGTGGGTTTCTCAGAGAGAGAAAAAATGAAGGGAAGGGTGAGAAGAAGGCATTTTTCTTACTTTGTTTTGATCTGAGTCTCAATTTTATGATGATTCACTGAAGTTAGTAAATTTGTACATATAGATCTTCATTTTGGCTCCTAATTTTTCTTCATCTTCCTTTTAAAGGGGGACATTTGCTTAGAGCATCAGAAATTCTGTTGATCAGCGTATCTATTAATGACATATTTAAAATACAAATTATTTAAAATAATTATTCCTGGCTTATATCTCAGTGTCTTTTTGCCAAGCTATTTGTTTACTGAACTTTTGAAAAGAGATAATTTTCAACTAACTGAAGGAATGTACAGCACTCAAATACCACACCCAGCCTGCATAGGAGGACAGTATTTTTTTTTTGTGCCCACATGCCCTTGAATATTTAAAGGACAGGTTTTGGGTTGATGTCAGTTTATATTGGAAAAATAGAAGTCTGAAGCTATTGCTTGAGAAGACAAAATGTGTAGGTGAAAGCAAAATGCTGGAAGAACATATGGTACAAGAAGTATAGCTTTCTTAAAGAAATGTAACTGGTGAAATGGGATTGACAAAAAGCTCTCATCAAGTTTTGATGTCCTCTCAGACTAAGAGAAGCTTTCTCTGAGATCTTACTTGTGTTCTTAAAGAAAGTACAGTGTGTATGTGTGTGTATGTATGATTTGGCTTTCTCCCCTTCTCTTCCCCCAAAAGTGGTGTGTTTTAAGAAATGTGGTTGTACACTGTTAATTGGTTTCATTATAATCTTTTTTTTTTTTCTTTGTCTGAAAGAAGTGGTTTTAAAAGGGAATTTGACAGTGCTATTTTTTTGACTTCGGGAAATTGCGATTAAGTCGTTGCCTGGTTGTCCTCAAGAATCATGCCATCTTCTATGCTATCTATGTCAGCAAAGTTAACTAGGCTTGAGTAAGACCACATACGCATTTGGGTCTGTGACAGCAGAGGAAGTGAATTTAGTTCTGAAAAGGCAAGTTGGTCTACAGCAAATGTAATCGACACCTACAGAAGGCTTCCTTCCTCCCCACCTGATGTGCTTGCCAGCTGTCCCTGCTCCCTGCTTGTCGAGGTCCACATGCCTGGGTGTGGGCAGTTTCACTTAGAATCTGGTTGCTCCTCCTGAAAAGGTATTCTAGGGCTGCAGCAAGCTTTTCTTGAGGGTGTGGGGAGACATCCCACAGCTCAGATGGTTTGAAGGTTAATCACTGTGTAGAAGGCCGGGTCCTTAAGAGCACGAGGCTGTGTTGAGTGTGTGGGCATCCTCTGCATTTCTCCCTGCTCTGAAGCCTTTCAGGAGCCAGCCTGCCGTGATGTCCTCACCTGATCCCTTCTACTGTGAAGTAACATAGTATTTCTTCAGAGAAGGCTCAGCCAGTACTGTGCAAGCATACAGGATGTTGAGGCTCCTCACAACTAATGCTAAAAGACTGAAGCTGGAAGGTTTTAAATATGTTCTTGTGTTACCAATTTCTATGGTCCAAAGTGATCAGGTTGATAAATTGCATAACTCCAGGGAGTAAACATTAAAATAAATACCAGAAAAGATTCCAAGTGTGTCTGGCCCTAAACTATCACTCTTTTCCTTTTCCCTTTCCCCCTTACGTCTTGGAAATCACAAAACTGAAACTTCTTATCTGCTGTGCTTATATCTACAGGACAGTGAAAATCCACAAATACTGAGTTGTCAATTGACAATACGCATTATTGGTGGTAGGCTTTCATGGGAAATGTTGCAAGTTTACTTTTGAGTTCAGAGTTTAAATTTGAGGACCTGACTAAATTGTGTGATGTCCATCAGGTGTGATGGAGAATTCACTATCTGTTGTGAATAAAGCATTTTTGTTTAGTCCATGTCACATTTAACTTCAGTGATTCCATGCTTTACAGGCTATGTAATCAAGCTAGAATCCAGTACTTCATCTGAAAAAAAGCCACATGCACTCTTGAAATAAACTGACACTAGTTTAAAGCAAATCTCAGTGTGTATATTTTCTCTTATGAAGCTGTGGACTGGTACAAATTTTGTGTAATCTAAAGAGTGTAATTCCACTGTAGTGATGTAAAACAACATAGAACTTGGTGCTCTACATAAGCTTACAGAGAAGCTCAATAGTTTTGTGATTGTTTTAGTTCAGCTACGTAAATGTTCATAGAGCAGAGGCCTGACAAATAATCATCTATTTGAAAAGGTCATGAAAGAATAATTTAAATGTCCAAATGCATTAGCTATTGTTTTACTTTTTGGAGAAATTCAGCTGCATAAACAGGAAAGTGACTGAGCTTCCCTAGTAATTCACTGCATGTTCAGTGTTTGTGCCTTTCAAATTGCAGTGGGTAGGTGTAAGCAATGTAAATCATTATGTACAGCATATATAGATAGAATGGCTGCATCCACCAGTGTCTGAGTCTTCTTCCACAGTGCAGAAATACCACTTCATTTAACAATATTAGAAAGATCAGCCTAGAGAGATTAGTGAAGGATAACAGGATGGTTTGTCCAGCCACAGTAGTATGGCTGGAGGAATAGGTATGTTTGTGACTTGCGTTACTTTTCTTAGTTCTTTACAGATACGGTCTGTACTTTGCTTCACAGAGGAAAAACTGAGTGTAAAGATGTTTTTTAGCAAGTTTTTTCCTGCTGACTGTTGTTGAGACAATGACTCAGAGTTCTTCTGCTATCCTGTTTTGTCATGGCTGTTGTTATTTACAGTGAAGGAACATTCCTGGGTGTCCTGAAGGTTTCCCTGGAATTTACCTTTTCCAGATGAAACAGTGCAGCTCTGTGTAAGCTTGGGAGGGGAAACTATGGGGCTTCTGCACCCATAGCTGGGTGATGGTCCTCAGTGAAGTAAGTAGCTCTGTCTCAGTCTTGTGAGGCTTCCCATCCCTAGTGGAGGATTTGTGTGAATTGCCTCACAGATCCTTTTTGCAAATATCTCTGTTTGTTGATGCTTTCCCACTGACTGTTAGCCAAAATATTTTACCCAACTCATAGAAAATGAAGTCAGATATGTAAGAGAACCTACTTCCTCTAAAACTGTAATGCATACCGACATTAGTATTTCTTTTTTTATCTGAACTAGTACAGTCTCATTTGTGTATTACCAGTGGTGTAGGTTTCAGGGGTTTTATTCACAGTTTTTTATTTGTCTGTTTTTTACTTATTATTAGAAAAATTTGCATTAGTTCAGCAGTACCCTTGTTATTCAGGGTGGCATATTCCAGTTATCTTCTTTTGAGCTGCTGAATACTAACTACCAGTTTATTTTCCACATTCTGTATTCCTGTCTTTTTCAGGGAGGATGGCATTTCATGCACAGTATGGGACATCACGGCATGATATTACAGCCTCTGGAGCTTCTGTCTGTGTTCAGGCTAGACTGAATTCTTTGGCCTTAAGGTCCTCCAAGGCGTAGAAATAAGAATAGCTAGTAGTTTGTGCCTCAGTTGACTTGAGAAGTTACTCTAGTGCCACACAGGTTTTTCTCTCCTTTCTGCTAAGGTCCAGGCACTGGCCTAGCTAACACTTCTCTAGCACTGCTACCAGAGAAGAGGTTAGATCTGAAAATTGAGTCCTCCATCACTACATAGCTTTAAATGGCAACCACAAGCTCACTTACACCTACTTTTTAGTCTACATTTCATGTCATTCGCTCTTACCCTTTGCCCTTTTCCTTAATTATAATTTCCTACAATGATATATTTGCTTCAAGGACATTCTCATCTGATTTCAGAGGAGAGGAAGAAAGCTGATCAGCTCCCAGGAAATTCCTTTGATAACTGCAGGGGTTGGGCCTATGATATTGTGGTATTAATAGTTGCTCTTCAGAGATTTTACGGATGGTGGCTTTCATCTCCTAAAAGGATCAAGATTATTTTAGTCTTCTTTTCTATCACATATGCTCACATAAAGCTAATTTTAGAGTATATGTGTTTACCCCTGTGTTTTTTGTAATGACCTGTCTTATTTTAATCAAGTATGACAGAAAGACAGATGTCAAAGACAACTAAAGCAGTAAATGCTAACCAGATAGAGGAAGGAGAGTCAGTAAATCGTGTCACTGAAAAAGAGTTTATGATTTGTTAGACACAGGGAATCTCTCTCTGTAAAAAAAAGTCCTAGAAGTACCTAAATAAACCTCAGGTGGGTTTACGGTTGACCACAGGACACACATAAAGGGGAAACATGGACTTCATGGATTCTTATGGATCTGAAACAACATAGTTTGGCTACATGGTGTTCCATTGTGATGAAATGAAGCTCTTGCTTGTGGACCTTACTATTCCTGTACAGTAGTGTCAGAGGTACAGGTATGATCCTGAGTGCAACCCATAAGCAGGAAACAGGATGTACAAGTCTGTTTCTCCTTTTCATGCTGATGAACTGAATGCCTTTAAGCAAACTGATTCCCCTTAGATTTTCTACAAATGACTCAGCATAATAATTGTGTTCAGTACAGATGTCTGCAGTACCTGTTTGAATAGGTATGACAAAGAACACACAGTGTGCTCATTCCTAGTGTATGATTTGTAGACCTCTGCCCCTGAATGGGCTGGTTGGCCATACATTAACTGGCTTTATCTTTCACCTTCAAAGACCTATCCATTCCCTCCTGTACTTTGTAGTACTTTCCAGGAATCATTCACGTGAGCATAAAAATAAAGAACTTTTTTCCACATGAGTATTGGAGATCATTCAAAATTCTTGGTAGTGTTACCATGGTTTGTACTGAACCAGTGCCTTACATAATATACAGTTACTGCATGCAGAGCCATTTAAGGGGAACATACAGTTTTATTTGTTGTGATGTTATCAACTTGGTCCTTGCTTCACTGCAGAATGTTTCATTAATAAGACTTCCTGATGTATTTTGCTTTTTCACATGTTCAAATAGGATAACATAATGTGATCAGGCAAAGCTGTTTATGATAGGACAAGTAAATGCAAAGGTAGTAAATACATGCTGAGGAGGTTTTTAGATTAGTTTATGATCTAGGGCTAACTGTTGAAGTAACTTGCAAGGTGATTGAAAGGAATACAGAATCTGCTAGTAATTCTTAGTTTTTATTTGTGAATAAAATTCTAAGAAAATTCATATTAGGAGATGTGCAGGCTGTTCTTTCAGCATTGTGAAAAGGACTGGTTATGTCTTCTGTTTTCATGAAAGTTAAGTTACACTGAATGTGGATTCATTTAGACAGAATCACTGTTAACTCCACTCAGGTTGTCCAGTTACTGTAGAAGTCATGTTTGCTGTCTCTAAAGCTGGACTAAGACTCTTGAGCCAATTTTGAGGATGCCACTTGATATCTCCTACAGAGTGCATGTGAATAATAATAACTAGACAGAAGTATTTTTTCATCCTGTTTTCCTACATAGTAATTTAAAAACACATGGAACTATCGAGTCCAACCTTTGACCCAAGACCACCTCGTCTATTAGACCATGGCACTAAGTGCCTCATCCTGTCTCTTCTTAAACACCTCCAGGGATGGTGACTCTACCACCTCCCTGAGCAGCCTATTCCAATGCCCAATCACTCACTCCCTCTCTAAAGAACTTCCTCCTAATGTTTAACCTAAACTTCCCCATGTCCATGCCCTCTTGTTCTGCTCATTGCCTGGGAGAGGAGACCAACCCACACCTGGCTAC
>VWZF01006536.1:5559-37326 GCA_013396755.1 Sclerurus mexicanus
GCTATATAACATAGAGAAATAGATATAAAATAATAGAGAATATAGCTATATGAAATATAGAGAGGAGTGTAGAGATAATCCATATAAAATAGATTGAGTGTAAAATACATATAAGAGAATATAGAGAGAATACATGTATATAAAACATATAGAAATGTAAAATAATATATAGATTTTTATCTATATTAATATAGATAAATATAAAAATATATAAAATAATACAGATATTATATCTATATAAAATATAGATATTAAAGTATCGTAAATATAGAGAGAATATATTTATATAAAACATCAAAAGTATAATATATATAAAATATATAAAAGTTTTAAATATATTAAAAGTATAAAATCTCTATAAAGTAATATATAGGTAATATATTTATATTAAAATATATAAAAATAAAATACAGAAATAGAAAATATAGATATATAAAACTATAAAAATATATTTCCATCTTATATAAATATAAAACAAGAACATATATAAAATGTATAAAATATGTAAGTTTGAGACCAGAGGAAGGGAAAATGTCCCCGAGGAGCAACCTCTGCTCCTGCTGCTCCTGCCCTGGGAACGGGGAAGGGGCCTGGAAGGGTGGGATGGTTGGGTGGGATGAGGGAATAGTCGGGGAATGGTTTGGAGGAGCTGGAGTGGAATGGTTTGAAAGAGGCCACGGAATAAAGAGTTTAAAAGAGTTACTAATGGGGTAGTTTAAAAGAGTGAATTCAAGAGTTTAAAAGAGTGAATTCAATAGTTTAAAAGAGTTAATAGTTTAGAAGTTATTAATGGAACAGTTTCAAAGAGTTATTAATGGAACAGTTTGAAGGAGTGTGCTGGTTTGACCCTGGACAAACGCCTGCTGTCCAGCAAAACTGCATCAAGGTCCTTCTTCCCCCCCTTTCACCTTCCAGAGGGAGGAAAAAAACCAGCCAGGAATTTCCAAGTAGAGGTAAGAAGCGAAAGAGGAGCTTTGATCGATACCACGGGCAAAGCAGAGCTCAGAATAATGCTTCAATTTATTGCTACCAAACTAAGAACCAGAAATAAGAAATAAGAAGAGAAACACCTTCCCCCCCCGGTCTGTCCGCGGCCCCTCCTGCCCCGACGGAGCGGGGCACGGGCAGGGGACGGTTCCAGTCACTTGTGCTGGCTCAGCCATTGGCAGGTGGAAGTCCAAGCCTTGAGCAGCAGCTCTCCAGGTGTGCTGTCTCAGGGGCTTCCCTGGGGGCTGCAGAGGGGACAGCTCGTTCCACCACGGTCACAGGGGGATCATAACTCGGAGTCCTTCCCCTGCGTCCAGTGGGGTTCCCCCCACGAAGATCCTCTGCTCTCCCGTGGGTCATTCCATGGGGTGCAGCCTCTTCCAAAAAGCTGGCTGTGCCTGCTTAGCGTGGGCTTCTCCCTCCGTGGGTCTCGGCCGCAGATCCCTGCAGGACTCTGCTCCATCCTGGGGCCTCCCACGAGGTGACAGCCTCTCTCATGCCTCCCCCTGCTCCGGCAGGGGGGTCTTTGCACCCGGTGGATCCCATGGGCTTTGAGGGGACAGCTCGTGATCACCATGATCATCACCACGTAGTCAGGGAATCACAGCTTTGAGTCCTGTCCCTGATCCGTGGGGTCCCAACCCCTCCTTCTCCTCTCCTCCTGCACTGACCTCGGTGTCTGCGTTGTGAGGTTGTTAATCCATGGCTGCCGATTTCCAACTGCCCAACAACTCCCTAAATATGTTTTCACGCAGGGGCACAACTCAGTGGTTCAAGGCAGGAAATTCTCCTCGGAGCTGGCCCTCGCTGGCTCTGCCCTACAGGATGGAGGGGAACTTCCAGAGGCGTCCAAAGAGCCAATCTTCCTCTTATCCAAAAACCCTGATCAGAGAAACCCACGACAAGGAGTTCATGGACGAGTTTAAGAGTCGGTATTTTGGGGTGTGCTGCTCGCACTCGACCCACCCGGATGTTTGATTTGGGTCAGAAACAGCTCCATGAAATAATTTAAAAGAGTTGGTGATGAAATAGTTGTGAAATGGTTTAAAAGAGTTATTAATGAAATACTTTGAAAGAGCTAATTCAATAGTTTAGAAAAGTTAATGAAATAGTTTGAAAGAGTTAATGAAATAGTTTAAAAAGGTTATTAATGGGATAGTTTAAAAGAGTTAATGAAATAGTTTAAAAGTTATTGATTGAATACGTTAAAAGTTATGAATGGATCAGTTTAAAAGAGTTAATGAAATAGTTTAAAAGAGTTATTAATTCAATAGTTTGAAAGAGTTATTAATGGAATAATTTGAAAGAGTTATTGGTGAAATAGTTGAAAAGTTCTTAATGGAATAGTTGAAAGAGTTAATGGAATAGTTTAAAAGAGTTCTTAATGGAATAGTTGAAAGAGTTAATGGAATAGTTTAAAAGAGTTCTTAATGGAATAGTTGAAAGAGTTAATGGAATAGTTTAAGAGTTGATATTTTGACTGCCCTGCTTGCTCTTGGCCCACTTGGGGGTTCGATTTGGTGAACTCCTCCTGGGTTTGTGGTGCTGGAAAAGCTCTTGGTTGAGAGGAAAGGATTTCCCTCCCTTTTTCCCGAGCTGTTCCCACCTCTCGACCAGCAAATATCCCTGGAATTTTGGCTGGGAAAAGGCAAATCCCCAAAAGGGCTTGGAAGAAGTGTTGGGATTGAAGGTTGGGTTTGATCTTGGAGGTCTTTCCCAACCTTAATGATGCCATGAACTGAAAGGCTCCTTAGGATTCCCGGGGCAGGACACGATCCTGGAGCGTGGTGACCTCAGGGATTAAGGGAATTTGGGGTGAATTCAGCCTGGCCTGGGCTTGTGATGTTTGCAGCTGTCCCTGGGAAATCATGGAATCAGGAAGGCTGGAAAAGCCCTCCAAGATCAGCAAGTCCAGTGTTCAATCCCAGCCCTCTAGTCTTGGCAGTCAGTGATATCCAAGGGTTTAATCCGCATTAGGAATTTCCGGGGAGTTTCCTGATGCTCCTTTAAGCTTTGAGCCAATTTTGCCAGCGAAATGATTTCCCTGATTGAGGGAACAGCACCAGGGCTTTGGGAGAAGGTGGGATTTTACTGCCTGACCCTCAAACTCGGCAGTCCGTCAGATCGGGAAGGAGGATCTAAGAAGTGACACCGACCCTGTTCCTAAAACCTCTTTTGGGGGAATTTTGGGGAGTATGAGCACATTCCGGCTGCTGCCTCTGCCCTGCTCTTCAGGTGGGCGTGGAGGCCAATGGGGCTGCAGCCAAGGGAGGGTTAAAAGCAGCCAAAAATAACCAAAAAAGCCCCAAAAAGGGGGAAAGGAGGTTTTTGGCAGGTCTGGGGGGCAGGTTTGGTCTCCAGACGGGCAGGGGGGCAGCTGTGGGATTGGGTGGAGGGAGGATGCACCTGGGGGTGCAGGATGGACCACGTGGGGGTGCAGGATGGACCACCTGGGGTGCAGGATGGACCAGCTGGGGGTGCAGGATGGACCACCTGGGGTGCAGGATGGACCAGCTGGGGTGCAGGATGGACCAGCTGGGGGTGCAGGATGGACCAGCTGGGGTGCAGGATGGACCACCCGGGGCTCCCGGGGCAGCCTAGTGGGGCATTTGCCCTTAAATCCCAGTGGGAACGGGTGCATTTTGTGCCCACATGAATAACCCCCAAATAGTTCGATTTTTACCCATTTTTATTGTTGCTTCCCCAGCAAAAGGGGCCAAGTCGGTCCCTTTGAAGCCACTGAAAGGGAAGGGTTTATGTACAAATATAAAAGTGTTTTTTTCATCAAGAGGTGGAGAATCTGGATTTTCCACCCTCCAGATGAAGAGAAACTTGTTGGATTGATTTTCCCTTCCTCCACAGCACAAATCCCTGGTTTTTTTGAATTTACAGGTGGCAGCTCCCAGGTCTTGTCGTGTGTTTTGGCAGCTCAGGAGGGAATTGGCTTCTGAAACGTGAGGGAAATGGGTATTTTCGACTGGAAACCCAGCCAGGGGTGATGAGCCCCAGCTTGGGTGGGCACATCCCATGGTTTCCATGGATAAAATTCCCTGTTTTCCCCCGGGCACAGGGAGTTGTTGCTGAAACAGAAGCTGCTCTGCCAAGTCTCTTCATCTGGGCTTTGTTGTCCTGGTTTTATCTGTGTTTGAGATGCTCCTGACAGATTTTAGGGGGGGTTTCTCTTGCCTCAAAGCAGCTCTGAGAGCTGGTTCCCTGTGGAATAAACAGGGATTTGGCTTTCCAGAGGAAGGGCAGCCAAGCCAAGCCTGGGGAAGGGCCACGTGGAGAGATGGTGCTTGAAAATCATCATGGAAAGCTGCAGTTTGGGGGCGGAAAAGGGTCTGGGCTTGTGTTTCTCACATCGAGGGAGGCTCAAAAGATGGTTTTAGTGGTTTATTCATCACCCACCTCAGCATTCCAAGGGTGAACACTCCATGTTGATCCAGAGGGAACAAGCAGTTCCAAAAAGCAGGACAAAACTGGGGTCTGTAAACCCCAAAATTGGGGAGGGTTCGTGTTTTGTGGGAAGAGAAATGAAACTGCCGGAGTTTCTTTGTATCTTGGGATGGGAAGTTCAGGTTTTCCAGCCCTTGGTGAAAAATCACTTTTAGATTTGTATATAAAACAAACCCTTTCCTTGCAGTGGCTTCAAAGGGACTGACTTGGCCCCTTTGCTGGAGAAGTGATAATAAAAAGGGATAAAAATCAAATACTTGGGGTTATTTGCATGGACACAGAATGGGCCTGTTCCCACTGGGATTTAGTGGAGGGTAGAGCCTGGAATGGGATAAAATCCCCTCTGTGAAATCTCATTCTCCAGGGTTTGTGGCACCTTTTCTTTAAAGTCTGACTTTCTCAGCCAAAACCGCCCTTGATTTCTTAAATTAAGCAGCTGTTTATGATGTGCCTGCAGAGTTTTAATGTCCAGTTCATGCAGAGGGCAGAAGGATTCAGGAGCAGCATCTTCAGCTTTCCCAGTCCTGTTGAAAGAGCCCAGGGATTTATTTGTGGGTTTCTTTCTTGTGGTTTTTGCCTCGTTTCGTGGGCTCTCCAGAAATTATCACCCTCATTATCTCCTCCTTTCCTGTGGCTGAGCTGGAGGAGGAAATGGAGCATCAAAAAGCAAATATTATCCTCTATCAACCTCCAGGTGCTGCTTGGGAAGCTTCTGGGTTCGGATGGAAGGGAAGGAGGGGGGAGATTTTGGAGTTTGGATTATTTTTCAGCCTATTTCCCTTGCAGGGGCTCTCCCTCCCTCACAGCCAACAATTCCTTCCCAATATCCATCTAAATCTCCACTTTTCCAGTGGGAAGCCATTCCCTGTGTCCTGTCCCTCCATCCCTTGGTCCAAGTACCTCTCCAGCTCATGGAGCCCCGTTAGGGCCTGGAAGGGGCTCTCAGGTCTTCTCTGGGAATTCCATCCCAGCCCCTTCCCACCCTCCCAGGGAAGAATCCCTTCCCAATATCCCATCCCAACCCACTCCCTAAAATTAGTGCCAGTTTAACCCCAAATCTTTCAGCTGCCTCTGGGCTGGAGCTGAGGAGGGTCTGAGACCCCCAGAGCTCCTGGTGGGACGGAGCTGGAGCTGCCAGGGATGGGCAAGAGCCCTGGAATGGGTTGGGATGGAGGGACCTTGAAGATCACCCAGTGCCACCCCCTGCCCGGAGCTCAGGAGAGGCTCAAATCTCCTTTCCTGGGCTGGCTCCAGAATAAATCCCAGCGTGGGTTATTCCCCCCTCAGCCCCTGTTCCTCCGGTCCATCCCCGATCCCTGTTCTGCTGGACAGGACTGGGAATCGCAGAGGGATGCTCATGGCCTGGGAATGAAGCAGCAGATGATTTTCACCCCCGGCAGCCAGACCTGCAGTAAGAAGCATTTCCTTGGGATCATCTCAGCATTCCAGGTGGTTTTTAAGCTCCTGGGATGAAATTTGACATCAGAACTTTCCACAGGGAGGTGACAGGAGACCCAACACCCACAGGACACGTGGGAAGGGATCACTCCAGGGAACCTGGATAGTGGTCATGGAAAATGACCCTGGGTGAAGAGGTATTCCCAAAATCGGAAGGAGACCTGTCTGGGAGCCTGAGGCAGAGCCCAACTTTCCTCAGCTGGGCTTTGGGAGGGATTAAGGATTAACCAAACCTCCCTGGAGAGGAGGGAAGGGGCAGCTCAGGGCTCTGCTGCTCCTGGGAACGGGGGTGATCCATCCATTGCCAAGGTATTTTCGGAATTAAGCAGCATAATTGATTAGGAATGTTGGGATCGATGAGCTCTTCCAACGGCCCTGGCTGTGCCTGCTGTTAATTTAATAAGAATTGAGCAGCTTTGTGCTGATCCAGCACCTGGAGCGAGACAAAGGGAGTTTCTCTCCATGAAATTTGGGCTTGGTGTGTGCTTTGGGAGGGGTGGGATCCTCAGGAACCTTCCCAATCCTCCTCCACATCCCTCTCTGGGATGGGAGAGGAGAAGGCCTGAAGCGGCACCGCTTCCACGGGAAGGGGGACTGTGCCAAACCCCGGGGTAAATCCCTCATCCCTCATCCTCATCATTGTTTTCTTTCCCTGGATTTGTGACTCCCAACTTGCTGCAGACTCGGGGAAGCTCCAGGAAGGCTGAAATGCTGGCAGGGGGTGGATTTTGGCTCCTCATTTTGCTGCTGGAGGCTCTCTAAGGCACAAAATGCTGATTTTTGGCCCTGGGAAGGCCAGGGAAAAGGGAACAGCGGGGCCGTGCCAAGAGCTCCATCCCCAGGTGCCCCCGCGGGGCCGGGTGGGTGCCGCAGTCCTTGGCACTGCCAAGGAAATGCCACTCTGGAGAGGGTCTGGATGCTCCTCTTGGGAGGGTTTGGGCTCGTGCTGGAGACCTGGACTGGCTTTCCCTGCAATTCTTCCCTAAATTCTAATTATGTGGATATTATTGTAGTATAATTAAAGGGCTATTATAATAGATATAATACTATGCAAAATGAAAAATAATAAACAATACATTATATAAATATATATTATTATAGTATATGTAATATGATAATTTATCAGTACCATATTATATATAATGTATTATGTATAATACATATTATTCTATTATAGCTTATAGACTGTATTAGTAATATATTGTTCTATTATATATGCTATATTTTCATATGTATTCTTTATTATATATTTCTAGTGTATTCTATTAATGTTATATATTACATATTATTACTATATTGCTATAACTTATATCATATATTTATATATTTTATATTGTTATATATTATGAGGATAGGATATTATAATTATGTGGATTTTTGAAGGTGAGGCTGCAAACTGTGGGGTGTCCAAGGGGGGGCTGATGTCACATCCCATGTGACATCCCACATTTCCCATCTCCCGAGGAATTCCAGCCTTTCTTCCCGGGTAACTCTGCCCTTTGATGAGGTTCTATAAAGACAGTGAGTTAAGCTCTCGTTTCGGGCTTGTCCTCTTGGAAAAGCTGAGCTTTCCTACCTCGGCCTCTTGAGCTTTGGAAAGCCACAACCACCGCGATCCCACCCGGCATCCCGTGGGATTCCGCCCCCGTTCCTCGATCAGCCAGGTCCCCAAGCTGGAGATTAAACATTGCCCTTGATCTCGGCACCCCCAGAGCAGCTAAACCCGGCCTTGACCTGCCAAAGCTGCGCAGCGGAGACCGAGCCTAAAGGGGGGACTAAAGCGGGAGCCCAAATCTGTGCGAGGCGGGAACGGGCAAAGGGAGAAAATCCCTTTGGGAACGTGCCCGGGGTGTCCTTTGGGATGAAATCCGTGTTTTCTGGGAAGAGCTGCGGGGTCGGTGCTTTCGGAGGAGCTCGGCAGACCCCGAAGGCTCCGTGGGCCGAATCCTGCTGGGTCTCAGCCCCGTCCTGGAGCTTTCGTCACCTGCGGCCCCGAGCCCTCGGCACTGGGAAGAGCTGCTGTTCTCCCTGCTAAAACCAGCACAAACCACGGAAATTCAGTGACTTTCTGGGGTTTTAATTAAGGTGTAAGAGCAGAAATTGAACTTCTCTCTTGCAGCAGCACCGGGGCACCCAGAGCCCTGGTTGGCGTGAGCAGAGCCTTGGGCTGCCCCCAAAAACCACTTTTTAGCAGTTGAGATGAATTTAATGGGAATTTAATGGTGCTTTGCGTATCAACGCCTGTTATCTCATTAATTATGGCCTTCCTTGCCTAATTGCACCTGGAGCTCGTTCAGGTGGGGCTGGAGGGGCTGCTCCTCCCGTGGCACCGCTCGGGTGGCTCTTTGGCCCCATCAGTGGGAGGTTAATTAACACCCCCAATTAGTGGGGTTTGGGGCGTGAGGTGGAGGTGGTTTTGCTGAGCGTCGGAGGTTCAGTTTGGGCTCCCTCACTTTGCAAACTCAAACAAACCCAGTGAATGTCGCGGTAATAAATTCTCTCTCCCCCCTTTTTTGGGTTTTTAGCTGGTTGCCATGGTAACCGTCCGCCTTCCTTTCCCTGGTGAGCTTCCAAACTCGCCGCTGCTGCAATCCTTGGGAATGAACCCAAAAAGGGGCCGCTCCCTGCTATGTCCAGGAGGGTTTGGATGCCCCTCTGTGCTGGGAGAGGAGCTGGTGGAGGAGCCAAGTGGGAGCTTTGATTCCACCCTTGGCAAAGCTGCTCGTGGAGCTGAGGGGACCCCTCGGGGAGGGACCCGGGGTGGGCAGGAGGAACATCAGAGCTCCTGGTTCAAGTGGTTTGCTCCACCAGGAGATTGATTCCCAGCCCAAATCTGTTCCCACAGTGACTCCATGGGATGGATGATCCTCCAGCTTGGAAACTTCTTGTTCGACCATCCCACCACAGCCCTGGAGCTGCCCAGGGAAAGCATTTGCTCCCAGTGCTTCCATGTGACCTGTTTTCCCACAGGGATTTGGCCACCTGGCTCCTTCCATCCTCCCACCTTTCCTTCCTCGCTCTCTGGGAGGGAACAAACATCTCTCCCTGTTGGGACTGAGATCCTTGGAGCAGATTTGCAGGTCCCTGAGGAGCCGGATGATGGAATGATCTGATTCCCAAGGATTGCAGGGCAACTCTCAGTCTCCAGGTCTCCTGGAGACCCATCTGGACACAGAGCTGGGCTAATCCTTCCCTTCCTCTTCCTCTTTTCAGTTCTTCTGGGTCCTCCTGGTGATCTTCCTCACGGAGCTGCTGCTGCTCTTCATCGAAATCATCTTCGAAAACAAGGTGGGTGCAACCAGGAGGCCTTTGGGTGGTGCCAGCAGGGAGGAAACCCCCCTGATCTGGGATTCCCTGGAAATGGAAGGTTTCCTTTGCTCTGCTGGGGCTCCAACTCTGCCATGGAGCTCCAGCACCACCCAGAGCTCCCGAGCAGCCACAGCCCCTCAGCGATTCTTTTCTTGAGGACTAATTAAGCTCCTGGCCTTAATTAGGTGAGCTGCTGGCTGCAGGGTGGCCTGAGGCAGAGCTGAGCCTGCGGGACTGGAGATGCTCCCAGTGGATGCCCTTCCTGGCCACGGTCCCACGTCCTGCTGCAGGAACCCTGCTGGTGCCACCTGAGTGTCACCCCTGCAATGATCAGATGATGGAGCAGCCGATACCGATCCCTGCTGGCTCGGGGAGGGCTCAAGGCAGCGGGAAAACCTCGGGAATTCCTCACTGCAGGCTCTGAAAATGGGGTCCCTGCTGCACCAGCAGCTCCTGCTGCCAAACCCAGCAGAGTCCCGGAATGGTTTGGGATGGAAAGGGACCTCAAAGTCCATCCAGTGCCACCCCTGCCATGGGCAGGGGCACCTCCCACCAGCCCAGGGTGCTCCAACCTGGCCTTGGACACTCCCAGGGATCCAGGGGCAGCCACAGCTTCTCTGGGAATCCCATCCCACCCCTTCCCACCCTCACAGCCAGGAATTCCTTCCCCATATCCCATCCATCCCTGCCCTCTGGCAGTGGGAAGCCATTCCCTGTGTCCTGTCCCTCCATCCCTTGTCCCCAGTCCCTCTCCAGCTCTCCTGGAGCCCCTTTAGGCCCTGGAAGGGGCTCTCAGGTCTCCCTGGATCCTTCCCTTCTCCAGGTGAACATTCCCAGCTCTCCCACAGGGGCTCCAGCCCTTGGAGCATCTCCGTGGCCTCCTCTGGACTCTCCAGCAGCTCCAGGTCCTCCTGTTGTTCCCCAGATCTGGAGCAGCTCTGCAGGGGGGTCTCACCGGAGGGGCAGAACCCCCAGACCTGCTGCCCACCCTGTGGGACCAGCCCAGGAACTGGGATTTGGGATTTCTGAGCCTGGGATTGAAGGGAGACACAGCCAAGCCCACCCTGCGGCTTCCCAGAGCTCTCCAGACCCCTCTGATCCCAAACCCTCGGTGCTGCTCCAAGGAAAATCCAGCTGCTGGAGTCCACCCACAGAAACCCAACATTTGCTGCCACTCACACACCTTTTCTTGTGTGAAACTCAGCATTAAATCCCCTGCTTTGCCCCAAAGTGGAGCCCCAGTGAGGGTGCTCGGCACCCCCTGCACTGCAGCAATTCCAGCAGAAACGTGGGGGCAGCAGGAGAAGGGATGGAAGCTCCTGATTAAACTCCTGGATTGAGTAGAAACCATTAAGGCCTAAATTGTCCTTAATTTAAATTTAACGGGCGATATCAAAACCTAATTAGAAATCAAACAAGGAGAGAGGGAGAAAAGAAGGATCTGACAAGCGAGGAATCCACTTGACCTGGAATTGGCTGGAGGCAGAATCTGCCCTGGGAACAAAGGCTGGTTATTAAACTGAGTTGGAACGGAGTTAATTGGATTTGGGGGTAAATAAACAGCGAAAAGGAATTAATTTGGTGGCCTTGGAGCGGCTGAACGTGGAAATGAGCTTTGTGGGGATGCAAATGGGGGTTGGGGATTAATGGCAAGGGAGGGGGGTCTCAGAGCCAGGGCTGGATTAGTCCCGGGCTGTGTCTGTCCCACCTTAAACCCGGGATTTAGTTAGGGACTGGCATCTTCCAGAGGGCAAGAGAATCCTGGGATGAGCCTTTCTGGGGAAAAAACGGGCAGAAAAAGGTAAAAACTGGGCGCTTCCTGTTGTGTTGTTAATGGGGAGCAAAGCGGGGATCAAAGTATTAATGAGCTGAATTAAAATCTTACGGAAGTGAATTAAAATGTCACCAAAGCCGCCCCTGCAGCTCCGGGGTGCCCATTGCTCTCTTCTCCACGTTCTTCTCCCATTCCCACTTTTCCCAACCCCTCATTTTCCTGTCACCGCCGACTGTGCAAAGCTCCTTCTCCCCCCTCTCCCCTCTTTCAACTCACAACAAAGTCCTTTTCCCCCTCCTGAATATTCCTGATCTATTTTCGTGGGGAGTCAAAGCTCCGGCTCCGTAACGACATTCCCGGCAGCTGGAAAATGAATTTTCAACCCAATTAATGAATTTGCTGCGGCAAAGGGAGCTCAGAGCCCCAGCCCGGCCGGGGAGCGCTGGAATGGCTGGGATTTGTTGGGATTAGGGAAGGACCGAGGGCTCTGCTCCCTCCTGGGGATGAAAATCCCACGGGATTGAAGAGCTTTGAAGGGGCTTCCGGAGGGTTCGCCCGAATGGGAAGGGGAACATCAATAATAAGGGGGGAAAAAAGGCAATAATAAGGTAAAAAAATCAATTCTAAGAAAGATCAATAATAGGGAAACGATTGATAAAAAGGAAAAAAAATCAAGAATTAAAAAAAACAAAAAAAGGAAAAATCAGTAAAAAAGCAATAATGAGGAAAAAACAATGATTAAAAAAATCACTAAAGAGGAAAGCGTTGATAAAAAGGAAAAAAAATCCCCGTAATTAAAAAATGTGCTAATAAAGAAAAAAAAGTCAATAATAAAAAGATCAGTGGTAAGGAAAAAAAATCTATAAAAAGGGAAAAAATCAATAAAAAGGGAAAAACCCAGTAATTAAAAAAATCAGTGAGAAGGAGAAAATAAATGGCAAAACTTGACAGCAAAGGAAAAAACATTAAAAAGGAAAAATAATTTAAAAATCAGCAACAGGGAAAAATCAATGGCAAGGAAAAAATGGAAAGTACAAAAATCAATAGTAGGGAAAAAATCCATTAAAAATTAGTAAATAATAAACAAGTGGTGGAAACCCAATGGGAAGTGACAGCTCAAAAAGGATGGACTTTGCCCCCCCCAGACCCCTTTTCCCGGGTTTAAATTCCCCCTGCAGCGCCAGCTGTGCCAGCTGCTGCTTCCCGATATTCCCGGCCGCGAGCCGTGACTGTGGGATCTGTGCCCCCAGATGAACGAGGTTCTCCACTCCAACATCCAGGAGGGGATCCGGCACTACTACGACGACCTGGACTTCAAGAACATCTTGGACTTCGTGCAGCAGAAGGTTGGCTTTGGAGGAGGGGGGGTTTTCCAAGGAATTCTCCACCCCAAACTTGACTTTTCCCGGTGTTTTTAGAGTTTATTCCCATGTCCCCCGTGCTTTGCGTGCTCTGGTTGGAATATCTTGACCTGGCTTGATTTGTATTCCCGTAATTTGTTGGGAATTTGGGGCCTCAAGCCTGGAAGGTGTTTTGGATCTTCCCCACGTGCTCGGAGGGAGGTGCAGGGATGAAGGAAGGTGTCCTGGAGCCACTCGTGGGCACCTCGGGGGCGTCCCTTGGCTCAGGTGCCACCAGGAGGTGGCCAAGCCCTTGATCCCGGGGGAAAAGTGCAGATTCTGTGGAGCTGAAGGGAGAGGAGACCTCCAGCCTCTCCAGGGAATCGTTCAGGTTGGAAAAGCCCTCCGAGATCTCCCCAAGTCACTGAGTCGTGGAATGTTTGGGGTTGGGAGGGACCCACAAGGCTCAGCAAGTCCAACTCTTAAGTCCCGTCTAAGGCCACCCTAAAGCACATCCCCAAGTGCCACGTGCTGAGAACGTGGGGGCCGTGGTTTGGCTCGTGTTTCAGGGATGTTTGGTGGATCCCTTATTTGTGAGGGATCACTTGGCTCCAAGCCTTTGGTAAATGGGAAACAAAGGCGGAAGAACCTCCAAATGTGAGGTGCAGGAGGGGAACCGCAGGGGGTTTGTGTCTCCTGGCTTGGGGGGTGGCTTGGGAGAGCAGGGCTGTCCCAGCAAAGCTCCTTCCGAGGACCTTTGAGCTCTCCCCTCGGCCCAACTCTCCTTTCGTGGGGAAATCCCGTAAAGCTGAGCCTTAGCTCTGTCTTGGACGAAAAGGAGTCCGTGAAGCTCCTTCCTCTTGGATGTGGCTGGAATTTAAGGCCCTCTCTTGGATCAAACAGCTGCTCGTGGCTTTGGAGCTGTCCTTGATGAGCTGAGCTCATTAACGAGGCTGAGAAGCCTCTGAAGGTCTCCAGAGCAAGAGCAGAACCTTTGCCGGGTCTTGCTGCCACATCCCGCCCAGGAGCTGCAGTTCAGCCCCTGGATGACAAATGGCTGCAAAAAGTCCTGGTTGGAGTTGCCCTCAAGGGCCACAAAGCTCCGGATAAATTGGATTTATTTCCAGGAATACTCCTGTGGCTCCAAACCCCTGAGGGTCGGACTCTTCTCACGCGACCCCCCCCTGCCATTTTTGCGACATTTTTCCCATCTCCTCCTTCCCTTGAATTCTTATTCCCCTTTTCCTTGCAAGTTTTCAGGGGGGACCCTCATCAAAGCCTCTCTCGGTGCTCAAACTCGTGGCCATTCCCATAAATCTTTCTCATCCCCGGATTTCCTCTCCCAGACAGAAAATGGGCTTTCCAAGGAAGTCCTGGGGGTTTGATGTGACTTTCGTGGTTCCCAAGGCAGGAGCGGAGGCAGAGGCAGCGACTGAGCTTGGCAGAGCTGCCTGTCCTGAGGGAGGGATGGGGGGAAGCCAAAGCAGGGGAATTTCTGCTTTTAATGCCCTGAAAAGTGAGTTTACGGGCCCAGGGCACCCGGAGAGGGGCAGAACTCGGTGCCAGCCTGGAAGGATCCCCCGGCCCTGCTTTTGGGGTCAAACACAAGCCCAGAGCGGCCTGGGACCCTCATTTGGAGTTAATTCTGCCATTTCCTCAGTGAAACCTTGTCTGAGCTCAGCTTGGCTGGACACGGCTCAGCTGGGCCAGGCAGAGCCGCGGCAGCCCCTCGGGATCTGAGCGTGGCTTAAAGCAGAGCCCGGCACCTTCACGTCCTTCCGCCAGCCCTGCCGCTCTCCAGCCTCACCTGCCGGGGCTCCCAGGGCAAAAATCCCCAGGAATTCCGTGCTGAGGGGCCAGGAATTGCCATTTGACATAAATATCCATCCCGTGGGTTTCCCTGGGGGCACCTCCTGGGTTTGGCTGCCCGGGAGCAAGAGGAGTTGCAAATTAATTGGCCTAAAAATAACCTTTCTAGGATTTTATCCCCCCGTTTTGCTGAACTGCTGCCCTCGGAGCTCCCCCCGAGGGGCTGCCACGGCTCTGCCTGGCCCAGCTGAGCCGTGTCCAGCCAAGCTGAGCTCAGACAAGGTTTCACTGAGGAAATGGCAGAATTAACTCCAAATGAGGGTCCCAGGCCGCTCTGGGCTTGTGTTTGACCCCAAAAGCAGGGCCGGGGGATCCTTCCAGGCTGGCACCGAGTTCTGCCCCTCTCCAGGTGCCCTGGGCTGCTCAGGTGCCACCAAATCAACTTTCCTTCTCCTAAAACCAGAGCCAGCCAGGTCTGGTGCAAGTCCCCCCTCTCGGAGCTCTTTTAGTGCTTTGTGACCCAGGGGGGAGAGGGAGGTTTGGGTTGAATTAAGAGCTGCCAGAGCTCCAGTCCATGCCCAGACTCGCAGGGAGCTCCGGGGATGAGATGTGCTCTCAAACCTCCTCCTTTCTTCTGGGCAGGAGTAAAGGCAGCTCTCCCGGGGGATGTTGGGGCTGGGAACCCTCCCGTCCCAGTTCTGGGCACTCGGAGCTCCCCAGGTGGCCCCCGCGAGGCTCCTTCCGTCTTCTCCTGTTGCTTTTTCCACTTGTTATTCCTCTGGGAGCTGCAGGAACCACCTGAAGGTGGAACCCACCTGAAGGCTGGCTCAGCTTACGAGAATTAAACGCAGGCACAGCAGGAGTTTGGGCTAAACATCTTTTTGCAGAGGAGAAAACCTTCCTGGCAACTTGCTTTGAGGATTTTATGCCATTTTTTTTTTTGCACAATTAGAAAAGCAAATGGAAAAAAAAAATTGCAGCTTGGGGGGGTCAAAAGCACCAACACCCCTTTAGGTGTTTCCCTCCCTCTTTCCAGGCACAAACTCTGCAAAAACTGCTCCTTGGGGCTTAAAAAATTGGGAAAACCTGTTGTTTTATCCCTCACCAACCTCCCCCCTCCCTCCTGCCAGCCCAGGCTTTGCTTTCTGGGGAAAACTGTAAAGACATTTCTTTGTCACAAGAAGGGATGACTCAATTTGTAATAAACCCGTTATTTTACGTGGAGAACAGAAAACAAATTATATCAGATTTTTTTGCCTTTATTGTGTGAAGAGAAGGAAAAAAGGAGTTTCCCCCTTTTTAGCTGCAGCTTTTGGTCTCTAATTTAACTTGATGGGAAGAGAAATCCCTGTTAGGCTTTGGAGCCTTCTTAGCCAAGAATTAGCACTTTGGGGGGATCAGAACCTCCCACATCCCTTTGAGTGTTTCCCTCCCTCTTTCCAGGCACATTTTGGGAGCTGCTCTCCCTCCCTGACCCGGGTGGGATTCAAAGCAGCAGAGGGATGAGAGATGGGAAGGCAGAAATGAGGTGGAATTGTGGGCTGTGGCTGCTCCTGGCCGTGTTTGCCCCTTCGGGCTGGGAGGACCCCCAGGACTGGGATTTTCCTGCCCCCCTCGGCCAAGTGTTGCCCCCACCAAGCCCTTGGGGCAGCAGATGCTGAGAGGGTGAAACCTCTGCCAAAACTACTCCTTGGGGCTTAAAAAATCGGGAAAATGTCTTGTTTTCTCTCCCACCAAACCCCCTCCTGCCAACCCAGGCTTTGCTTTCTGAGTGAAAATGTAAAGAAATTTGTTTGCCACAAGAAGGGATGACTCGATTTGTAATAAACCCATTTTTATTCTGTGGAGAACAGAAAATGACTTTCATTAAACTCTTTTTTTTTTTTCTGCCTTCATTGTGTGAAGAGAAGGAAAAAAAGCAGCTTTTCCCCTTTGTAGCTGCAGCTTTTGATCTCTAATTTAACTTGACAGGAGGAGAAATCCCTGTTAGACTTTGGAGCATTATTAGCATTGAATGGCACCGACTGAGCTGCCTCCGAGAGCCAAGAAATATGTTCATTCAGGGGCTGGAAGAGCCATTTCCCCTCTGCAATAGCTGGATTAGTCACCTGTAATTAAATCAGGCAGGCATGAATGAGCTCCCAGCAAGGCTGATCCCGACACTGCAGCTGCCACAGCCGCTAAGCCGGGGCTAAGCTGGGCTTAACAGGCACTGCTCTGGCTTTGCAGAGTGTCCTCAGCTTCCCATTCAGGGTCCTGAGAGCAGGAAATGATTGGGGCTGTCAAAGCTGGTGCTGGAGGTGGAGGAAAAGGCTGGAGGGGAATTGTGTTGGAGGGCTGGAGGTGGAATTATGGAATAGGTTGGGTTGGGAGGGATGTTGAAGATCATCCCATTCCACCCCCTGCCACGGGCAGAGACACCTCCCACCAGCCCAGGGTGCTCCAAGCTGGCCTTGGACACCCCCAGGGATGGGGCAGCCACAGCTTCTCTGGGAATTCCATCCCAGCCCCTCTCCACCCTCCCAGGGAACGATTCCTTCCCAACATCCCATCTATCCCTGCCCTCTTTGAGGACAAATCCACTCCCCCTTGTCCTGGCACTGCTGTGCTGGTCCAGCTGCTCCATGAACCTCTCCTTTCCCTCTCTCCGCAGTTTTCCTGCTGTGGTGGGGACGAGTTTCGGGACTGGGGGGTCAACCAGTACCACTCGTGCAACAGCAGCGGCCCCCTGGCCTGTGGGGTGCCCTACACCTGCTGCATCAGGAAGGTAAGGCAGCTGGGGCACGGAAAATCCCTGCATTCCAGGCAGAATTCCATAAAAAGCTCCCCTTCCCCCTCCCCTATTTCAGCACTATAACTGCATATCCAACTTGGAAAGGGGGCTGAGGAAATATCAGTGTGAGATGAGAAAGAACTTGGGAAATGTGTATATTTATTGGCTTTTCCTCTGCTGGTTGGATGTGGAGCAGAGTCCGGGGCTGTTTGTGTTTGGATCGTGCCAGGGAGTTGTTGGGAATGCCAAGGTCTGCAACTCTGGGATAGGAAATGGTTTGGAGCGTTTGTTTCTAAATAAAAATAACAGTGTCACACTTGGGGTGTTCACCTGGAGAAGAGAAGGATCCAGGGAGACCTGGGAGCCCCTCCAGGGTCTGAAGGGCCTCCAGGAGAGCTGGAGAGGGACTTGGGACAAGGGGTGGAGGGACAGGACACAGGGAATGGCTTCCTACTGGAAATGTGGAGATTTCGATGGATATTGGGGAGGAATTGCTGGCTGGGAGGGTAGGGAGGGGCTGGGATGGAATTCCCAGAGAAGCTGTGGCTGCCCCTGGATCCCTGGGAGTGTCCAAGGCCAGGTTGGAGCACCCTGGGCTGGTGGGAGGTGTCCCTGCCCATGGGAGCACTGGATGGGCTTTGAGGTCCTTCCAACCCAAACCATTCCATGTTTCCATGCCTTGGCTCCATCCCTGCTCGGATCCAAGTGTGCTGTGGGATTTAGGGAGTGTTGGGGGGCTGATCTGCCCCTAATGAGGAGGTTTTTGAGGATTCTGCTCCAAATGGGATTGGAGGAGGAGTTTGCACAAAGAGCCTCCTTAGAGCAGCAGGATGGGAGAAATCCCGTTTCCGGAAGGCGACATTCCCAGCACTCCAAGCTGGGTTGGATGGGATGGACTGCAAAGGGAGTGGATTTGCAGAACCAAGAGGTTCAGGGCTGGAAATCAAGACATCTCCCTCCAAGCCGAGCTTTTCTGCTTAGACTGAGCTCAGAGCTCTGACACGGCCCCTTTAATCCAACCCCGCTCCTTGTTGTCGTCAATCCTGGGATAAAATTCCAAGGCAGGGGGGAAAAGCCTACAAATATCCCTGGTTGCCTTGGGCAGCAGCGCTGCAAACGTCCAGGAGAGGATCTGCTGAGCTCAATCCTGGTGGCAAAACCTCCTGGAGGTTCCGAGCGTGGGGAATTTTGGCTCTGGCTCCGAGCCTGGGCCGTGTCCCGAGGATTCCGTGGGGCACCGGCGGGATTTGCCATCAGTCTGGTGCTGTTGGGCGCCTTTTAGTGGGAAAAAGGGTGAAATGTGAAGTGGTTTAATTATCAGTGGGAGCCTGGCATGCAAATGAGCTGCAAAAATAATTGCCAGCTCTAATCAGGGCGTTGATTGCGAGTCCTGGAGCTCCTGGAGGTGGAATTAGGAAGTGCTGCGCTGTCCTTGGGGTGCAGGCGCGGGGGTGCCGGACGAGGCCGGGGAGGATTCGGGGTGTTCCCACCCCCGGCTCTGGGGGAGGATTTGGCCAAGGCGAGACCTCGGCACCGCAGGGAGAGACCAGTCCCGGGGACTGACAGGGGAGGGCTAAGGCGGGATTTGGCTTCCCGGTGCTGGCTGTGATCCAGGCCTTGGAGCAACCTGGGATAGTGGGAGGTGTCCCTGCCCATGGAAGGGGTGGGCTTGGAAGTCCCTTCCAACTCATTCCATTCCATTCGAGTCTATCCCATCCCATCCCATCCTGTCCCATTCCATTCCATTCCATTCCATTCCATTCCATTCCATTCCATTCCATTCCATTCTCACCCTATCCTATCCTATCCTATCCTATCCTATCCTATCCTATCCTATCCTATCCTATCCTATCCTATCCCATCCTATCCCATCCTATCCCATCCTATCCCATCCTATCCCATCCTATCCCATCCCATCCTATCCCATCCTATCCTATCCCATCCTATCCCATCCTATTCCATCTCATCCTATCCCATCCCATTCTTATTTTTGTTATGTTATTCTATTCCTTTTTTTTGGTATTTTTCTTCTTTTTTTTAAATTTTATTTTATTTTGTTTTATTTTGGTCCCGAGCAGCGACACTTCCCTGGAATTCCCCTCTTTACCTGCAGCTCTTGAACCATTTCATTTCGCCACCAGAGTTCTCAGCCCGGGGGATCCCTAAAATCCTGATGTTTCTCCTCAAAGTGGTGCAAGACTTTAGGAAAACTCCCAATACCTTTAATCCCTGTGCAATTCCATTTATTCTGAAGGACATACACAGCTGGAGTGAAAATCCAGGGAATGTGGAGACAGTCGTGACTTAAATCCCTGGGAAAGGGTTTGGAGTCCTGAACGTCCCCCAGACCAGCAGAAAACAGGGAAAAAAGGGATTTCAAAATAATAATTAACCCACCAACAACTTCCCGCCGGAATTCCCAGTCCCAGCATCACCTTTGGGGACAAAAAGTGCCCTGGAATGGGACGAGGGAGGGTTGTCACCTCCACTTGTGCTGCCCTGGGAGGTCCCAGCCACTGGGCAGCCCTTCTGGGTCCCGTTTGGAATTCCTCTTTCCAGGATTCCTCCCTGGATTTCCCCTTCTCCACCCACAGGCCCCCGGAGAGGTCGTGAACACCCTCTGTGGCTACAGGACACTCAACAAAGAGGTGAATTTGGGCTTCCCGAGGGTTTTGCTGCTGCTTCTCCCCCAAATCCCCTAAAACAAACCTGTTGGAAGACTCTGGAGGTACCTCCCGTTGCTGTGGTTGGGTATAAATTCCCTTTTATTGCTTTTCCCGGGAATTTCGGGGCATCGTTTGGGCTCACAGAGCTTGTGGCATGTTTGGGTGTTCCCTTGGATATTCCTGAGCCACGGTGGCTTTGCTGGGCCCTTTGTGCCCCTGGAATTGCTGGTCCTGAGCTGGGTTTGGAGCTTTGGTGGTGGGAGAGAAGCCGATTTTGGGTAACCACGGGGCAGGATCACAATTTTGGGAAGATCCAACCCAAGGAATCAATTCCCAAACCTCCTTTGGCTTGCAAGGAGGAGCAAACAGAAGGAACAAGATCCCACCCAACCCCAGGATGGCTCTCTCCCCTTTTGCAGCGCCTGGAGCTGCTGGGCATCATCCACGTCCGGGGCTGTATCCACGCCGTGGGGCTCTGGCTCAAGGACAACTTCGAGGCCACTCTGGGCATTGTTTGCTCCCTGCTGCTCCCACAGGTACGTGCTGGGTCCCGTCAGACCCCCCTGGGCTTTTCCCCTGAGCCGGAGGGGGAAAATCGTTCCCTTTTATTTATTCTTCCCCTCCGGTTCTATCCCAAATTCATGTCCCGGGTGGGAAAACTGTCACGGAGAGTCCTCGGCGCAATGAGCAGTTGATGACTGTGTTGGCTGACTCAGAACACTCCTGAAATCTAATTATTGATCAAATAAGAGGCTCTGAAAGCAACTCACGCCCGGGTGAGCAGAGCGAACCCTCCCGTCTGTGTTTTCTCTGCAAACGCAGCAGAAAGAGCCTCCAAAATGAAGCATAATGGCAAATGGAGCTGTGTTTGCCTCAGGAAATCCATTAGTGCTGCCTGAAGATCCAGGGAATGGAGCTTTTCATCCCACATAATTAACAGGGAGAGAGTGAAATTCGGGGCTGGCCAGAGGGGAATCTCTCCCTTAGATCTTCCCATAGTCTGGATAAAATTCGGTGCTGATTTGATGCTTTTTGGGATTCTTGTCGAGGCTCACAAGCCAAATCTTTCTCTTTGTTCTGTTGGATGAGTTTGCTGCTGGGGGTGTCTGGTGATGCTTCCCAGACACGGGCGTTTGCCCAAATGGGAATGGAATTCTCTCCTCTTTTGCCGTGTTTCTGCTGGAAACCAAAGTCCAGCAGTGGCTGGAAAAGCTGTTGGGGAATTAAATGAGTTTTTCGAAGGTAAGTTTTGCTCTGGAGCTCTCAGATGGTCCAAGTGAGAAATGGAGGGGGGGGGGCAGTTTGTGCCCAATCCTCCCTGCAATTCCTGACTTTTCTGAAGCGATTCCTTCCAAACATGCAGATGAGCCCTGGAATTCTGCTGCGCTGCCCCCGGGAAGTGCAAGGGGCACAGGAATGGGGTGGAAAGTGCCACAGTCAAGGCGGGACGTCAAGAGCCCATTAGAGGAACCTCCCGTTGGGTTCCACATCAACCTCCCAACGGGAAGCTCTTAATTGGGAAGGATGGGGAGCAAAACCAGGGCCGGGCACGAGGATTTCTGAGCCCTGATGGATCTCAAGTGCCCTGGAGTGATTTCTCTGGCGTGCTGTTAAAGGCTCTTCAGCTGAAGAGCCTCGCCTGTCCCATCTGCTCGTGGGCTTTAAATAGAAACCAGTTTGTGTTCCGTCAGGTTTTGGAAGGAATGGAGTTGTTTGCCAGGAGCTCCCAGCCCTGGAGCAGCTTCATCCCCAGCAGCTGCCAGGAGGGGGTAGAGCAGTGGGAATGCTGTCCCTGAATTGCTCATCCAGGGGGAAAGAAAGGGTTGGCACCGTTGATGTGAGGAGGTGACAGTGCCTTGGGATTTGGGAAGAGGGAATGTGTTGACGTGCCCCAACTCTGGCCTTTGGGGGTTTGCCACGTCCCACATGGAATGTGGTGCAAAGCAGCCTGTGGAAAACTCGTGGGATGCTCCAGAGGAGGTTGGGATCATGATCCGCGTCCTGAGTCCAGCTTTGGGTTTTTCCTGGTTTTCCTCTTCCTTAGGGTCAAACTTCAACCTTGTTTGACCTCAAGGGTTCAAAGGTTGGGGATCTGAGCTTGGCTGGGGTCCATCATCCCGGCATCCAAGATTTCTGCTGGGATTTGGGGGGATCAACTGGCTTTTGTACAGAAAAAAGGACCCCAGAGAAGTTTTGGCTGGTAGGGAGTGGGAAGTGATTGCTCTCTGTGTTGTCCTCCCTCCACGGAAGTTGGAACAACGTGGAATGTGGACAACAAGTCCTTCCTTTCCTCTTGGGTGTGGGAAAGCACCAAATTTTGCCTTTCCATCATGTAGGAGTTCTTGGAATGTATCAGCTCTTCTGCTTTTCCCCAAATATGTGGGAGAGCCCAAGGGCTGCCTGGCTTTGCTTCCTGAGCCTTGGGGGTGCTCAGGGAACTCCATAAATGCTCCGGATCCTGGTGGACTGGTTGAAGAGCTGGGGAATCCTGGCTCCAGTTCCCCAGCAGCTCCTGTTGGTTCCCAACCACTGCAGCCTGAAGATAAATCAGCTTTGCTCAGCTCAGGGGTACAATTCCGATCCCATTCCCAGCCCTGGCACAATCCTGATCCCATTCCCAGGCCTTCCAGGAATTAGGGATCTGAAAACACCCTCCTGAGAAGACCAGGGATCAGGTCACCCATCACTGCTGCCCAGCTCAGCACCAAGGATTTGATGCCCAGAGACTCCTCTGATGGCACAGAGAGAACAAGAAGCTACAGGAGGAACCGAGAACACCTGGAGAAGCTTGTCCTTGCTTCCCAAGCCCCTGAAACCCATGGATATCGGCCTTTTCCCTCTTGGGAAGCACCAAACAGGTGCTGGGGCAGGAGGTTGGGTCGGGCAGAGCCCGGGATTGGCCCAGTGGAGGGTCTTGTGCTCACCCGGGGCTGGGTTTGCTCCGTGGGGTCTCAGGGGAGTCCCGTGGAGATGATGAGCAGCCCCTGGGCCAAAACCTTGGATAAATCCATTTATATCCCTGTAATAACAACAACTGGATATGTCACTGAGCAGCATTTCCCCTCTCCCAGCCCATGGGAGTTTGTAATTCCACAATCCCTCCAAAATCCTGGATATCTCTTGATATCAACAACCCTCAACCAGTGGGGGGAAACCCCCTGTGAGGGGTGGGAGGCGGTTCTGTGCCTTTGGCCCGTTCAAACACCAACTCAGCTTTCTCCTGCCTTTGCCTTACCTTTCATTCCCTTTGCCCTGTGTTCCATTCTCCGGGAACAATCCCCTCTCCTTGCCCTTCACCCCAGTGCAGCTCAGACAGAGGCCAAGCTCTCACACCTTTGGGCTCACCCTCCAAAGAAAAGGTGTTTTAATTTAGGCTCTGACACTCCCATTCCTGCTGTGTTTCATTCTGGAGCAACCCCAGATCTCTCAGCAGGGGCAGCAAAGCCCAGGAATTTTTCTCCTGGCTGCATCCTTCCCCTCCCTGCCTCCAAGATTATCCAGGGAGTTTGTGGCCCCGGAGACGGGTCTGGGGTTCAAATAAGGCAGAAAAGCTCGTGCCTGGATCTTTCAGCAGCTTTTGGATTGACCTCAGGAAATCCAAATCAGGAGGTGTGTTCTGAGAGCCCTGGAATGGGTCGGGTTGGGAGGGATCTCAAAGCCACGGGCAGGGACACTTCCCACCAGCCCAGGGTGCTCCAGCCTGGCCTTGGACACTTGGAGGGATGGGGCAGCCACAGCTTCTCTGGGAATTTCGTCCCAGCCCCTCCCCACCCTCACAACCAAGAATTCCTTCCCAATATCCCATCTAAATCTCCACTTTTCCAGTGGGAAGTCATTCCTTGTGTCCTGTCCCTCCATCCCTTGTCCCAAGTCCGTCTCCAGCTCATGGAGGCCCTTTAGGCTCTGGAAGAGGCTCTCAGGTTTTCTCTGGGAATTCCATCCCAGCCCCTCCCCACCCTCCCAGGGAAGAATCCCTTCCCAGTATCCTATCCCAATCCATTAAACTGACAGCCTCCCTGGAGCCTTCTCTTCTCCAGGCTGGACATTCCCAGCTCTCCCAGCCTGTCTCCAGAGCAGAAGGGCTCCAGCCCTTGGATCTCCTTTCTTAGCAAGATAATAAGGCAGAAACGAGCAAAAAAATGCTCTGCAACCCTTTTTTCCTAAAAAAAAGCATTTTTTTCCATCCTGAAGAAACAGAAAGTGGTGCAAGTCCAATTAAGAGGGATACAAATCCTTGGGAAGTCCCTGCCAAGGGTTAAAATCCATCGATTCCATAGCGCAGAGTAAATTGTTGCTGCCTCTGTTCCACTTGGTTCTTCCATCCATCTCCAAAGCTGTGCCCTGGGAGCAGGCACAGAGTGATGGATTGTCGGAGCAGGGGTGGATGTTCCCTCCTCTAAGGAGAAATCCACAAGATCAACTCTCTCATTCCATAAAAAATGCAAAACCAGAGGCATTTTGCAGGTCGGCTCCTTCATCTCGTGTTTCTCTGTGGAAAGGGCTTTGACTCACCGAAGTTCCCTTTTCCCTTGCAAGATTAATTTGGGATTTGTTTGCTTTTTAATATCCCTGTTGCTCCAGGAGTGTCCTCAAGCAGCTGAAATGTGTTTAATAGAGTGGAAAAGGGGGATAAAGGGGATTTTTCCATCTGCAGCCCGTGACCTGGACAAGAGGCTGCTCCATAAATACCAATTTGTGGGAGGGAAAGTCAATAAAAGAGAAATGCTTCGCTTTTTACTTCATTAGCTCTGGGAAAGCTCGAAATGATTCAATATCTCTGGTCAGCAGGGAAACATCCGGGGGTTCCAGCCCTTCTTCCCTTGGATAACAATGTGGAAATGAGAGCTGGAGACTTTTCCTTCTTTGCTTCCAAAGCTTCCCGACTTCTTTATCCTGATGTGGAAGAGCCATCAGTGGCTTCCAGGGAGGAGGATTTGGGATCACTTTGGGCCATCCCAGCCCCTCTGGAATGGTTCCCCGTTTCTGGTCAGCAGGATCCAGCTTTCCAGCCCCTGGATCCAGAGATATCTGCGTGGAAAACGGATTTCCCTGCAGGAAGTTCTCCCTTGTTGGGCTCATTTTCTCCAAGGTCAGAGCTGGGTTTGGGCTCCTGTGGGGCACCAGGATGGGGTTCATCCTACCAGGGCTCTGGAGCATCCTTGGGGTGTTCTTTTCCAGCCTTAATTTTTGCCTTCTTGGAGCAAAATCCAAGGAAAGCTGGTTTGGTTGGTAAGGAAAATGCCCGTGGACGAGCTGAGCTCCTTTGGAGCGCTCAGAATGAGCCCAAAGTGCAACTTCCCACCCCAAAAGGAGCCACTGAGGAGTTCACACATCCCTGAGGGAAAACATCCAGGGGTTCCAGCCCTTCCCTTGGCTAAGGATGTGGAAATGAGCGTTGGAGCCTTTTCTTTCTTTGCTCTCAAAGATTCCCGACTCCTTTATGCCGATGTGGAAGAGACGAGCCATCAGTGGCTCCCAGGGAGGAGGATTTTGGGTCACTTTGGGCCATCCCAGCCTCGCTGGGACAATTCCCAATGCAGAACTGCTCAATCCAAAGGAAGAAATGGATTTGAGCAAAGCTGGGGCTTGGCAAGGCTGGAGCTGAGCCCCAAAGCTCCTCCTCCTGAGTCTCAGGTAGGAGACAGAAATCCTTGGCTTAGACCTGGCGGAGTCGTGGGATGGCTTGGCTTGGATGGGATCTTAAAGATCATCCCGTTCCACCCTCTGCCATGGCAGGGACACCTCCCACTAACCCAGGTTGCTCCAACCTGGCCTTGGACACTCCCAGGGCTGGGGCAGCTCCTCCCTCTTGGTTGGAAGAGACCTTAAAGATGATCCAATTCCACCCCTGCCGTGGGCAGAGACTCCTGGAGACTTCCCAGTGGATCATTTATTGACCTTTACGGATTCCTTTGATATCCAAAGCTCTTGGGGTTTATTTGCCCCCTGGAAGAGCCACCACTCAGTGGGTTAAACCCCAAAGCCCCTCAGTTTTGCAAACCCTGTGGGTTTAAAGCCCCTCAAAAAGCTGAGGCAGAGGCAGAGCCGAGACCTCGCGAGGCCACGGCGCTTTCCTGAATTCCAGCCAGGAAGAACAGGCAGTTTTGTAGCTGGAATGACCCTCCAGCCCTGCTTGGTACCAAATTCCCATCTCAGGGCTGGGGGAGAAGCAGCTTTTGGATTTTTTTTGGCTCCGCTTTGATGCATTTTGTTACCACATTCCTCCTGCACAGCAATAAAAGCAACCTCGGCGCTAAAATTCCCTTCCCTCTGGAAAACACGGGGCCGGAGTTATTGGATCCATCCATATTCCTGACAGCTTTTTGTGTTCTCATTAAGGGAAGGAGGATATTTAGAGGCAGGCTGGGATGGGGATGGTTCATAACTCAGGGCTGGGGGTTCTGCGGCTGCTGCAGGAATCGGGCTCGTTTATTCCATCAGGGAATTCCCGGTTCCACCGGGACAACTCCGGAGGAGCAGCAGAAGGGGAGATGCCCCACCCCTGGCTGGGTTTGCAGCATGGCCTTCATTTGCACGGAATTAGAAATAAACACAAATGACTGTTTGGTTTGGGCAGGGAAAAGTGCCACGTTTGCCATCCAATCTGTCATTCCAGAGGGTTCTTCCCGCTCGGAGTCGGTGTCGGGATTTTCCTCTGCCCACGGGGACGAGTTAAGAGCAGTAAAGGATGTAAAGCTTGATGTGCACGGGATGGTCCTTTAGAACTTCCCAGATCCCTGGAGGCTTCGCTGCTGAATGTGGATTAGCACAATCCCCTTATCCGCATCCCGGGGCTCTCCGGGGAGACGGATCCATCTCCACGTCATCCGCCAGCAGCTGGAAAATGAGCCCATTCCAGGCCTCTTGGATGCACAAGGAGTTTCCGAGATACTCCCACATTCCAATTTCAGCATCTGCAGTTGTCCTTCCCAGCGAAAGAGCCCCAATGGCCCGAATCCAGTGTTCCTGAATTTCCTGAGTTCCTGGGAAAGCCCTGGGGGCCAAACCACCCCCCACCTCCCTGGTATCAGGGACTATGGAAGCAGCAAACAGGCAGGATACTCTGAGACTTGGTGGGGGGAATTGGGGAAAAATCAGGAAATGCAGCAAGTCCCAGCTGAGGGCTCAGTGTTGGGGGAGCATCTCCAAGGGCTTGGCCTTCCACTTCTCCTGACTTGTGGAATCTGTTCATCCCTCGGTCCTCTGGGGACACTCAGCTCTCAGCAAGGGGCTGGCCCTGGACATCGTGCTGGGGGGAATGTCCAACTAATCCACATCCCTGGGTGAGGGAAGAGGGAAGTTTGAGCTGGATGTGGCCATTCATGAGGCTCTTGGTGGGGTGGGAGATCCCCCTGTGCTGGGACTGCTGGGACACCTCCAGTGCTGGGGACACTTCTGGTCCCTCAGGACAAGAAGGACATGGAGGTGTTGGAGCATGTCCAGGGAAGGGAATGGAGCTGATGAAGGGTTGTTTGAGGGAGCTGGGGGGGCTCAGCTGGAGAAAAGGAGGCTCAGGAGGGACCTTTTCCCTCTCCCCAACTCCCTGACAGTGGAGTCCCCAACCCTGGAGGGATTTAACATCCCTGTGGATGTGGCACTTGGGGACATGGGTTAGTGGTGACCTTGGCAGGGAACTCGATGACCTTGGAGGGCTTTTCCAGCCCAAACAAGTCTAGTGATCTATTCCATCACTCTATGACTCACTGTCCCAACCACCCCTGACCAGAGAGATGGATCCATGGGATGGAATTCCTCCGTGGAAAGCGCTGTCCAGCCCTGGGCAGGAGTGGAGTCCCCAGCCCTGGGTGTATTTAACACCTCTGTGGATGTGGCACTTGGGGACACAGGTTAGTGGTGACCTTGGTCATGCTGGGGGAACAGCTGATGACCTTTCCCGGTCTAAGTGATGCTTTGACTCCCAGATTTCCCTGGCACTGTCCTCTCCTGTCTCCTGGAAGCTCAGCTGACACCTCCCTCTCTGGGGAAGCCCCTCAGCGAGGGCTTTGTGCCACCCTGGTGGTTTCCCCTCCCGTTTTGCAGGTGGTTGGGCTGGTCATGGCCTGGCTCTACTGGCAGAAGCTCAACGACATCTACTCCAAGCTGGACACCGTGGACTTCAGGCTCCTGGAGCTGCGGGATCTCAGCCTGGGGGCCGTGGATCTCAGTGGTGCCGGCTGGTGCTGGTGCCTGCCCAGGGAAGGGGGATATGTCCCTGTGAGCCCCGGGAGTGACGAGGAGGAGGAGCAGGAGGAAGGCCACGCCTGTCCCAGCAAAGTGTGAGGAGCTGTAGGACTCGGGGGCACCTCGGGAGGCTCCTGGGGGGCGGTGGGTGCTGAACGTGGAAAGGATGGGATTTATTTTCTCGGGGTCTGGAGGTGCTTTGGGGAGAGAGGAGCACTGGGAGGTCCTCAAACCCACCTGGTGCTGGGGCTCTGGAGGTGTCTCTGCAGCTCCTGGTGGGGTTTGGGGGTGGTTTTGACCCAATAAATGTGAATGTTGTGGTTTGCAGAGTTGTTTCCACTCCCTGCTCGGGCTGTGGGGAGGGGGTGGCACCTCTGGGGGGTTTATTGTTGGGTTGTCCTGATTCCTGGGAAAATGGTGGCTCTGTGAGCGATGCCCGGATGGGCCAACTCCAGGAAAAGAGAACTAAAGGCCGAACGGGAGCAGCTTTCCCTGCAGAGCCTTCCCAAAGGGCTGGAATTCCCAGGAATCCAAAGGCCAGGGAAGCACAACTTGCACCTCCTGCATCCCAGGGCCTGTTTGGGCCAGGCTGGCACAGGAGGAAAACTCCCTTTGGGAGCTTTTCCCATGAACTGCAGCTCCAGTTTTTATTCCCAGGCAAGGAAAAGGATTTGGGAATGTTGGAATGTTGGGAACAAGGACTGTTTTCTTCGTGGTGCCTCTGGAATGGAGGTGATTCCTCTGCTGGAGGCCAGGGCAGGAATTTAGGAATTACCTTCCCAATCCTTCTTTTCCAGCCCAGCCCGAGGTGACAATTCCCTCCCGCATCCCTTGGGAGGTGGGAATGAAAAAACTGGGGGGTGTTATCCAACCCGGGATGGGCAATTGGGAAAGGGCTCGGAGATGGAACCTGAAACTGGGGAATTTCACCCAAATCTGTGTTTTTTCCCTCAAATCCCACCCAGTGAACCCTCTGCTGGGGTGCCAGGGCTGACCCCGACGGCAAAGCCAAGAACAGAATGAACGTGGCTCAGGGACCTGTTTTCTCTTCAAATGCCCCCCAATCCTGGGGGATTCTCCCGTCATTCCAGCGAGGGGAGCCAGCCCGGAAGGGAAATGAAGAGGGGAAGGTCTGGATTTCCGAAGAGCGAGTTTGTTCGGGGCTCTCTTTGTCCCTCGGGTTTGGGCTCCGGAGCCGGGCAGGGAGCGGGGCAGGGCTGGGCTGGCGAGCCGGGCTGTGTCTCCCTCTGCCGGCGGCACCCGGGACAGGCCCGGGAAAAACGGCGTTGGCACGGGATTTATCCCTTGGAAACGGGGCTGCGAGGACGGGCTGAGCAGGGGCGGTCTTGTCCTGCTCCTCGTCCTTGTCCTCGTCCTCTCCTCCTCCTCCTCATCTCCTCTTCCTCTTCTTCTTCTGCATCTTCTTCCTCTTCTTCTGCATCTTCTTCCTCTTCTTCTGCATCTTCTTCTGCATCTTCTTCTTCTTCTTCTGCATCTTCTTCTGCTTCTTCTCCTTCTTCTCCTTCTTCTGAATCTCCTTCTCCTTCGAATTCTTCTTTGAATTCTTCTTCTTCCAGACCTGCAGCCCTGGGAATGGGGCTGAGCCCGGACATTTCAGCAATCCCAACATTCCTGCCGTTGCTCCCACCCCTCCGGGCCTCCAGGATCGTTTTGTTTCCTTCTGCCCCCTCTCCACGAGGTTTTATAAAACCTCAAGGACTCCAAGTGGAGAAATTCCAAGAAATCCCGACCAATTTCCCTTGGTGTTCCCTTTGTTCCCAGGCGAGGCGGCTCCACCCCCTGGATCCCCTTTGCTGCTGGGGCTGGAGCCCAGCCTGGGCTGGGAGCAGGGCTCAGCCTGGGGTTAATCCCAGCTTTGGGAGGCACGGAGTGCTGGGACATTGGCAAAAGCTGGTTGGCCTCAGCTTGGACCCCCCGAGCCACGATTGGCATGGGCAGCCAAGAGCAGGAAAATGGGAATTCCCTTTGGAAAAGCATTTCTCACCAGGCTCTGCACTCCAAACCCCAGAGATGACGATGGCATTGCCCAATTCTCACCAGTTGGCATCTTGGGCCACACCTGACCTTGCTCTAGGCTTGGCCTTATTCTAAACCTGGCCTTGCTCAGACCTCTCATAGCTCCAGTTCTGGATTGCTCCAGACCTGGCCTTGCTCCAGACCTGATCCTGCTTCAGACCTGGCCTTGCTCCAGACCTGACCTTGGTCCAGACCTGACCTTGCTCCAGACCCGACCTTGGTCCAAACCTGACCTTGCTCCAGACCCGACCTTCGTCCAGATCTGTCCTTGCTCTAAACCTGTCCTCGCTCTAGACCTGGCTTTGCTCCAGTCCCGACCTTGCTCCAGACCTGAACTTGGTCCAGACTTGACCATTCTCCAGACCTAACCTTGCTCCAGACCTGGCCTTGCTCCAAACCTGGCCTTGCTCTAAACCTGACCTTGCCCCAGCCCTGACCTTGCCCCAGCCCTGTCCCTGCCCCACATGCAAGAGCAACCCACCTAAAGCAGGAGCTGGGAAGGAACCAGGAGCAGGACTGAAGCGTCCAGCAGGTTCTGCTTTGGTTCCTCCCCGACTCCGGGCCATGCCGTGGAGTTGAGGGCAAATCCCCAAGACTGGAGCATTTTGGGCTCCCAGCAGGAGTTTCCCAGCCCTCCTTTCTTTGCTGGACTCCGGGGCGGGCTCTGCTGAGGAGCCCAGAGCTGTTGGCTGGGCATTGATGGCCATCCCTGGCCCAAGGGTGAGGGCAGGGAGGAAGCCAAGCGTGGCATGGCAGTGGAGAGCTGGGCCAGCAGAGCTGGGCCACGCGGACTTTGCTCTTGGGGCCCTCAAAGCCAGGGATGGCCAAAGGGGGAAAAGCAAACCATGGAATTGCAGAACAATCCCGGGGGTTCAGCTCTGCCCCAAAGGGGGTTTGATGGCCTAAGGCTGACCCTGCTGTCCCCAGGGCTGATCCTGCTGTCCCTGGGAACTGACCCTGCTGTCCCCAGGGCTTATCCTGTTGTCCCCAGGGCTTTTAGGAACATCTCAGTGATGATGATGCTCCTCTTCCCTTCCCTGAAGAAATCCCATGTTCAAATCACACCCTGACACTGCACAGAGCAAAGGAAGAAAAGTTCCCTTCCAAAACCCCTCCAAACTGAGCCAAAATGAGGAGGAAAAATCCCCCGAGGGCCCCAGAAGACACAAATCCTGCAGGCTGGGCAAGGACAGCGTGAATTTTCCACGTCCTGGTGGTGTGACAAGCAGAGCCCAGCCCTGGCTGGTTTGATGTCCCCTCCTCTGCCGAGCTCTCTGCATCCTGTGATGCTTTTCCGCTCCCAAAAGTCGATCCGTGTCACCCAAAATACATTTGGAGCCGGGAGCTCCGGAGCCTTCGGCAGTCGGGCATTGATGGGATGGTGGGAAGAGCAGCTTCATCTCGAGGCAAGCCGGGCTCCTGGACCCTCCAACAGCCCTGACTTCCCCCTGCAGCCCAATTCTCTGATTTCTGGGCGTTTTGGGGGAGCTCAAGGTGAGTTTTCTTGTTTTCCTGGAACTGGGAGCTGGTGGGGGCAGTTGGGTTTAACTGGGAAAGGTGGTGGCGCTTTTCGTTCCCTCTTCTCCTTTCTGCTCCACTTGGAGTTGGATTTTCCAAGAGCTGGGCTTGTATTTGGGTGCAGGGATTTAGCGGGTGTGGGGGGGAAGCTTTATGTGTAAAATATTAGAGGGGAAAATCCCTCCTGAATCAGCCATAATTAATCAAGATATTTCATTGCCCAGCAGATCTAACAAAGCCGGGGTTTAGCTGTGGCAAAACTCTGCTCAGCCAAACCAGACTGCCAAAACAAGGTCCCGTTTCTTCCCAATATTGTCCCAGTGGAGGGTTGTGAATCCCCATCCATCATCCCCAACCTGCCACCGGAGGAGCCTCTGGGGGGGTTGTGGAACTTCATCCTTTGGAAGCTCATTTTTAGAGCACAAATATTTCTGCCTGGAGCTGGGGGGGGGGGGGGGG
>VWZF01006536.1:37353-60283 GCA_013396755.1 Sclerurus mexicanus
GGGGGAGGGGCGGATTTCGTTGGTTTTCCTGCCACCAGCAGCTTCCTAAACCCCTTGGGATTATCCAAAAAATGTCATTTTCAGGAAGCCAAGGCTTGTGGCTGCTGGGAACACACCCACATTCGGGGTACAGTTGTCCATCCAGACGAGTTTGCCCCTAAAACTGATTCCTACCAAAACTGTCGGTGGGGAGGAAAATTCCCAAACCTGTGCCTTTAAATATCAACTGGGCTAAGGCTGGAACGTTTATTGGGATAAAGATGGTCTTTGCCTGGGGGAAAAGGGGTCGATAAATCAACGAGCAAAGCCGAGCCAACCTGGCCATCCCGGGGCCCTTCCAGCTTTTTAGGTGCACGCCCTGTTTGCTTGATATTTTTATCCTCTTGGGCTTGAGTTGGGGCTTTTTTTCCCTGAAATAGATGGATAATGGTGCGGTTTTGCCATGGATTCCAGCGGCTGGAACGGGGGACACGGAGAGGCTGGTTCTGATCACTCTCAAAGTGACTTTGGGAGGCATCGACCGGGCTGCCAGGAATAGTAACCGTTCCGCCGCCCAAGTCAAGTGTGAAAGGCAATCACTGGAGGTCAGATAATTAGCGGAGTAATTAACAACCGGGGCAAAATGCGAAGCAACTCCTTGGGGGGGTTAAAGCAGCAGCTTGGAAGGAAAGCGTCTGGAAGCGTAGGGTGTAAAATCCGGGAGATGGGAAAGCAAAGGCTGCAGAAAACGCCTTTTAGCTGTGAAAACCCCTTTTAACTGAAATGGGTGTTTGTCGCTCCCGTCCGGCAAATCCGCATCAAGATCTCCCGCTGCTCCGAGCAGCGGGAATCGCAGCCTGGAGACGGAAAGCCCGGGAAGTTCATCCCGGTTTTCTCCAGGTGGAGCGCAGGCAGGGAATGGCCCGGCTCCCCCGGCCGGGAAGGACGCTGTGATTCCACACGTGGATTCCCGGAGCGGGAGAGGCTCTTCCCCTGCCCAACTGCCCTCAGAAGTTCTCTCCTTTCTCCTCGCCGGGCTCAGCTCTCGCGGAGCAGCGGGATCATGCTGGAGGATGAGGACGGGATGAGCGAGAGGGGGCTCAGCAGCTCCAGGAGGAGATACGACGATGAGGAGGGTGAGTGAAACCTTGGGAATGTCCCCAAAGGCGCAGGAGTCTCCCTGGCGCTGATCTAGCCCTTCTCCCTGCTCAGTGGGCACATCCCATGGAATAAACTCCCTGGCCTTTTAAATTGGAAGTTTTTCAACTGCAAAGCGAACTTTTCTATTTTAACTGGATGTGAGAAATCTCAGCTCTGCTTTTTAAAGCTTTCCCCCCTTCCCTAGAGCCGGCACATCCCATGGAATAAACCCCTGTGTGCTTTGAGCCTGGGGGGAAGATGGGAAACAACTCCCTGGCTTTTATGACTGGGAGTTTTTTAACTGGAAGTCTTTTTAACTGGAAAGTGAGCTTTTTAAACTGCAAAGTGATTTTTTTTCTAATTAAACTGGAAGTGAGAATTCCCAGCTCTGCTTTTTAAATCTTTTCCCCCTCTCTCGATCGGGCACATCCCATGGAATAAACTCCTGTGTGCTTTGAGCCTGGTGGAAACATCTCCCCGGCTTTTATAACGGGGAGGTTTTTAACTAGAAAGTTTTTTTTAACGGGAAAGTGAGTTTTTTAAATGCAGTGAGGTTTTTTTTTTTGTTTGTTTGTTTTTAAAAATGGAAGTGAGACATCCCAGATCTGCTTTCCAAGCTTTCCCCCTTCTCTAGATCCAGCACATCCCGTGGAATAAACTCCTGTGCGGGAAGCCGGGAAACACCTCCGTGCCTTTTTTAACTGGGAGTTTTAACTACAAACCGAACTTCGCCCCTTTCTTAACGCCAAGTGAGAATTCCCAGCTCGGCTTTTCCCAGCCTTTCCCCCCTCTGCAGATTACCACTCCATCTACATCGGGGTGCCGGTGCCGCGGGGGTACCGCAGGAAGCGGCGCCGCCGGAGATCTCCCTCCTCCAGCCGGGAGCGCAGCGAGAGCGAGCGCCACTACGAGCGCCAGGACCACTCGGACACCGACGACGGCGGCCACGGCTGCTACGAGAGCGGCAACGACAACGCCAGCAGGACCAGTGAGTGCCCCGAAAAAGCCGGGACGGGCTTCGGAGCTCCGGGTCGAATCCCCCCCGCGGGTCGCGTGCGGCGCTTCCCGGCTCGGCGCGTGGGGACGGCCGTGGGACGCGGTGGAAAGGCGAGGAGCGCGGGCGGAGCTCGGGAACCGCACCTGGTTCCCGCCGGGGCTCCCGAAACCTGCCGGGGGATTAAAGGCCACGGTAACACTGGGCAGCGAAGCGGCTGCCGAGCGCTCGCCGGGGGGTTTTGCCGCCCCGTCCTAGAGAGACCCGCGGGCGGGTTTAGGGCCCGCAGCCCAAGGCGCGGCTCAGCGGAGCGGGAGCTGCTTTTCCCTGCGGGAGGAAAAGTTTTCCAGGTTTTTTTTTTTTTGAGGATTTTATCGCAGCGGGCTCCGCTCGCGAGTCCTTCGTGGCTTTGGGGGAGGCGGAGCGGGATCGCATCCCCTCCTTCGCACAGGCAGTGAATGCCACGCTGGGATAAAACCCCGCGCTGGTTTGGAGGGACAAACTTTAGGGAGGAAAAACACCCCAAAAAGCCTCAACTCCTCAACACAAATCCCCGCATTCGGCCGGATTTTCCCTGGAAAAACCTCTGCTCTGAGCTCGGGGAGGGTTTTCCCATCTCGCTCCAGGTGGGAAAGAAAAACCCTCCAGGAAACAACCCCAAAGCTGGGATTTCTGCCCTCCCACCCGCTCTCCCTCCCCTTTTTCCTTCACTCCATCCCGCTGCCTCGCAGGGATCTCACCTCTGCCGCTCGCATCCCCTTTGATTTGGTAACTTCCCGTCATGGGAGCCAAAGGGAAAGGAAAGTGCTTTATATTCTCTGTAATCTGCTCCTTAAGCCTTGGGAATTTAACAAGCCTGAGTGGATAAAGGAGGAAGTTCGGGGGTTTGGTGGTTTTTGGTACCGAGCAGCGAAGCTTTGGTTGAGCCGGGAAGAAATGGGGGAAAATATGGAAACAACTCCAGGTAGGATTTTTTTTCCCCAGCGTTTTGTGGCGGCCGCGAGGGGGGGAACACGAGGGGGGAAAAGCCCCGGGGAGGGGGGGCGGTTTGGCTTTGTTTTTCCCTTGTCAAAGCAACTTTTTCCTTGGAAAAAGCGACCCGGGAGCTTGCAGGGGAGATCAGGGCGCCGAATTCCAAAGCTTATCCCGAAAATAAGTGGGGGAACTCTCAGCTTCTGTTGCTCCCCGGCAGTGGGAAAGATGATATTTGGAAGGATAAAAAGTCTCCCAGGTTTATTGAAGAGGAAAATGACATTTAATGCCATGGGATGTGCGTCCCGGTCTCCTGGTTTTTTAGAAGGGAAGGGCCCTTCTGATCCATGAAAAGCCAGGGAAAGGCAGCCCATGGTTAATGTGCTGGAGCCTTAAATCAGGTTTAGTCCTGCAAACCCCAGGCGGCACCATATTCCCCCATCCCCGATTTTCTCCCTTTTTTCCATTCTATGTCAAGTCAGAGCGGGATTTTCCCTTTGGAAAAGCATCTCCAGGGAAGGTTTTAGTGCTGGATCAAAGTGGGCTGTGAAGGGCTCTGTGGAGCTCGGATTAAAGGAGGTTTAAATCATTCCAGCTGCTCTGTCCTGTCCCGTTTCCCAAGGAAATGTGGGGTCTTGTGTGTGCAGAATTATCCTAAATATCCCATATATCTCCCATATAACCCAACTATTCCCAGTGTGGATGCTGAGCTGATCCCTTGGCTGGCGGCTCTGCTTGTGGCTGAAATCCCGGTGGGGAATCAGGAATTGCAGCTGGAAGTGTTTTAACATGGTAAAACCTGGTTCAGGGAGACCTGGATCTGCTCTGGGCACCCTCTGAATTGTCACTTCAAGTTCCAGGTGCTGATTTTGGGGGATTTGGGGGAATTTTGGCCACTTCCCTGCAGTAGTTTTGGTCTTGAGCTCCCGGAGGTGCCACTACCCAATATTTCCTCCCAAACAAACTCCTGCTGCTTCCTGGGATTTTTGAGTTCTGGATCACATTTCCAGGAGGAATAAACCAAGCAGAGAGTCCTGGGAGCTTTCCCAGGGTCCTCCAGGTGAATAAATTCCATGGATTTCACCTGCCAAGCCCTGGTGGTGTTGCTTTAAAAGGAGTCGGTGAGCAGAGGCTGATGCTGCTGGAAAGGTGTGGAAAAATGGATTTATTCCATAAAAAGGGGGAAGATAAGAGGGAAAAAAAACTTTTAAAAGCTCATTATGTGTGTTTTCCTTTATCTTTTATAATTTCCACTCTGGCACAGCCCTGACACCCTAAAATTGTGGCTGGGGGACCCTCTGGAAGGTGGCAGAAGGCGGAATCCCTTCCTAAGCACCCAAGGAGGGAATTTGGGAAGAGTTGGGATCATCAAACTGAGGATGTGCAAAACTCCAACTCCTCCTGCAGAATTCCAAATGCCCCTTTTCCCCACCAGGTCATCCGCCCAAGGCAGAGATTTCCAGCCAGCCCCCAATTTTTTGTGGTGAATTTGGGGAGTTTGTAGGAAATTTGGGATTTGGCCTGCAGGGAAAAGGCCTGGGGAGTGTTCCCGGCCTTGTACCCACTTCATCCCTCTTCCCAGAACAGGCTTAAAGAGCCTGAAACCCTCCAGGCAGGGAGCCCAGCTCCAAAATTAACGGGAATATTAATAATCATAATAATGAAGCTTATGGAAATGAGGGAGGACTTGACAACGGGGCTTTAGTCTGGGGCTTAAAGGGCTTAAGTTAAGCAGGCTCAGCCTAAAGGGTCATCCTCTTTTTCCAGGGCCTTGGGGTCGTCTCCTTTGTGGGGGAAAAGGGCAATATTCCCATTTTTTCCTTTGCTTGATTACCTGCTCTGTGTTATCCAACTTTCCTATTCCCAGCTTTGAAAACAGGAGCATTGTCCTAAAAAAAGAAGTGTTTTCCAAGCTGGGTTAATTCCTGCTTGTTTAGGACGCTCGGGATTGTGTTAAAATACACCATTTCCAGGGATTTTGGGTTGATTTGAATCTCCTTGGAGCAGCTGGAGAGAATCCTGGTGGGTTTGATTCCTGCCCACAACCACAAAGGGGAGGTTTTCCTAGGAAAGAAGTCCCGGAGAGGGTTAAAAACCCTGGCTGGTTTTTTGGAGGAGGTTCCGTCACCCTCCCGTGGGCACCGGGAATTCACTGCCACGGAAAACCCTTTTCCCACCAGTCAGTGCCCTCCCCAGCCTGGCCGGCTGCACAGGGACTTGGGTTTTTCCAGCAGAAATGAGGAATTTTGGTTGTTCCCCGTGCGTGATGCCCGTTCCCTACGAGAATCCCGTGAGAAAATGCGTGTTGAGCGCTCGGGGATCCCGATCCATGAGGATTGGCTTGCTGAGGGCAGGCGGCTCGAACATGGCAAAAACAGGTTCCATGGTAGGGAAAAATGTGGGATGGCCCATGGGAAAAGGGCACATAATGGTCCTGGAAGGGGAATTCCATGGGGTTATATGTAGGGAAGGCCACATTCCGTGATTCCCAGGCTGGATGTGTATTCCCCTCCTGGCTTCCACTCCTCCTTCCTGCCATTATCCCAATATTCCTCTCCTGGCTTTCATTCCTCCTTCCTGCCATTATCCCAATATTCCTCTCCTGGCTTTTATTCCTCCGTCCTGCCTTCATCCCAATATTCCTCTCCTGGCTTTCACTCCTCCTTTCCCCATTATCCCAGTGTTCCCCACCTAGTTTCCACTCCTCCTTTCCCCATTATCCCAATATTCCCCTCCTGGCTTCCACTCCTCCTTCCTGCCGTTATCCCAATATTCCTCTCCTGGCTTTCACTCCTCCTTTCCCCATTATCCCAATATTCCCCTCCTGGTTTCTGCTCCTCCTTCCTGCCTTCATCCCAATATTCCTCTCCTGGCTTCCTCTCCTCCTTTCCCCACCATCCCACATCTTTTTGCCTATGGATTTTGGAACAGAATTACTTGGATTTTCTCACTCCTCAGCATCTCTTTCCTTAAACATTTCCCTCAAAACCTGCCAGGGCCCCAACCCACCCCACAGATCCCTCCTTAGCCCCACCAGGGCTTTCCATGTGGGAATGGTGTGGGATGAGCCCGATGTTAAAGCTCTTTCCGTCCTCAGTGTCTCCGGCTGCCGAACGTCTCCGCTACATCCTGGGGGAGGATGATGAGCCTCCCAATCCCACCCTTTTCACGGAGATGGACACCCTGCAGCACGACGGGGATGACTTGGAGTGGAAGGAGTCGGCCAGGTGAGGCGGGAAGATGCTTTGGGTTGGAAAAAAGTCAGGAAAAAGTTCCCTCCCTGAATATCCCTGGGTGGAAACAGGAACAGGGAATGAGCGTCATTTTAATGAGGCTCAAAAAGACATTCCTGAATTAGGGAATTTTAGAAAACATGGAATTTTGGGGGGTTTCACACAGGAAGATTTCCCATCTGAGTCTTCTCAGGTTGGATCATCCCAGAGATGAAACTTTTCCCATTCCCAGTGGCCACACAAGGGCAAAGTCCTGCAGAAAGGAGGGAAGACACCGGGAAACTGGAGAATTGGAGCTGGAAAATAGGAATAGGGGTCAAAAATTATTTTCCCAAGTTTTTTCCCTCTCCACACTTTTTCTGGATGGGCCAAGAGTGCAATTCTTCCCAAACCTCATGGATAAGACTCCAACCTCCCCTGCTCCATCCTTCCTAAAATTAGAGGAGTTACAAGGCGAATTTGCTTTATTGAATCAGGAGTTATCCAAGGGAATGATCTCAAATCCAGTGGGGCTTTCTCTTCCCAACCTCACTTTTGTAAAGGCCAGCAGGGCTGGCGTTTTTTGGGAAGGGAGCCAGGGATGTTGATGGGATTCCAAGCCCCTCAATTTCAGTAGCACAGGTGGGATTTCTGGGCTTGGGTGTGGAATTTCGCCCTCAGGATTGGGAGGGATCGGGATCGTGCCCTGTGGATGCTTCTCCTCCCTCCTGGGCTTCATTTCCTCCTGTTTTTCCATAGGGGTATCTGCCCATCCTTCCCTGCTCCCCAAAAAAATTTGGAAGGCAAAAAATCAATGTATTCCTTGGGATTTTCATTAGGGAAGGATTGAGATAGAGGTTTCCAAATTCCTCATGGGAGGATGTAATTTTCTTTATCTGTCCATCCTTCCCTCCTCCCAAAAAAGCCTGGAGGGCAAAAAGTTCAATGTATTTCTTGGGATTTTCATCAGGGAGTGCTGGAGATGGAGATTTTCAGATTCTTCCTGGGAGGGTGGAGGGTTTTGGATCTGCCCATCCTTCCTCACTCCCCAAAACATCTTGAAAGGCCAAAAAAATCAATGTATTTCTTGGGATTTTCATCACAGAAGGATTGAGATGGAGCCTTCCCAATTCCATGTGGGAGGAAGGAGGTTTCTGTATCTGCCCATCCTTCCCCGCTCCAAAAAGAGCTTGGAGGGCAAAAAAAAATCCACATTTTCATTGGAATTTTCATCAGGGAATGACTGAGACAGAACTTTCCAAATTCCTCCTGGGAGCGCGGAGGTTTCTCCAGTCCCCATTTCTGCTCTCCCACAAGGAACCTCTTCAGTGCCAGCAGAGCAGCTTTGCCTGCTCCTAAATCCACAATAAATGGGAAAAAATTCCCAGCGAGGGCCCTGAGCCCGGCGAGGGGGCGGCATTTTGCCGGACCTTGGTGAATCGATGCCGGGGCAAAGGCCCCGCTGGAAATGTGCCCCGGCCTGAGGTGCCACCCCCTCTGCTCCCCAGTGACCCATTTCCATCAGGAAAACGGGGCAGGAAAGAAAGGAAAAGTGGCCTAATCGGATCTGGGCTCGGCGGGAAGCTTGAATTCCATCGGCATCCTTGGAAGGGCTGGAAAAAGGGTTTCTCCAAGGGAATCGGGATGGGGGCTTTGGAGGGATGAGAGCTGTGGGTAGATGTTGGATTTTGGGGTGTCGGGGTTTTGGTGCCTGCACAGCCTGTTCCTGGTGCTGCCAGGAAATGTTTTGGGAGTGTAGAAAAGCTCCCCGATCCCACGGGAGCGATTTGAGGAGGGGGAGATCCACGGGTTGGAGTTTCCCCGGGGAGCTGAGGGGTTTTCCTGCACTCCACGCTCATGGAAGCAGCACTTTGGATGATGGTGGCCCTGGATGTCTCCATGAATAACACTTGGCAGTTTGTTCTTGGAGCAGCATTTTGGTGCAGCTGATCCAAGCCAGGGCTCTTCCCACCCTTCTCCTGCAGCATTCCCGACAGCAGCTGCTCCCAAAAACCTTCCTCTTCCTCCATCATTCCCATCTGTGCCCTCTGGAGCAGCCAGAGCCCAAATCCCAGTTGTCCCAGTTCAATTTTGTAAGGTTAAGCTCCATGAAGGTTAATCCTGGAAGTCCCCTGGAAAGGAAAAGCAGCTTTCTTCCAAAATCGACGTCTCACTGAGAGCGGCCCTTCCAGGAGTCTGAGCCTTATTCCCAGGAGTTGGGAGAGATCAGCCAGCATTCCCAAATGTGCACTGAAGCCTTGGGTTTGGAAAACAAGGAAATGGACATGGAAGGGCTGATTTCCAAGGGATGATTCCCAAGGACTGGTTTCAGTGTGTGATTTCCAAGGGGTCATTTCCAAGGATTGATTTCCAAGGGATGATTTTCAAGGGGTCATTTCCAAGGGTTCATCTCTGGAGTCATCTCCCACCAAGGGAAGGAAGGGCCCAGGCTGAGGTCTGAGGATTGCTAAGGAATTAAAAAACCTTGGGAATTCCCTGGGTGTTTGCTCTCCTGGATGTGTGGTTCCTCCATGGAGGTGCAGATCCTGGCTAAGGCAAGGTCATCTCCATGGGAAAACCTCCCAGATTTCACAGGAGCGATTTGAGGAGGGGGAAACCCACAGGGCTGAGAGGTGGAAGCCCCACCGGTGAACTCAACCCCACAGCAGCATTTTGGGTGATGATGTTCCTGGATTTCTCCATTCCCATCCTGAATGAGAAGGAAAACTGTGGGATGAATTAACCCAGGCTTGCAAAGCCTCCTGCAGAGGGGAAATTCCATGGGAAGAGCCATTCCCTTATTCCTCTCTCACCCACCACCCCCATTCTGTGCCCATCCCGCTCTCGTTCCAGGTGGATCAAGTTTGAGGAGAAGGTGGAGGAAGGTGGGGAGAGGTGGAGCAAACCACACGTGTCCACGTTGTCCCTGCACAGCCTGTTTGAGCTGCGGACGTGTCTCCAGACGGGAACGGTGCTCCTGGACTTGGATGGCTACTCCCTGCCCCAGATTATAGGTAGGAGCTGCTCCATGTGCATCCCAAACCACTTGCCCCGTGTCCCAAAGTGCTGGGAATGGATTTAATCCCCTTTCCTTGCTCCATGAACTGACCTGTGTGGCAATGAACGAAGAGGAGCTGAGACCCACCAACCCGCTGCAGGAGTTGTTGTCTTGAGCTCCGGGGGTCGCAGGGGGGTAACCCTTGGGCCTCCCTCGCAGATGATGTCATCGAGAAGCAGATCGAGGATGGCCTGCTGAAGCCAGAGCTGAGGGAGAAGATAAGCTACGTGCTCCTCAGGAAGCACCGGCACCAAACCAAGAAGCCAATCCACCGGTCCTTGGCTGACATCGGAAAATCCGTCTCCTCCAACACATGTGAGTGCTTGGGGTCCAACCTGTGCCTGGTTACACCCTTGAGTCTTGGAGAGGAAAGTCTCAGGAGAAGGAAAGGGGGAGACCCAACCAATTGGGACACCCAAGTGTTTGCTGAGTTGAGAAAGATGCCAAAAGTTCTGCTGCTGGTGGGTTTAAGGGGGGGGTTTGTTTGCTGAGATGGGCAAGGTTGTGTGAGGGACAGTGTCATTGTGTGGGGGACAATGTCATTGTGTGAGGGACAACATCATTGTATGAGAAGAACCTTGTTGTGTGAGGAACGACATCGTTGGTTGAAGGGCAACATCGTTTGTTGAGGGACAATGTCATTGTGTGAGGGACAGTGTCATTGTGTGAGGGACAATAATTGTGTGAGGGATTGTCATTGCATCAGGGATCATCATTATGTGCAGGACAACGTCAGTGTGAGGGACAACATCACTGCAAGAGGGACAACATCGTTGGCTGAGGGACAGTGTCATTGTGTGAGGACATTGGCATTGTGTGAGGGACAATGTCATTGTGTGAGGGACAGCGTCACTGTGTGAGGACGTTGGCATTGTGTGAGGGAATGTCACTGTGTGAGGAACAATGTCACTGTGTGAGGGACAATGTCACTGTGTGAGGGACAATGTCACTGTGAGAGGGACAATGTCTGTGAGGGGTAACGATTGTGTGAGAACAACGTCGTTGTGTGAAGGGATGTCATTGCGAGAGGGGACAATGTAATCGTGTGAGGGACAATATCACTGTGAGAAGGACAATGTCACTGTGTGAGGGCCATCGTCATTATGTGAGGGAAAATATCATCGTGAGAGGGACAATGGAAGAGGATAACGTCATTGTGTGAGGGACAATGTCACTGTGAGAGGGACAGCGTCATCCTGTGAGAACAATGGCATTGTGTGAGGGACAATGTCTGAGGGACATCACTGAGTGAGGAACAACATCACTGTGTGAGGGACAATGATCTCTTGTGAGGGACAGTGTGAGAGGACAACGTCACTGGGTGGGGGATGACATCACTGTGTAAGGGATGATGTCACTGTGTGAAGGACAACATCTGTGTGAGGGAAAATGTTGTGTGAAAGACCATGTCATTTTGAGAGGGACAATCCTATCAGGTGAGGGACGATCTCATCATATGAGGGACAGTCCCACTGTGTGAGGGATGTTGTCACCACATGAGGACAATGCCACTGTGTGAGGGACAATGTCACCACTTGAGGACAATGTCACCACTTGAGGACAGTCCCACCGTGTGAGGGACAGTCCCACCGTGTGAGGGACGATGTCACCGTGTGAGGGACAATGTCACCACTTGAGGACAATGCCACTGTGTGCGGGCCATGGTGCTGACGGTCTCCTGGCCCAGGGGCTTTGTGGCACAGCAGCCAAGAGACAAATCCAGTCTGCTCCACCGCTGAACCCGCCTATTTTTGAGCCCTTATAAAAGGGCATTTGTTTGTGTTCACGCCCGATTATTTTCTTAGGTTGAAGTGGAGGTCATTTGGTGGAGCCCGGGATTTGCTGGGTCTCAGCTGCTCCCCACAGAGCCAGAAACAGCAGCATGGCAGAGGCCATCAATAATATTCCCAGCCTGTGGGCATTCCCATGTTTCAGAACGTGTCCCAGGACTGGATATTTGAGCCAAGATTTGCCAGGAGCCTCCAAATCGGAGCACGGCTTGGAAAGGTCGTCTTTAGTCCCTTGAGGAGACAACGGCATCGCTTTGAGTTTGGAAATGGGGACACCAAGGATATGGTGGTCCTTGGCAGGAGCAGAGGGTTCTCCTGCCTTGTGCCAATGGCAGCTCAGTGGTGGATATTGGAATAAATACCGTTGGCATGTTGGAAATGGGTCATGCCCAGCGAGAATTTCGTCATTATTTTGGTTGGGTTTAACCATAAAACAAGAGGAGGGATGATGTGGTTGCAGATGGCGCTTTGGAGAGATGCAGAGCAGCCCAACAACACGGGTCCAGGTGGTTCTCCAAAAAGAAAACACAGTTTGGGGAATTTAAGAGGTTTTATGAGGAAATTCTGGCCTTAACATGGAAAACTCATGGGGGAAAAGGAAGTTTTTACGTCAAGCAATCTGGGATGAAAAATGGGACTTGTCACCAGTTTAGGGAGGAGAAACACGAAACCTGTTGGTGGAACGTAAATGTTTTGAAGTGTGAAGCTCATGGCAAATGTCAAGGGTGGGTTTCTTTGGAGAATTATTGGACTAAAAAGCCAAATAAAGTGTTGGATCTTCCCAAGAAACAGAAATTGCCCTTCTGGACCCACTGATGGCCTGGAAGGGACCATTGGTTGGGCCTGGGGTGGTGCAGGAGGATTTGGGAAGCAGGAAGATTTGAGGTAGGACAGTTTATCCTAACATTTTCCTTAACATTCCCTTATTGCCACTGGGCAAATTCCCATGGGTGGGATGAAAGTGCAAATGGGAGGAAGAGGGAAAATCCAATTTCTGGTGTTTTGGTGCTGGAAGGGTCACGACTGTGTTGATGTTCAGCCTGACCTCTGGCCTTCAGCCCCACCCAGTGTTTCCCAGGGCTCCTCTAACTGCTCCTTTCTCCCAACCCATGGCCCAGCCCAGGGAATTATTGGATTAAAAAAGCCAAATAAAGTGTTGGGTCTTCCCAGTTGCCCTCCTGGACCCATTGATGGCCTGGAAGGGAGCACTGGTTGGGTGTGGGGTGGGGCAGGAAGGTTTGAAGAGCAGGAAGATTTGGGGTAGGACAGTTTATTCTATTGTTTCCCTTAACATTCCCTCGTTGCCAATGGGCAAATTCCCGCAGGTGGGATGAAAGTGCAAACAAGAGGAGATTAAAACAAATGGGAAGGTTCCAATGGGTGGGATAAAAGTGCCAACAGGAGGAGGAAGCAAATTCCAAACTCTGGTATTCCAAACTCCCGTTCTGGTGGAAGGGTCACGCCTGTGTTGACGTTCAGCCTGACCTCTGGCCCTCAGCCCCAGCCGAGGGTCCCAGGGCTCCTCTAACAGCTCCTGTCTCCCAGCCCGCAGCCCCATCCGGAGCCCGGCCGCCGGAGCCGCCTTCCACCGCTCCACCGAGGACCTGCGGATGCGGCAGAGCGCGAGCTATGGCCGCCTGCGTAAGCTGGGGGGGCAGAATCAGCCCTAAAATTCCTGTGGGGAACCAAAACAAATGGAGCTGGAGTGTTGGAGAGGGTGGTTGTGGTGATAAGGGGTCCCACCACAGCCATAACGAGAGGGTTTGTGTAACCACGGGGCGGCTGAAAACAGAAAAACTCATGTGGTCATCAAGGTTGGAAAAGTCCTCTGAGATCATCTCTGGATTGGAAGGGACCCACAGGGATCAAGGAGTCCACCTCTTAAGTGAGTGGCCCCTACAAGGATTGAACTCATGACCTTGGCGTTATTAGGACCAGATTTTAACCAACTAAGCTCATCTCAAGATCAAGCCCAGCTGTTAACCAAGGATTGTCGTGTTCACCACTGAACTTGAGTTCAGCTCGATGGTCCTTGGAGGTCCCTTCCAGCTCAGAATGTTCTGTGGTTCTGTGAAATCCTGTCCCCAAGTGCCACATCCACATGCTTTTGAAGCACTGCCGGGGTGGTGGCTCCACCCCTGCCCTGTGCCAAAGCCTGACCAGCCTCTCAGTGAAGGAATTTTTCCTCATTTTTGGGATTTCATCTCACTGCACCTGGTCTGGCAGCCCAGCTGTAATAAATAATTTAATTTCTATGCACAAAGTCCTCCCCCTCTGTTTTCTCCTCACTCACGGGGTGGTTTCTTCACCTCCTCTCCCTCCTCTCCCTCAGGTCACGCGCAGAGTCGGAGCATGAACGACATCTCAGACACGCCGAGCACCGACCAGGTAACCACCCCAGAAATATCAGAGCAGTGCTGTGAGGAGCATCTCCACCACACCCATGGTGGGGCTGTCCCCATCCAACCCCAACCCCACCATGGGGCTGTTCCCATCCCACCATCCCACTCCATCCCCATGATGGTTGTTCCCATCCAACCATCCAACTCCATGGGCTTGTTCCCACCCAACCCCATCCCTGTGATGGTGTTGTTCCCATCCAACAATCCAACCCCATAGGATTGTTCCCATCCCACCATCCCACCCCAACCCCATGATGGGACTACTCCTATCCAACCCCAACCCTGTGATGGGGCTGTTCCCATCTAACCATCAGTTGCTATGATGGGCTTGTTCCCATCCAACCATTCAACCCCATGGGGTTGTTCCCATCTAACCCCATCCCCATGATGGGTTTGTTCCCCTCCAGCCCTATCCCCATGATGGGTTTGTTCCCCTCCAACCCCATTCCTATGATGGGTTTGTTCCCATCCATACATCCAACCCCATGGGGTTCTTCCAATCCAACCCCATCCCCATGATGGCTGTTCCCATCCTACCATCCAACCCCACCCCCATGATGGAGGTGTTCCAGTCCAACCATCCAACCCTATGGGTTTGTTCCCATCCAACCCCATTCCCATGATGGGTTTGTTCCCATCCAACTCCATCCTCATGGTGGTTGTTCCCATCCAACCCCACTCCAATGATGGGGCTGTTCCCATCCCACCACTGGGTTCCCTCCCAACCTGAGGGAAGGTCCATGTGAGCCCTGTGTGGCCTCGCCCACTCCATATCCACCCAAATTCCTCATCAGGGAAGGCAATGCCTGCGTTGATCCCTGGGGACTCGTGGGGAAGTTGTGCCAGAAGTGACACCTGTGCTTGCAAATGAATCAGGGACGTGCAAGGATGCTGGTGGAGCTCGAAACCCTTAGGGTGGAGAAAAAGCTTCCCTAAAAGCCTTGAGTAGGAAAGGAAAGGTGCTTAGAAGAATGAAGGGATCCCTAAAGAGCCTTTGCCCGGCTGGGTGAGGGCAGCTGCAGGGGTAAATCCCATCCAAGCATATCCCATGGAAACAGGGATTCAGCTCTTGGGAGGAGGGTCTGGAAAATAGGGCAGAGCTCTGTTTTCCCCTCTGTTTGCCCACGATGGCTGTAGGTTCTCAATGCAAAGCTCAGCTGAGAGGCCTGGAGGGCTTTTCCCTCCTGGTTTGCTTTCCTGAGGGAGCTGGGAAGGAGCTCCAGCTGCTGGGGCAGTTTGTGGGCGGACCCTGCCTGGCAATGTGGTGGATCAGCAGGAGATGGGGCCGTTCCTTTGCTGGATGTGCCATCCCCATCCCAGGCTCTTTATCTGGGATGCATCGTACGGGCTTTGCTTTGTTTCTGCCTGTGCATGATTTCAGCATAAACCCAAGGGAAAATTCCCAGCCATGTGGGATTTTAGGGGGTGATACGGGATAATAACTTGCTTTTCCCCCAGGGATGTCCTTGCTGGCCTTACCTGGGGTGGTGCCAATTCAGGGCAAAGCCAAGGCTGGAAATCCATGTATTCCTGGGAGCCGTGGGACAGGGACACCACGACATCAGGGCAGCAGAAGGTTTCCAGGGCACCTTCCAAAGCAATTCAATCCAAGGAACCCCAAATGTCACCTCCAGCAATGGGGTTCGGAGGGTTAATCCCAAAATATGCAAAGCATTTAGGTTTAATCGCCCTATTAGACCCACTACAAAGGGACTTTTTAAGTGTTACTCGAAGCTTAGTGGTCACTGGTAACTCCTGCTCTGATTCCAAGCTGCACTGGAGGAGTTGCTTTATTATGATGATTTTTTTTTCCATTTGGATTTAAAAGATTAGGAAGGGGAGAGCTCCTGCCCGGCTCACATGCCTCCCCTCATGCTGCCATATAGATTAGAATAACACCCTGCCTGGATTGGTATTGAGCCCTTTTAGACTCATAATGAAAGAGCTGCAGGGGAGTAGAGACCTGGGCAATAAATCCATGAATGAGGTTTCCTGCTTCCATTATTTGTTCCTGCTCTGAGGATGAGGATGGCGAGGAACGAGGCACAAAAACATCCCCCACGTGGAGCACCGAGGGTTCTTTCCGTGTTGTGCAGGATTTTTGGGGGACCTGGGGCTGCAGGGCTCCAAATAAACTTCAGAAATGCATTTTGCCTCGCTCCAGAATTCCTGGGTTTGGTTCAGATGTTCCACAGGAGGAGTCCATGGAGTTTTCCTTGTGTGGACCCCAGGGCAGCAAAGCCCCTTCTCCGGACTCGTTGCACTGGGGAGCTCCGAGTGTGGAGTTTAGTTAATCTCGGTTTAGTGACATTTTCAAGTACAAAGGAATTCAGTTTTATGAACTTCTCCTGGCTTATTCTTGGGTGTGGCTCTTGAGTCCCCTCCTCTGGGTGTCCTGGGACCATCAGAGATGAAGAGGTTTGAGCTTTGGTGGTCGGGGTGTGGAAAAGAGGGGGAAAAGCCAAATTTTGGAGCCTTGCCCACCTTTGTCTTTCCAACAGCTGAAGAACAAGTTCATCAAAAAGATTCCCAAGGATGCCGAGGCCTCCAACGTGCTGGTGGGAGAAGTGGAGTTCCTGGAGAAGCCCTTTGTGGCTTTTGTGAGGCTCCTCCAGGCGACGATGCTGGGAGGGGTGACAGAGGTGCCCGTCCCCACCAGGTGAGTGGAATTCCGCAGCACTGAGTGGTCCCATGACATGTAAGAGGGTGCTCCAAAGTCACCAACACAGCACCTTCCCCTTCCCAGATTCCTCTTTATCCTCTTGGGTCCCGCTGGAAAAGCCAAATCCTACAACGAGATCGGCAGAGCCATCGCGACTCTCATGGTGGATGATGTGAGTAGGTGCAACACCCGGCCCTCCCTGGGGATGCCCCTACTCAGAACCGAGAAGAAAAAGCAATTTTCACCCTATCACCCCAAAAACCTGAGCTTTAACATCCCAAAACGCCGTGGGATGTGGGGGTGCCAGCCACCACCCCCAGGCTGACGCCTCTCCCATGCCACCCCTCAGCTCTTCAGCGACGTTGCCTACAAAGCCCGGGACAGAGAAGACCTGATCGCTGGCATAGACGAGTTCCTGGATGAAGTCATTGTCCTGCCACCTGGCGAGTGGGACCCCAACATCAGGATTGAGCCACCCAAAAAAGTGCCCTCGGCTGAGAAGAGGTGGGTGGGAGTTGTGGGGCTGGACCTCCCCCTGTGGCCACCCCGGTGGCTCCCAGTGTGGAGGTGCTGGAGGACAACACCTTGGCTTGTCCATCCCTATGAACGCCCTCTGCAAACGCTCCACAAATCCTGATTTCCAGCACTTTTTATCCCCAGAGCTGTTTTTCCACTTTGCAGGGACAACTTCTAGCGGAAGGTGTCCCTGCCCATGGCAGGGTGTGCAATGAGATGATCTTTAAAGTCCCTTCCAACCCAACCACTCCAGAATCCTATGAAAATCTTCATTGAGCAAATCCAGCTCTAGATCTTTCCAAGCCCTCCCCACAGCCAATCTCTGGTGCAGGCAGGGGGCACGGGCCCTGCCCCCTGTGCCAATGCTGGCGTGTCTGTCCTGCAGGAAATCAGTTTTCTCCCTCAATGAGGTGGGGCAGATGAACGGCACGGTCGGCGGCGCCGGCGCCGGGGCTGGAGGAGGAGGCAGCGACGATGGGGAGATGCCTGAAGTTCATGAAATCGGGGAAGAGCTGGCTTGGACCGGCAGGTGAACCAGCACCCACCACCCAAAAACCTCCAGAGGGTGCCAGCACCCAGCAGCATCTAGAGTTGGATCACCCCATGGTCTCCTGGGGCACAGAGGGGTGAAATCCTTTGGGGATCAGGGGGATGAAATCCCTTTGGAGCACAGAGGGGTCAGATCTTAGGGCACAGAGGGCAGAAATCCTTTTGGGGCACAGAGGGATGAGATCCTCTGGAGTACGGAGGGGTGAGATCATTTTGGACACAGAGGGGTCAAATCCTTTTGGAGCACGGAAGGGTGAGATCCTTTTGGGGCATGAAGGGATGAAGTCCTTTTGGGGCATGAAGGGATGAAGTCCTTTTGGGGCACAGAGGGGTCAGATCCTTTGGGGCACAGAGGGATGAAATCCTTTTGGGACATGGAGGGTGTGAAATCCTTTGGGGCACAGGCTTTTGTGCAGCAGCAGATCTATTTATATGTATATATACATACATATATATATATATATATATATTTATATCTCACAACTGCCCAGAGAAGCTGTGGCTGCCCCATTCTGGAGGCGTCCAAACCAGGTTGGACAGGGCTTGGAGCTACCTGGGCTAGTGGAAGGTGTCCCTGCCCATGCCATGGAGCTCAATGGTCTGTAGGTTCCTTCCAGCCCAAGCCAATCCGTGATTCCACAATTCCATTTTGGTAGAAGTCACACGTGTCTGGTGCCCGGTGGTGTCTCCCCAGGTTTTGTGGTGGCCTCTATTTGGATATCAAGAGGAAGCTGCCCTGGTTCCCAAGCGACTTCTATGAAGGTTTCCATATCCAGTCCATCTCTGCCATCCTGTTCATCTACCTGGGCTGCATCACCAACGCCATCACGTTCGGGGGCCTGCTGGGGGACGCCACGGACAACTACCAGGTCAAGTCCAGTTAGAGGGGGTCACTTTGGCTTGGGGACAGAAAGATGGGATGAGATGGGGTGGGTTGGGTTTTACCCTCCCTGTGCCATGCCAGGCTTTAATGCCAGGGCTGGAAATCCACCCCCAAGTGGGATGGGCAGTCCTGAAATACTCTCAGGATGGGAAAATCCATCTCAATGGCAGGAACAAGGGGACATGGTCACAAGCATCGTACACAGGTCCAAGGAAAGGTCTTTCATTCCCATCTCCATGTGGGGTGTCCATGGGGATGTGACGTGGCACAGCGTCACCATAATTCCAGGTGTGATCCATCCCCAGGGTGTCATGGAGAGCTTCCTGGGCACGGCCATGGCAGGCTCCATGTTCTGCCTCTTCGCTGGGCAGCCCCTCATCATCCTCAGCAGCACTGGCCCCATCCTCATCTTCGAGAAGCTGCTCTTCGACTTCAGCAAGTAGGTGTTGGGTGATTCCAGGGGGAGCTGGGTGTTGTGATCCGGATATTGAAGGGGTTGGAGAGGCCCCTGCCCAGATTAAGGTGCAAATGAGACCACGGGCTGAAGTCAAGAGAGTGGATTTTATGTGAGGCAGAGAGAGGGGGATAGAAAGGAACAGCAAAAAGGAGGGGTGGGGAAGAGAGAGAGGGACAGAGAGACATTAGATGGAAACCATATCACCACTCCATGGAACCCAACATTGTCCCATGGGTCTTCTTCTGGTCTTCTCAGGGGTCCCAAAAACACAGATTAATTTACGGTCAGGAGATTCCAGGCACCTCCCCTGGGGAGGGGGAAGCTTTGCAGTCTCTTGGGACAGGATTTGCTGCACCACTTGGATCATGTGCAGTCCTCTGGTGGTGGGAGGACTCAGGAACGAGTCTTGGGGTGCTTTGGGGGTCTTGGATGGTTTATGACCCTTCTCAGCTGCATCTCTCATGGGAATGTTCTGTGTGTGTGTGGCCTTCCTGGGTGCGGGGGCTACTCCTTTGCTTTGGGGTGAAGAGAATCCACCATCACATCCCAAAACCCTTCTCCTCCTCCACCCACCAGGGTGGATCCTCATGCTGAGTTTGCCTTCCTTTGTGGACAGAGTCTTCTTCCCTGAGCCTTGTTTACTTCTCCTTAGACCTCAGGCAATTGGAGAGTGTTCTTCTCTCAGGTCTCACAGCCCAGATTCCAGTCAGGAGATGTATCTGGGAGGGTTCCTTGGTGGTCACGGATGGGCAGTTTCTTCTTTGCAGTTTGACAAAAAGTCTTTCTGTGATTTTGACAATATTGAGGACAATTAACACCATTTCAGTCTCTTACACCAGGACCATCCATGCTGGGGTGGGAGATGTCCCCCAGCCCACAACCTGCTCTCATGGGGCTGCTCTTGCCTTGTCCCCATTTTCAGAGGCAACGGCATCGACTACATGGAATTCCGCCTGTGGATCGGCCTGCACTCGGCCCTACAGTGCCTTATCCTGGTGGCCACTGACGCCAGCTTCATTATAAAGTACATCACGCGCTTCACCGAGGAAGGCTTCTCCACCCTCATCAGCTTCATCTTCATCTACGACGCCATCAAGAAGATGATTGGGGCCTTCAAGTACTACCCCATCAACTCCGACTTCAAGCCCGACTACGTGACCATGTACAAGTGCGAGTGCGTTGCTCCCGACCCAGGTGAGTACACCTCCTCCTCCTCAGGGCAGGACAGGGGAGAGAAAGGGGGGGAGGGTCCTGGTGTGGATAAACCCCATGGGATCGTTGGCCGAGGACATGGAAAGAGGCAGCGACCTCATCAGCGTGTGGTGGAGAGGCCTCGTCCTCACCCTCCTCCTCTGAGGGTGATTCTGAAGGTGGAAGAAGAGTCTTGTCCCCCATGGATGGATGTGTTGGTGCCTTCCGGGACACAGGAAGTGGTGCTGAGAGGAGAGACTTCATCCTTGTCCTCATCTTCCTCCTCTGAGGGTGATTCTGAAGATGGGAGAAGCTTGTCCACCATGGATGGACATCTTGGTGCTTTCTGGGACTCAGCAAGTTGTGCTGAGTGGAGAAACCTTGTCCTCATTCTCCTCCTCCTCCTCCTCGGGTGATTTTAAGATGGGAGAAGAGCCTTGTGCCCCATGGATGGACATCTCAGTGCTTCCTGGAACACACCAGATGGTGCCAAGTGGAAAGACGTCACCCTTGTCCTCCTCTGAGAGAGATTCTGAAGATGGAAGAAGAGCCTTGTCCCCCATGGATGGACATGTTGGTGCCTTCTGGGATGCAGGGAATGGTGCTGGAGAGTTGGGACCTCAGCCTGGAGCAGCCAGACCTGGATGGATAAGAAGGAAATACAGAAACCAAAAGACATTTTAGGTCACTAATTCCAACCTGCTGCCCACGGAAACTCACTCTCCAGAAAACACCTGGAGGGGTTTTGTCCTCTCCAGTGCCTGGGACACCCTGGGATGCCCCAGCTGGGCGTGGAAACCCCCATGGATTGATTTTACTCCTTTTTTTTTTTTGCTCCTTTTCCAAAAGGAGAGGCCATCAGGCTCTGAGCAGATGAGCTTTCCGTGGCTCCCCTGGTGTTGCTCTTGGATAGACCTCCTGGATGATCCCGGCTCCAAACTGTGCATCTCAGATGCTCCTGAAGGAAACACCTGGAAGGGAGGGGAGATCTGGGGCTGTCGGGAGCAACCACCCACCCTCAGAGGAGCTGCATGGATTTAGAAAGTCTAAATCGGAACCTTTTTGGGGAGTATCATCAGGAGGCTGACGGGGAATGAAGGTGATGGTGAAGCTCTTCCCAGAAATTAAAGAATCCAAGACCTTCCACCCAAGGTGTTCCCAGTGCCATCCCAAGGATGCCGTGAAGGGAATAACAAAGATGTGGTACAATTTCGCATTTTCCCTCAATTTCTGCTCCTCCGCCGCCCGCTGAGCGCCGCGATCCCGTCGGGATGTGACAGCCCAGAGGAGCACCCGGAGCCACCACAACTTATTCCGCGATGGAACCCGCCCAGATCCAACCTGTGGGAGGGCAAAGGGAATTCCCAGGAGCTGAAATATCCCAGTTGGAGCCGTGACCAGCCAGCCGTGTGTGCCGGAGCGTGCCCGGGCCCCGTGGCTGAGCCTCCAGGGAGGTGTCCCCCTTTTCCAAGCCCCCATTCCAAGCAACCACGAGGCACTTGCACCCCAAAAACCCTCCAACCTCTTTGCCACCTGTTCCTTGCCCTCGCTGCCCAAGGCAGCGATGCCCACGGTGGATTTTCCATTCCTCTAGATAACGAGAAGTTCTGTTTATTCCCCTCTCCATCCTTTTTTTTTTTAATCCTTTTTTTTTAATTAGCCTTGATTTTTGATCATTATAACTGATTTGTCCCATATTTGTCTCTGCTGCACACATCAATTTGGGCTGATTTCAATCTCAAGTGAGTATCGCCTTCTAAATATTAAAACTCTTTTAATATCTGATACTCTTCCCCCGTGAGGGTTTTGGTGTGTTTTTTTTTTCCATGTATTTTACTTTTCTCTCTCTCTGCTAAAAGGGTTCGTGTAGAGCCCTTAGGGGGGCTCTCTTAAATACCACCAGTGCTGTGCTGCCCTTTAAGTCATAGAAATCGCAAATTAAAGCCGGTTTCTGGAAAAATAAGGATGTGGAGGGAAAAAAAAATAATAACGAGGATGTTTTTAGTGCTGGGTTTGCCAGAGCCTGGCTTTGGCAGCCCGCGGGTCTCTCTAACCCGGCGATCGCTTCTCCTTCATTAATCCTCGGCGCCGGGGATGGAGCGGCCGGTCCGGGCCAGCCGAAATTCCCGCTTGGCACAGGAAGAGGATGGACCGGAGGGAAGAGGGGGGGCAGAGCAGTCCCGGCCCCCGCTCAGGGGCACCCCAAACACCGCGGGGGCTCCCGAAGCCGCGACCCCCGAAGAGCCGAGCGGAGCCGCTTTTCGCCCTGGACGAGAAGGCGCCGGGGGCTGGAAAAGCTGGATTTTTGCAGTGAGACACCAAAACACCCCGAAAATAATTTTTTTAAACCGAATAGAACAAATTTTAAAATAATAATAATAATAATAATTAAAAAAACCCCAGCGAATTGGGCATGATTTGGTGCCGCCTCTCCGTAAAAACGACAGGCTGCTTTTCCAGTCTTTACCCCCGCGGTTTTGAGCCGCGTGTGTCGGGATGCTCCAGCCCCGGTGCCGGCGGCTTCCCTGGGAAGCTCCTAAAAATTTTAGGTGCTGGGAAACTCCTAAAAATCCCCCCTTCCCGGCCCTCGCCAGCCCTGGAGGGAGAAGCCGCCGCGGGAGAAGCCGCGTCCTCCAGCGCCGCGCGGGATTAATCAGGGAGAAGTCGCTGCGGGGTTAGAAATTTGGGGGGTTTCTCCCCAAAAGCCGCTCTGCCCTCGAGGGGCCGGTCCCGCAGGACGAGCTCCGTCCCGCTCCGCTTCCCGTGCCGGAGCCCCGCCGCCTGCGAGGCCAAAAGCTCCGGTTTAGCCAAAACCTCAATAACAAACTCCTTCCCCGCAGCCAACGCGACCCTGTTCGATGCTTCAGCTCCAGTGGCACCGAACACCACTAACGTTTCTCTGGTAAGCGGGGTTGCTCATCCCAGCGGGAATTCGGGGGGAAGGGAGAACCGGGAAGTGTCCCTTTCCTTGCATGCTGGGGTTCCTTAAAATACCGATTTTGGGGATTGGCTGTGAAACGTCCCTTTTCTTGCAAGCCGGAGTTCCTAAAATTGCTAAATTTTGTGCTTTTTTGGCAAAGAAATACCCCTTTCCTTGCACACTGTGATTTCTTAAAATACTAATT
>VWZF01006542.1:1452-17669 GCA_013396755.1 Sclerurus mexicanus
GGTGATTATCTCTGGCCCTGCCTCTTCCTCCTGTTCTGAGAGCCCTGTTTCCTCTTCATCCCTCACTAGGCAAACTGATTTGGCCTTGGATTTCTTCTGTATAGGGGAACTGCTACCAGCATGTGTTTTTCCTCTGGTTCAGCTGCATATTTGAGTGGCCACAGTGCCTGTTGGTCTGCTTTCCTCCTCCCCCTGAGGGTGCCATCTAGTGGCAAGCACTGTCCGATAAATAGTAGCCAGGGTCCAGCACATTGCATAACTTCGCACCTCTCTGGAACTGCCACAGCATTTTTCTTTCGAATATTCTGTCACTTTATCAGAGTGCTGTATTTGTTCAGGGGTGAACTTCCAAACCATTAGAGAAGTCCTCCAAATACTGGCCCATGTCCTTCTGCACTCCATGCCACTCATGACTATCCACCCTCAGGGCAGATCTCTGAATGACCACCCTAAAAATCTCTTTCTTGACATAATGTGAGGTGGTATAGAATTACCTCTGGGTCCTAGCTGTGCCCCCTACTGGCTACTGAAAAAATTAACCCTGTCCTGGCCAGAACCAGTCCTGTCACTTAACTCAGTGTGTCTACAAGCATGCCCTTTTTTACAATATTATATATGGAGCAGTTAGGTATTTCAAAACAAATTTTGTAAGGAGATCACTTGAACTTATTTATCTCTCCAACTGAAACACCTTTACATATGGACCTCATAAAGGGCTAATAATTTTGTTAAGAATGTAGCCAGTGAAATTTTTGCCAATCTTCAATGTCTTGGTCAGGTAGTATTTAAAAAAAATAAGAAAAATATTGAAGTCATTCAGTGTATTAGTAGATAAAAAATTGGATTTGGTTATTGCAGTCAAAAGCTAAAACCTTTTATTTTCATCCATTTCTGTTAATTGTTATTTTCAATGCAAGCAGCTGTGAATGTGAAAGAACAAGCAGAGGATGACAGCACTTGAGCATACAAATGTTAAAGCTGTGCTCTTTCTAGGATAAAATTATCCCAAGACACCCAAAAGACTGAGGAAACAGTTCATATTAGATATAATTTGAACTTAATTTCCCCATAAAACCTACCTAGTGTTAGGAACACCTATGCAAGACCAATGGTTGTAAATGGGAAATATTTTTTCTTTGGTCGCTCTTTTCACTTGCTTCAAAACTGGAGCAAGGTTTCAGCTGTCATAAATCAGCCCCTTTGAAATGAAAAGCGTGTGTTGATTTATGCAGTTGAATATCTAGTCCATGAGCTTATTTTCTATGTGAAGGAGTATGTTTCTCCTTCTACAAACTGAGAGGGGAACCCCACCTTTCTGTTGTTCAGGTGTAGTAGAAACTACCTGATGAAGGATTTGGCAGGCTGTGCCATTAAACAGGAGTGTCTCTCTTCTTGCTTTGTATTTTGAATTTGAGAATTTTAGAGCCCTGAAGAAATTAACCTTCACATACCAGTATTAGCGATGAATCTGTATTTTAAATAAGTGCAACAGCCTTTGGCATCTCTTTGGGAAAACAAATTTCCCATACATAATTTTAGATTATGGGCTTTTTCTCTGGGAAATTTTTTTTGCTATATTAAATGCAGGCATATAAATTTGTAATGATTTCCATTATAATCTCTTATTTTTTAAGGGCTTTGACTATGAATTTTCAGGGAGTTAAAATTTCTTCAGCTGAAATTTTAATATAAATTTTAATCTCATCCATTCTTTATTTCATTAAATCAGTCTGACTTTAGACTATTTTAAGACTATCAGAAGGAAACTCTTCAACTTTCCAACTCAGAGTTACATTTTGAATGTATGCTTATGCTCACATCTCAAGAAATTACTTGAAACCCACCAAATTTTGCACAGACATGGAGAATCACAGATGATAACTTAGAATTGCTCTAATTTCCCAAGGTTTTGTACTTCAGAGTAAAGAAACATTCTATTTTCTTTAGAGTATTTTACTTATGGTTTCAAAGAGTAAATGCATCTAGTCAGATCACCTGGTGTTAACTGGTATAATTCCAGGAGGATGGTGCCAGTTTAAATCCAACTGGGCTGTTCATAGAGGTCATAAAATCATAGAATGGTTTGGGTTGGAAGGATCCTTAAAGATTATCTAGTTCCAACCCCCCTGCCATGGGCAGGGATACCTTCCACTAGACCAGGTTGCTCCAAGTCCCATCCAACCTGGCCATAAACAACTTGGGCATCCACAACTTCTCTGGGAAACCTGTTCCTACATTGTATGTTCTAATATTGAATTCCATGTTTTCAGTGTGGCAGCTGTTTCAGCATAGGAGTAATGGAACACCCATATCACTGTGGAATTAGGATTTAGCAGCATGTGAAACACAGTTTTCTGTGCAGAAGAAAGAAGTCTTTATATAAAGGCTCAATTTAAATGTCCCTAAATGTCATACTGACAGCTCAGTAAATGAAAAATTATAGGATTTTCTCCTAAAACTTGACCTTTTTTTTAGAATCCTTGGAAGTCCAGGGGCTTTAGTGTGCAGTGGTTTTGCAGGCTTGACTGCAGGTTCTTTCACAGGCATTTATGCTGCTTCCCTCCCTCAAGTGGGGTTTGGCAAGAAAAGTCTTTAGGAAGTTCCACCCTTCACACATCATTTTATCTGAGGATTTGGGGTTTTACTTCAAACATCTGAATTTTCAGGTTTTATTTATGTGCTGGTTTAAGGGTGAACCAGCAGGAGAAATGGACCCACCACAAGAGAAATTTAAGTCAGAGTTACAATTTAATGAAAGGTATTACAATAAATACACTGACACACAGAGAAAACTGCTTTCAACTCACCAAAACCCAGCAGTATAACCCAGTGTCCCAGGGCACAAGCCCAAAGGGGTTTGTTAGCCTTTGTGCTGAGACCCGTGTGGTTCCCCCAAGTCTAAAGCAAAAGGAAGTGAAGAACCTCTTGGTGCAGATGATGGCTGTGGTCTGGTTGAGAGTGCTGGTTTCCTCCTGTCAAGGTCCTGCTGCTCCTCTGGATCCAACGAGAGTAGCCCACAAGGTCTTCTTACATCCGCTTATGTACCTTCAGGGAGCACCCAGTCCCTCCCCTAGGGTGGGGATACACACTCTGTGAGTCATGGAGCATTGTTGAACTGTTGATGGCCCATTAGCAGCCATGCCCCCTCAGGCTGTGTGTGAAGGCGCTAACAACTCCCTGGGCAGCTGCTGCAAATGGTCCATTGTTCTTGGGAAATGAATAGAGGGGGTAGAATACATAGCTTTGATCACCCCCACACAGTGATAACTGGTCCCACCTGCTGAACTAGGACAATTTAGAAAAAAAAATTGAAGTAAAGGCACTGAAATGTTATTGTTTTTCTGTTGCAAAAAATAACTGAGCAGGGGGAAAAGAAAAAATCTTAAACCTTTCAGATATACTGCATTTCAGTGTTATTTTTTCCAGTATTATGATAAAATAATTCATGCAGAAATATGCATCTCTATTTTTCTTAAGTTCATAGTGTCTTTTAGTGTTTTTGCAGGATAGTTAGGTTATTTTATCTGAGCTGCTAGAGTTAAGACTGGAGGATCAATCTTAACTTCAATGAAACAGGATTATATTTGGCAGTTATTTTACAAATTGTAATGTGTTTATTATCACTGATTTCTATTGTTGATATATTTTGTCTCTTCCTGTATCCACATACTGTAAATCTCTTTTTAAAGTAATATTTCAAGTGTGTTAAGAAATTAAATTCTAGCCCCGTTGATATTAGTAGAAGTTTTCTATTGGTTTTAATGGGGCTAGCATTTAATCTCGGTAGAAATTAAACTTATTCTGTAGTTTTTGGTCAGATCCTTCAGCTGACTTTCAGGGGAGTCTTTGCCTGATGAGGGTGTGTAAATCAGGCCAGTTGAGTAGATGTTTCTAAAATAGTTGGAGTCTGCACTGTGACTGCTGCAGTTATATTTGGAAGCAGTAGAACAAATGCACTGTGTAATTTGTACTGTAGAAGCTAAAATATTTGGGCTGATTGATAGGGATGGACAGTACCTTGCAAAACATGAAGCTAGAAACCAGTCTTTCTCACAAATTTTATTAGTCGCATAGTGTTAGATCAGCAAAATGAAGGCACATGGAAAATAGGCTTATTAATTTAGAAGCAATTTCAAGTGCTCTGTTAAATCTCACAGATTGATGTGAGCAAGGGATTAGTCTGGACCATCAGAAGTTTTGCATCAAGGCTGTATCAGTCCTTCCATGGGAAAGTGCAGTTTGTACTTGCAAAAATGTGATATTTTCTGGAGGGCTGTTTATGGGGCGCGTGTTTGCTGCCTTTTCCTAATGTAAGTTGTACTTACACAGGGATTTTCTTTTTAACTGTCATGGCTATGTAAGAGTGTAGGATGTGATGGTTTCCAAAAGCCTTCTGATACACTTTTGCAAGTAAAACTGGGAAAGAGATCTGTCTAATATATCTGCTTCCATAATTAATGAATCATTAGGTGGCATCAGGGTAAATAAATCCTATCATGAGATGTAGAGGCCACTCCCCAATATTTTCAATGCACAGCCATGTTCCATGTGCCTTTGCTTAACACACAATGATAAAGATGTTATTATGTCTTTATATATAATTTGGTAAAACAAATCCAAGATATTTTCCATCTAGTCATCAAAAAGCCTGAAAGAATGAATGTTGATCAGCAAGACTTGAATTTTTGGAATCTCTTTTGATGTGATATATTAAAATGATTCAGTCTGAGAACAGATACTCATTGGATAATGTTGTTTTGATTTTATTATTTTATTATGCTTAAAAAAAAACCACAAAAGCTTTACTGTGTGAAATTAAGGAAAATGTGAGGAAAGTGGATTCACCGATAAAGTTCACTTTATGATTTTAGAGACAATGTTGTTACACTATTGTTTTTTTAATTGTATTTACAATGTATTCTTTGCCTAACTGTAAATTTTGAAATGTAACTACTGTAACCTGGAATAAATAAATAAATAAACATAGTGATGAAGTGTTTAGTGTTGCTAAACAACATTTAAAAGAGCACAGATCTCCTGCCCTCCATCCCCCCATGGGAATGGGTTTAAGGTTCAGCTAGTTTATGCCTTTTGAACTGTGCATACTTTATGAAACGGCAGTTCTGGGTAATGTTTTAAATAATACCAGGGTTGTATTGCTTATCTAAACAAAAAGGCTGTCAGCCTGTAGTCTTGTATATGAAGCCTTTCTGTTTGGATCAAAGTTACTGATGTGCCTACTATAAAAATATTTTGGAAAGTCACTTAAGATGAATCTTCTAGTTTTTGACACACAAAATATTTCAGTTACTGTAATGATCATCTGATCTTAAAATATATATAGATATTAAAGTCCATTCCATGTTTTGTGTAATCTTGAAGTAAATGGAGTTCTCTTAAATTTAAGTGTCAAGTGTAATTGAGGGCATTCTTAACTCTTATTTTTAAGTGCCTCGGTATTCCCTTTTCTTATATAAAAATAAATCCAATTTAGTTTAGAGTATCAAGATTGAGACAAAGCAGTGCTTATATTCACAGTAAAGATGTAGAGGTAAGGTTGGAAGAAGCTGTGTCTCCTTGGGCTTGTGATTACCTAGGTGCCTCTGTGTGTCGCCTTTTTAGCTTTTGCACATTTCACAAAAGCATTCCTAAATACTATTTTCAAACTCCTCAATAATTTACCAGTTAAAAATAGCTCAGTAATTTGAGGGGAGTGTTGTTTTCACCAAAGCTGAGCTCTTCTGCTTGTTAACCTTGAGCAAACTGTGAATCTCTGCTTGCCTCAGTTTCTCCCATAGGCAAAAGGAGGTTAATAAAAACATCAGAGCTCCTTGAGATCCTCTAATGAAAAGCTTTCTGTAAGAGTAAAGTGCTATAATTATTATTGATATTATTATTGCACCTGTTATGTGTTTTTTAAAGCTTAGGGTGATATTCATACCTAAACAAGGCTCCATATCTTCTTCATTGTAAAGACACTGATGACTCCACACGGCGATTCAGATCACCAAAATTAGGCTTTTAATTTTGAAATTATTTTAATCGGGAAAGTTCTCTGGAGATGTCAGTCTTTTTCCTCTACTTGTAGAGAAACAATAGCCTTTAATTCCCATTCCTAAAGCTGGAATTCATCTTGCTGAACTTCAGCGGTGTAAAAGTTAGGTGCCTTGGCTAAGGTGACTGTCTAAGCTCTTTCTGTTTACTGGGGAAGGAGGGGGGATGATGATGCTCCAGGCTGCAATTTCCAGACTGAGATTATCTTACTCTGAACAACTTCTCTCTGGTTACAGTGGGAGTGAGTTTAGGTGATGAGCTTGACACGACATGCCTAAGTTTAAGAAGCTAAAGAGAAATAATGATTTAGAATCCGAGTCATGGAACGGTTTGGGTTGGAAGGGACCTTAAAGACCATCTCGTTCCAAGCCCCCTGCCATGGGCAGAGGCACCTTCCACTAGACCAGGATGCTCCAAGCCCCATCCAACCTGGTCTTGAACACTTCCAGGGATGGGGCAGCCACAGCTTCTCTGGGCAACCTGTGCCAGGGCCTCACCATCCGCACAGTCAAGAATTTCTGTCTAATATCTAATTAACCCTGCCCTCTTTCAGTTTGAAGCCATTCCCCCTTTTCCTATTCCTCCATGCCCTTGTCCAAAGTCCCTCTCCAGCTCTCTTGTAACCCCTTTAGGTACTGGAAAGTGCTCTAAGGTGTCTCTGGAGCCTTCTCTTCTCCAGGCTGAACAACCTCAACTCTCTCAGCCTATCTACATAGATGTAAAGGTCTAAATTCCCCATTCAGGTTCTGCTAGCTAATATCTTTTGTTTCCTGTGCATTGATACACAGCTGGTGCAATGCAAAAGTGCAGTGCTTCTTATATAATCACTGCTTTTAACCTACAGCTGAGATTTTACTGTTGATTCATGGTTTTTTGCTTGTGCTGTCATTATAATAAAATAAGGGATAATCGTAGTGTGGATCTTACAGCACAGTTTAGACCACTGAATGTTGAGATGTGACTCTATGAAACACATGGGAGCGGTAGAAGATAAGAAATTATTGAATTATTGAATTTTCTATGTTTCAAGCTTAAAATGAAGGTTGATATGTGTAGATATGGATTTTTGTGCATGTGACTTCTGATTCAATTGTCCTGAGCAGAATTAGTTTAGATGAGCTGTGTAAATTAAGGGAGAATTGGACACTTGGAAACGCTTGTCCCCATGATGACCTCTGCCTCTGAATTCTTTAAAAATACAAAATATAGTCTTTCCCTCCCCCTGTTAACATTAAATGTCAACATCTATATTTTGCTGCTGGTATTTATTAACTTTCATCTTTGCCTTTTTCAAGAATTTATTGTTTTAGAAATGAATTATAGATTATCCTCAGGGATATGTACATCTTCCAGCTACCTTGGCTTCTCAAAAGATGCAATTTTTCTTAAATAGATTGTTTAAATTACTGACAAGGGAACCTCCTAATTATGCTACATTAAATTTTGATTCTGGCATGGTTTGTTTTGGTGCCTGTTCTTCTATCTGTTGAAATCCTGTTACAGTAAGTAGTTGCAAGGAGTGGCTCTATTGTAAAGAAAAGATGATAAAGTACAATTTTGCTTGTAGTTAATCCTTTTACCTTTTCAACCTGAAAGCATTTTTTCGCTGCATTTCCTAGCTGAAGCCAATTGTCCTTATTTCTTGGTACCACACATTCATTTTGTATCACATCACTGGGTAATCACGTAGCTGGCTAGGGAAGTATTATTTATTTCCAAATTTAACCACTCCTGCCCAATCCTTATAGCACTGAAAAGGAAACAGGCTTTTGGGAACAGAGGATTTTTTAATATGCCTTCACTGCAACTTTCATCTAGTTGTAGTTGTCTACAACTTATTGTTTGGGATTTTTTTAAACACACATAGGCATTTATTGCTTATTTCTTTTATACATGCTGAGAATCTGGGGATTTGTTGCACCATCAAGGCCATTATCTTTGCTTTGTTAGTCATTTACCGGTGATAGGTGTGGTTAACACTGGTGTCAGGCCCTTTGGTTTTCAAACCTGAATCTGAAAGGCAAGGCTGAGAAAAGCAAAAATAGATCTCTGCTGTGATTACTTTGTAAATGGGCAGCTTGTTTTTTCCATATTGTTAAATTGGTGGCTCTTACACTGACAAATATAATTACAGTATGTAAATTATATTGAAAATATTTTTGTCTGTTTGATGTACGCTAAATTGAATCAAAGTTATAAGGTGTTCTGTTTGGAAGTGTGGAAGATACAAGAGTGGAGCTACAGATAACAAGTTTATGCTTATATTTCCTACTGATGAAGACTTTCACACAAGTTATTTCTATGGGTAGGTGATAAGAATATCACTCTGCATGTATATACATTTATTATACATTTTTGCATGATTATACATGTAGGAGTGGTACAATTTTGACTTGATACTATTGGTGCCTTTTGTCCCAATACAATTTTACTTGTGTAGACATGTCTATCTAAAAATGAAATTTTGCTTCTGTTTTTGGACATCTTAGTAAGAAGTGAGAGAAACAAAGACCTGAAGGAACAGTACATAGCTCCTGAAATTTTAGATAACCTTTTGAAAAAATGGGCAAATAGTCAATATTGTACTTCACCCTCGTATCTTCTGCACTCAACTGTTTATTTTTATAGCTCACCTTATATATGTTCATGCTGAACTCTAATGATAAGACTGAAAGAAAACATGCCTCTCATGACTCAGTCCAGTTGTAATGTCTGCATGTAATTTAATCATCGGCTGTCACAAATAATTAACTGAACATCAGCCAGCTTAATTTCGAACTTGGTATTCCATTATTTTGTAATTGCCTTTTAAAAATACAAAGATTGCCTTTCAGTTAATTATCAGGACTTCTTTTCTAGTCATAATCATCAGCTTTTTATGTTACAGTTTGTTCTTTACTACATTGTCATTTAACTACCCATTTATTTTTGTCATGTCTGTTTTAAGTTTGTAATATAACATTGTTTTATGAACTTGTTATTTTGGAGGCAGGTCTGATTGGAAATATTTTGCGAATTTCTTCATACCTTGTTGCAAAACTGATCTTTAGCATGAGTTAAACAATATGGTCANGTACCACACATTCATTTTGTATCACATCACTGGGTAATCACGTAGCTGGCTAGGGAAGTATTATTTATTTCCAAATTTAACCACTCCTGCCCAATCCTTATAGCACTGAAAAGGAAACAGGCTTTTGGGAACAGAGGATTTTTTAATATGCCTTCACTGCAACTTTCATCTAGTTGTAGTTGTCTACAACTTATTGTTTGGGATTTTTTTAAACACACATAGGCATTTATTGCTTATTTCTTTTATACATGCTGAGAATCTGGGGATTTGTTGCACCATCAAGGCCATTATCTTTGCTTTGTTAGTCATTTACCGGTGATAGGTGTGGTTAACACTGGTGTCAGGCCCTTTGGTTTTCAAACCTGAATCTGAAAGGCAAGGCTGAGAAAAGCAAAAATAGATCTCTGCTGTGATTACTTTGTAAATGGGCAGCTTGTTTTTTCCATATTGTTAAATTGGTGGCTCTTACACTGACAAATATAATTACAGTATGTAAATTATATTGAAAATATTTTTGTCTGTTTGATGTACGCTAAATTGAATCAAAGTTATAAGGTGTTCTGTTTGGAAGTGTGGAAGATACAAGAGTGGAGCTACAGATAACAAGTTTATGCTTATATTTCCTACTGATGAAGACTTTCACACAAGTTATTTCTATGGGTAGGTGATAAGAATATCACTCTGCATGTATATACATTTATTATACATTTTTGCATGATTATACATGTAGGAGTGGTACAATTTTGACTTGATACTATTGGTGCCTTTTGTCCCAATACAATTTTACTTGTGTAGACATGTCTATCTAAAAATGAAATTTTGCTTCTGTTTTTGGACATCTTAGTAAGAAGTGAGAGAAACAAAGACCTGAAGGAACAGTACATAGCTCCTGAAATTTTAGATAACCTTTTGAAAAAATGGGCAAATAGTCAATATTGTACTTCACCCTCGTATCTTCTGCACTCAACTGTTTATTTTTATAGCTCACCTTATATATGTTCATGCTGAACTCTAATGATAAGACTGAAAGAAAACATGCCTCTCATGACTCAGTCCAGTTGTAATGTCTGCATGTAATTTAATCATCGGCTGTCACAAATAATTAACTGAACATCAGCCAGCTTAATTTCGAACTTGGTATTCCATTATTTTGTAATTGCCTTTTAAAAATACAAAGATTGCCTTTCAGTTAATTATCAGGACTTCTTTTCTAGTCATAATCATCAGCTTTTTATGTTACAGTTTGTTCTTTACTACATTGTCATTTAACTACCCATTTATTTTTGTCATGTCTGTTTTAAGTTTGTAATATAACATTGTTTTATGAACTTGTTATTTTGGAGGCAGGTCTGATTGGAAATATTTTGCGAATTTCTTCATACCTTGTTGCAAAACTGATCTTTAGCATGAGTTAAACAATATGGTCACTCTTCAATAAAGTGTGTTGCTAATCAAAAAATAGGCCCTTCTGAAAATAGCAAGTTGAATTATGTTTCAGAGACCAAGTTACCAAAAAAACCCCCAAACAAAACCAAAAAAACCATCCTAAAAACCTCAGGAGAAACAACTTTTCAGAGAATTAAATTTGAAACTTTTTTCTATTTCATCCTCATTTTTGTTGATGAAGTCTTGGCCCGAAGAAAGTTTTGATTCTCTCATTTAGGGAGCGGGAACTCCAACTTTCATCCACTCTGAGTCAATAATCTGTAGCTGGGATGAGGCATTTGAGTTAAATCGCACATCTTTCAGAATTATTTATCCATTCTCTCTGCTTCCACATTAATCTTTGTCTTGAATTTGACTTTTTTTTTCTGAGCCTCTTCTGTTTTTAGCATGCTTTCCCATTATAAGTGATTTTCATTCATCACAAAGAATATAGTTGGTCCTAACAAAATAGAGCAAAAATAGCTTTTTTCTTATTCCTCGAGAACAGATGTCAGAATCACGTAAGCTATTTTCTCTCCCTCTTTCCTCCTTCACTTTGGTGGCCAAAAATTCATATGGTAATCATATTGAATTAAAAGCATATTTATCACTGCACATTATAGTTTTGTTTCTTGTTAATCTTAAGTAAACAACACCAAAAAACATTGACACTTTGAAAAATTCCCCTGCCCTTGACAGGTAAATGTTATGAAAGGAAAGTTGCCTAATATTAAATTTATTGTCACTGGATCTGATATCAAAAATTTAGTTTTATTCAATCAACCATAATGGAAGCTCTCACTTGACTTTTGTAAAATTCTCTAGATAAATATTTTGTCTTGCCAAATTTAATGTCTTGTACCTTAATATTTTTTATTTTAAAACTGTAGTTTATCCTTTTAAGATTGTAAATGTAGCATCATCAGATATGGAGATGTTGATGTTGATGTAAGAGTTAATACACAAATAACTGATAATTTCATAAATGTGTTTTTCTTACATTTGTGTTTTCTGTGTATGCAAAGGTTAAAATGTCTCTGTAATCTCAGACTATGTTCATTACCTGAAATTTAATGATTCATATAATGTATCAACCTAAACTATAACTTTATGATCTTCATGTAGGAGATTGCATTAACCTTTAAATTATTGTACTTTGTACTTTTGGAGGTGTTTTTCACAGTATGATGACTTCTAATCTGCATTACTTTTCTCTCCTTCTGCAGATGGACCTCCAGTTGTAGCTCACTATGATATATCAGACACAAACTCAGACCCAGAAGTGGTAAATGTGGACAATATGTTGGCGGCTGCAGTAGTTCAAGAGCACAATAATTCTTTAGGAAATCAAGACTCAGGGCTGCTAGATGAACTGAGTGCTGATACAGGTTTGTTTAAATTCTCTTCCTCTGACATTTGTTCCAACAGCTCAGTTGGTGTTTCTCCCTTTCTTGCTTTCAGTATTTTTATAGTTTATACAGCTTTAAAAGCTCCCTATGTGGATTTTGCAAAAAAAAAAGGTATGGGTGCTTATTAAAAAGGACTTACATTTATTCCAAAATATAACTGATAAAAATTGACAAAGATTCCTGCAATGTGTTTTGACACTAATTTTCTTAATTATTTTTTTCTCCTTTGTTTCCTTCTAATTACTACTTGGAACATAGGTCTGGGGTTTTGGTGTTGTGTTTTTTTTAAATGACAATGAGCTAAGCTTCTTACTGAATGATTGATTATGATGACCCATGCCACCAGCTAGTAAACTGGTCTTCTAAAGAAGAATTCAGAGCCTGGGTTCTGAGGCAGAGTCAGTTTATTTCAGCTTGAGCTGGGTGCCTCTGGAGAGGGACCCTAAACAAGGAAATCTCTGGGCCTTTATACCCTCAGAGTCTGTGCACCCAATCTTCACAAGCCCTGCATGCATCTCTTGGTTCAGTGGTGATTTATGGCCTGGGGTCTTGTAAGACCTCACTGGATTCCTTTTCCATGTCCATATGGGCAGGCCATTAACTGCTCTTATCTTCCAGCTTGGGGCCCTCCAGGGTCTCAACCCTTATCCAGTCCCCTGGGAAAATGTTTTCGCAGGTGCTGGGGTCCATCAGTGCTGCTCACTTTTCAAACATCACCTCCTAAGGGCACAGGAGCAGGCAATTCCCAAGTGCCAGAAGTCAAGCAGGTGAGGTAGAAGGCCAGCTTGGCTGAGCAGGGATCTTCTCTTGGAAATAAGGCAAAAAAGAAAGGTGCGTGCCCAGTGGAAGCAAAGTCAAGTGACATGGGAAGAATTCAGAGATGTTGCTTGATGCTGTATGGAGAAAATTTGTGCAGCCAAAGCTCAACTGGAGCTGAAGCTGCCAGAAATGTGGGGGACAGTAAAAAGAGTTTTTTCAAATACATTAATGGCAATAAGCACTATAGAAATATCATTGGCCTGTTCCAGGATGAGGATGGTTACCTCACAAACAGGGACAGAGACAAGGCAGAGATGTTTAACACTTTCTTTGCCTCTGCCTTCAACATGAATGATGGACCAAGGGGGTCTCAGAGCCCTGAGCTGGAGGACCATGGCAGGTAGAATAATCAACTCCCAGTTGACCCTGAAATTGTGCCGGGTATGCTGCTCCAGCTGGATCCCTACAAATCTATGGGGTCTGATGGAATCCATCTAAGAATCCTCAAAGAGCTGGCTGATGTAATCATATAACTTCTCTCGATGATTTTTGAGTGGTCTTGGGAATCCTGAGAGGTCCCAGCTGACTAGAAGCTGGCAAACATTGTCCCAATTTTCAAGAAGGCTAGAAGGACAACCCCAGAAACTACAGGCATGTCAGTCTCACTTCAGTGCCCAGTAAAGTTATGGAGAAGATTATTCTGGGAGGTATTGAGAAACACCTGTGTTGTAGTTTTAGTTAAATGGGTAGGATTTTCAGTCATGAATATTTCATACTACCACATAATTCAGAGTGTGGGGACAGCCCCCATCCTAGCTAGATCAGGGGAAGACTGCTCCCGGTGTCTCAGGACCTGCTGGAAAGGTGGGTCCCTGTAGCGGAGCATTCCAAGAACTTGGGAGACAGGAGATAAAAGGGGTTGCAGGCCAGAACTGTTCTCTCTGTACCTGGTTTTTGGCTGCTGAAGCACCATGGACTCTCAGAGTCTTTGCTGGAGCGCTCAGCCATTCCTTCACTGTCCAACCAACCTCAGACTCAGGGGAACCACAATAGCGCTGTCTTCAGAGCACTTTTGGAGCTATCTCACAATAGCCCAGGTTCTGCCGCTGCACCAGCTCAGGATTCCTGTTCCCAGAGTCTCTGCCACCTCAACTGCAGCCATTTCACTCTCTCACCCACACAAAGTGCTGCTGCCCTGTGGCCCGAGCCCACTCCGCCCCACTGGGCTCCAGCACCGTGCCAGGTCAGCCCTGGCCCAGCCACCAACATTCACGTGGTTGCTATGCCAGAACCCAAACAAGCACCTAAGCATCATATGACTTTTTTGGACAAAATATCCTTCAAGGTTTTGTTTTAACCTAGGGAGATGAAGGTAGTTGCTATTGTTTTGGGGGTTTTTATTTATTTATTACCCTTTTCAGTAAAATTTTAATTTCTTTCCTTCTCCATTCAGATTCCTCCTAATTTTTGCTTTCTCTATATTGGGGGGAGAGAAATAAAAAAGGAGGGTTAACCTCATTAAAGGTCTCACCTCTCGAATATATTGTCATTAAACCAAGACAACCTGAAAGACAATGCAGTCATTGGTCACAGCCAGCATAGGTTTATGAGAGGAAAGTCCTGCTTATCAAACCTGATTTCCTTTTGTGACAAGAAAACCCACTGTCTAAGTTTAAAAGAAAACTAAGATGTCTATCTAGACTAGAAAAGGGGGACTCTTCCCAAAAACCACCACAGCCTTTGAAATTAATAGACTTTAATCAGAAAAGGTATAGAGAAGGATAACAGCTCTTAACTACAAATATATATATAACCAAAACCGGAACAGAACAAACAGCAACACCATAACCAAAACCTTCAAATGAATTAAGTCCTCTCTCTGCCCTTCTGGTGCAGTTCTATTTACGGACAGCGGGGGGAGATGACACGCCTTGGGAGGCCGTGGCCACAGAAGTCACACTCAAGGTCCGGCGAGACCAGTTCCGAAAACTCACGTGGGAAAATGGAGGTCACAAGGGATGGGACGGAACCTTTCCCGTGGGCAGTGTAGAGACTCTCGCTCTTCGTCCTTTGTTCGAAAAAAGGCACTGAGGAGTGGGGTGGGTGGGTGTGGTTTTAACAACTCCTCTGTAGATGGCGTTGACCCACAGGAAGTCCACAGCAAATTCAAGGCAGCAGTGACCGCTCTCTCTCTCCGAAGGATAGCACCGGGCATGCAGACTTGGTGGGGGGCCCGAGCTAAGGGAGCTTCAAGTGTCTCCACGAGCCCAACAAATGGGGCCCTCACCCACACCACAACTGGAGCAGAGAAGTGTGTCCAGCACCAGGAAGAAACCTCTCTCCCTCACCCATCCCACCTCCCCCAATCATTAAGTTGGAATGCACAGCAATTGGCAACCATTTTGTTAGCTGGTAATGGAGAGTTGGCTGTTAGCTCCCAAACTTCTGTGCTGGTAAGGGAGAGAAAAATTCCATGAAAGATTTTGAAACTATAACATTATCTACCCCAAATTTTTCTTCCATACCAACACCCTATATCAAACTTAAACTTTTCAACTATATACACATTTCCAAATATGTACATATAGATACAGTAGTATGGGCAACTTACCCAAAGATAAGGTCCCCTTGAGGTATACATCATGTTTCTCCATCTTCCTGCATCACCCACCATGTACAGCCAGATCCTTGAGCAAAGACAATNCTTGAGCAAAGACAATACCACGAATGGGTTTGCCTTTGCTTGAGGCAGGGTTAACCCAAACTGTTTTCCCTAACATACCTCTCAGGTGTATTACAGGGACTTTATCCCCATCTATAATGTGAAGGGATTCTGATTGGGCAGGGTCGGCTCAATTGATGGAGCCTCTAATGTTGGCTAGCCATGTAACCTTCACTAGATGCTAATCCCAGTGTTTGAAAGACCCTCCACCTAACGCCTTCAAAGTGGTTTTTAACAGTCCATTACATCGTTCAACCTTCCCGGCAGCTGGTGCATGGTAGGGGATATGATATACCCACTCGATGCCGTGTTCTTTTGCCCAGGTGGTAACTAAGCTATTCTTGAAATGAGTTCCATTATCTGACTCAATTCTCTCTGCGGTGCCATGTCACCACAGGACTTGTTTTTCCAGGCCTAGGATGGTGTTCTGGGCAGTGGCGTGAGGCACTGGGTGTGTCTTCACCCATCCGGTGGTTGCTTCCACCATGGTGAGCACATAGTGCTTACCTTGGCGGGTCTGTGGCAATGTGATATAATCAACCTGCCAGGCCTCTCCGTACCTATGCTTATCCCAGCTTCCACCATACCATAGGGATTTCACTCTCTTAGCCTGCTTAATGGCAGCACATGTCTTACAGTCATGGATAACCTGAGAGATAATGTCCATGGTTAAATCCACCCCTTGGTCTCTTGCCCATCTATAGGTGGCATCTCTGCCCTGATGGCCTGAGGCATCATGGGTCCACCGAGCCAGGAACACCTCTCCCTTACGCTG
>VWZF01006544.1:0-36878 GCA_013396755.1 Sclerurus mexicanus
CCTGGGGAGCCTCTTCCAGTGACAAACCATGGGTGAAGAACCTTTTTTTGAATATCCAACCTAAACCTCCCCTGACACAACTTCAGGCTACTCCCTTGGGTCCTGTCACTGCTCACCACAGAGAAGAAATCCAATCCTGCCCCTCCTCTTGCCCTCACAGGACGTTGTAACTGCAGTGAGGTCTCCCCTCAGTCTCTTCTTCTCCGGGCTGAACACACCAAGTGCCCTCAGCCACTCCTCATATGGCTTNACCAAGTGCCCTCAGCCACTCCTCATATGGCTTGCCTCAAGGCCCTTCACCATTTGTGTTGCCCTCCTTTGGACACTCTGTAGTAGCTTAAATATCATTTTTATATTGTGGTGCCCAAAACTTCACACAGTATTCAAGATGAGGCCACACCAGTGCAGAACAGAGCAGGATAATCCCCTCCCTTGTCTGACTGGTAATAAATGGACTTGGTGGAGTCTTTGGGTCTTTCTATGATTATAAAACACTGATGTACTTTTAGAAAACTTCCTATATCTGGACATTTGGAGAATGAACAGATCTCAGAAATTTTACACACACGCACGCACACACACACACACACACACCGCCCAACAAAAAAGGGCACTTAAGAAAGCGTATTTTTGAAAATAAAAATGAATCATATTCCATTCTGAGTCAATCATACGCAATACTCTTTTTTAGCATAAAACCTTGTCAAATGGAAATCATGGACAGAACTTCCATCAGTGTGACTGTATTTCAGGTTTTGGGAATTAACAGAATGCACAAGTTTGAATTTTACATTCAGTGAAACAACTGCTCAATGTTAAAAGGACAGCTCAACCCTTAGTAGTATTTTAACCTTTTAGTAGGTAATTTTGTTTTTTTTATCAAAAATCCTTATTTCCAATGTTAAAAATAAACAAGTTACTCACTTTCTAATTATCTTTCAATTCCAACATCTGAAACACCAAACTAGGACAGTTATTTCCAAAATGAATAGAGCATTAAACTGTATATAGTCTCAGTAAAAGTTTTTGTCTGGGAAACTAACCTTCCATGAACAGAAGTAAAACAATGAGTTGAATATTAATATGTGTGAAATTAATTTACAACCTCTTAAAGGAAAAAAAAGGTTATAGAATAGATTTTGAATAGAAATGTTTCCATTGTATCTAAATATATATCTATCTATATCACAAAAATGTGTCCTATTATACAATCAGATACTGAGAAAACTCGTGAATCAAAATGTGAGCTTTAATTTTACTTATATAGTCTGGTATCATAAGCCATTTTCTGTGACACCAATTAGCCTTACAGTCAGTGTATTGGTAAGCGATGTTGGCCAGGAAAAATAACTTACAGCTGCTTTGAATTCACAGGGACTAAAATTTGCCAGAAAATGTTGGATAATATAAGTTTCAGTTTCTAAATATTGAAGACTACCACTTCATTTTGAAAAAATATATAGATCCATGTATAACATGAACACAAATTCTGAAAGAACTGTCACATTCAAATGATTTGGCCTGAAATACCAAGGAAAAAATTATGCAAGAACAGAAAAAAATATTTTCAAGATATAAAATCTACCCATAAAATCAAGGAGGGCTGTAGTGCCAGTGAGACTGCATTATTGAAGTAAGTAGTAGAAGCTCTTATTTTTTATTAAACATAGATTAAACTCTGGAAAATCACATAACTTTCGGAGGCAGATAATACAGAAAAATCACTAGGTAAAATAACAGTTGGAATCTAAACATATCTTCTTATACACAAAGAAAAACCACAAAAAATACTGATGAAAATGATACTTTTTCTTCATAAGGGTGTTGAAATTATTAAGATTCAGATTATAAAATTATGTAAGATACATCTGGGTTTTTTCATGTAAATTTTGATGATATGCCTCTAAACCTTCCACTCATTAAGAAACTTCTTGAACAATAACTTTCAAAGGAGTAGATACACATCAAGATGAAAATAAAAATCTTACTGTCTTATTTACAAAACAGTTATGCTAGTACTTTTTCCCTAAAGAGGTGAGGGGAGAGATAGATATGTATGTTTAAACTGAAATTAAAAATTATTAAGTTTTCAGAGTTTATGTAGACTAGATGTGTTGGAAGAGCTGTTTAATGAATTTCAAATGAACTACCTTTATCAGAATCTTTAAGGGTGGATGTACACCTTTAGAGCCAAATGCAAAGGTAATCTGCATTTCAGTGGGTAAAATGTTACATTTTTCACTTAAGAGGTTGTTTTTTGATGTTTATACAGTAAAATACCAAGTATCACTTCACTGATGTGTGGATTTAATTAATAAATAACATACATTTAACCAAAGATCTTGACAATGAAAATTGGTCAAGTTAATTCTCATTCATGCTTGATGTGAATAAAAAGTGGTGTACACTGTTTTCACTAGTGATTCTTTGACCTTTTAACTTATTTTACTTTTTAATATCTATTTCCTTCAATGCAATTTCTGTGATGGGAGGCAAAGTCTCTGATGAGTCAGTGCAGTTGGCCTAGTTGGAAAGGATAAAATGTTCTCAAGACTATTTCAGTCCATAAAGAAGGCAGCACTACTAAGGTAGACTATTATAGCCATTACAGTCATTAGAGTCATCAAGTTATTTATATGAAAGAATGACCCAATGTAGTTTCAGTATGATTGGCCAATCAAGTTTCAGCGTGCTAAAATAATTTAGATATGTGTAAAAATAAAATACTGGATGCTTAACATACTGTTGATTTGAACAATGGCATTTCTTTAAGATAAATAATAAATCCTAGCAAATGATACATTTCTGCATTTGGTCAACTACTCAGCAGTCCCTATTCATTTATCCCACCAACAATCAGAGTTGTAGGCAATTAGATGAGAACACTTAGATAGCATGGATAAAGGTTAGGTTAGAAAGGATTGTTAGCTGTGAGAGCTTTTTTAGTTAATTTTTTCCTCATGTGAGTCACATGCTGAAAGGGAGCTTCAGACAAAATTTATGGGAGAAACCATCCTGTTGAGTCAAGAGGTACAGAAAGGACCCCCTTGCTTTTTAATCTCCATTTTAGAGAGGAGTCTAGGTGCCTTTGGGTTCAATCTTAGACCCGGATTTATACCTAAAAGGTTATACAAGTGTAATTGATCCTTTATACAACAGTCGCACAGGATGAAGGATGGCAAATTAAATACACTCATATAATGAAATTATTTATTTAAATTATTATGATAAAATAAAATTAATTATTGACTACACAATACAGTCAGCTATAACTGCTAGTAAAGTGCGTTAATTTTGAAGCAATATTGAAGCAATTAAGTTAAAGCTAGTAAAAACAGTTATTAAGTAGAAATTGATGTTACTCACCCATACCAATAACTGTGGGCAAATGTCTTTGGCTCAGTCTTAAGAAGTAACCTTGAGAGGTGTCCCTACTCAAGGAATGAAGGAAGAGATCTCCACCCCACCTCAAGAACCGGTGTGTTGGAAGACCTTGCCATTAAAAAGCAGGACTGGGCTTCTATAGTATAAAGCTATTGACTGTCAGATGCCTCGAGACCAGCTGTGTCAGCTCAGCAGCTTTAGATAAATCTTCAGTACTATCACTTTTCAGTTCCTTTACCAGATGCTTTATCAGGTACAGTATTATTCCTCAGGATTTTTAACTATGAATTTGTTAAGTCATGCTGGCTTTAACACCAAAAAATAACAACATGACACCCCCTTCTCCACTCACTTTGCAAATAGAGTTTTACCCTAACTCTAGGCAGAGTATCCTGCTATATTATTATTAATATCTTTTTTTCTTTAATATTTTTTCTTATTCAGGTTTTGGCATCATATTAGCTATGGAGAAACAGCTTTTTACAATTAGGAAAACCAAGCTATAGCTCTTTCAAGGAAACAAGCACAGTTTTTTAAAGCTCTTTTACCCTCATTTAAAACAAGTCAGCTGTAGAAAGGTTACTTAAAATTCAGTTTTCAGAGAATGAAGTTAGAGTGGTTGATCAAAATAGCTTTCACTAATGCAAATATTGCATTAATTCAAATGTTAATTCTTGAATAATCTCTTTACCTTTTATTTGAAGTGCTTTCCAACTTCTATGTTACCTTTCAGTCACTGGCCAACACCACTTCTCCTTCACTAGTTTCCATATTGGTCCTAACTATTTGTAGTTCAAATTAATGTTTTAATTTGATGTCAAAAATTATGAAAAGAACAAATAAGGGACCTGAAGAGTAGTTTCATGTCAGCTTCCCCATGTGGTTGACATAGATTAAACTCGCTGTTTGTCAGTTTCAAGAGTTTAGACTGATGCAACTGCTTTTGTTATTACCATACCACATAATTATGTGTAATTGTTAAAACTTGCTTTTCCTAACAAAGTCTAATTTATGCTAATTAATTGCATTTTGAATTTAAGTTCTTTTCAATAATGTGAGTAGTCTGATTGCTAGTTTCATTTTTCCATGTTTTAGTTCTCTAATGTGTGAGTTTGCTTTTAACATGTGCCACTTCCTCCTGTTAAAAAGCATGTCTTAGCGTGCATGAGAGATTCTAGGTAGGGTAGAAATGTCAAATGGTGTGATATCATTCACTCTATAACAAAAAATACTCCCACATAATTTTTTGTGTACTTTGTTATTTCTGAATAGAAATTTGGAATGTAACTCTTAACATTTGGAATTTGGAATGTAATTCTTAACTAGTAGATACCATCATGGAAAAAAAAAACCCCAGCACATAAACTGATGTAAAGCTGTTTTTGAATTTGTAAGACACTTTATGTATATGAACAATGCTGTTGGCTCACAGCCTTCAACCACAAAAATAACTGTGCGTTACATAAAACTAAAGCCACACCCTGGTTACTGTGCTGTAATATGTTTTTTTGTTTGTTTTTATTGGTTTGCTTGGGGTTTTGTTTGGTTGTTTTGTTTAGTTTTTTGTTTGGTTTTTGGTGGGGTTTTGTTTGTTTTTGTTTGATTTTGTTTGTTTTTTTTAAAGAAGAGTTAAACAATTCTTGCAAGTTTCTAAAAGCACCTGCTTTTAACAGATCTCTCTGAAGAGATTATGAGAAAGTTAAAATTATACTAAAGCTAACCTACTCAATACTCTTATTTTGGACCAGCAAGTACTTTTCCTAGAAAATTAACTGAGCAAGCTAATTAGAGTTGACCTTCATTTACTTAATTTCATTTAATACAATGAAGGTCAATTTACTATGAAGATCAGAAAAGTCATATTACTAGTATAGTATTGGGGAAAAGTATTCTGCACAGCAGCAGGAGGGACTCAGATTTCAGGTGCAGTTGACTTGTCCCATATCAAAGAATGAAAAAGAACAGTCAACTTAAACACTCCTCCTTTCTGAAGCTGAAAGGAGAGGTTGTGTGGTACACAGACTATACCTAATATAGAAAGGTACTACCATTTAATCAACTGAGTCAATATTTCGGTCTGCTTTTATGTTGCAGAAAGAACTTAGGTTTGAATATTTTCATGAGTAAAATTAAAACTCATACAAGTTACTGTTTTTTTTTCTATTTATTTAATTGCTAATAAATCCAGAGAGATAGAGGAAATAAGAAAAAGTTGGAAAAAGGCTATGATTACTTTTAGAAGCAAAGGAAAGCTTACCATGAAAAGCTATTTTTTTTCTGAAACTGGGAGAAACAGTTTCTACCTTTTTTTTCCCCTCTTTTTCGTTTTTCAGTTTCTCTGGTGCTTGCACCAGATACCTCTGGATCCGGGAAGTTTGGACTGCAGTCTTTGGATATGTNAATAACTGTGGGCAAATGTCTTTGGCTCAGTCTTAAGAAGTAACCTTGAGAGGTGTCCCTACTCAAGGAATGAAGGAAGAGATCTCCACCCCACCTCAAGAACCGGTGTGTTGGAAGACCTTGCCATTAAAAAGCAGGACTGGGCTTCTATAGTATAAAGCTATTGACTGTCAGATGCCTCGAGACCAGCTGTGTCAGCTCAGCAGCTTTAGATAAATCTTCAGTACTATCACTTTTCAGTTCCTTTACCAGATGCTTTATCAGGTACAGTATTATTCCTCAGGATTTTTAACTATGAATTTGTTAAGTCATGCTGGCTTTAACACCAAAAAATAACAACATGACACCCCCTTCTCCACTCACTTTGCAAATAGAGTTTTACCCTAACTCTAGGCAGAGTATCCTGCTATATTATTATTAATATCTTTTTTTCTTTAATATTTTTTCTTATTCAGGTTTTGGCATCATATTAGCTATGGAGAAACAGCTTTTTACAATTAGGAAAACCAAGCTATAGCTCTTTCAAGGAAACAAGCACAGTTTTTTAAAGCTCTTTTACCCTCATTTAAAACAAGTCAGCTGTAGAAAGGTTACTTAAAATTCAGTTTTCAGAGAATGAAGTTAGAGTGGTTGATCAAAATAGCTTTCACTAATGCAAATATTGCATTAATTCAAATGTTAATTCTTGAATAATCTCTTTACCTTTTATTTGAAGTGCTNAACCCCAGCACATAAACTGATGTAAAGCTGTTTTTGAATTTGTAAGACACTTTATGTATATGAACAATGCTGTTGGCTCACAGCCTTCAACCACAAAAATAACTGTGCGTTACATAAAACTAAAGCCACACCCTGGTTACTGTGCTGTAATATGTTTTTTTGTTTGTTTTTATTGGTTTGCTTGGGGTTTTGTTTGGTTGTTTTGTTTAGTTTTTTGTTTGGTTTTTGGTGGGGTTTTGTTTGTTTTTGTTTGATTTTGTTTGTTTTTTTTAAAGAAGAGTTAAACAATTCTTGCAAGTTTCTAAAAGCACCTGCTTTTAACAGATCTCTCTGAAGAGATTATGAGAAAGTTAAAATTATACTAAAGCTAACCTACTCAATACTCTTATTTTGGACCAGCAAGTACTTTTCCTAGAAAATTAACTGAGCAAGCTAATTAGAGTTGACCTTCATTTACTTAATTTCATTTAATACAATGAAGGTCAATTTACTATGAAGATCAGAAAAGTCATATTACTAGTATAGTATTGGGGAAAAGTATTCTGCACAGCAGCAGGAGGGACTCAGATTTCAGGTGCAGTTGACTTGTCCCATATCAAAGAATGAAAAAGAACAGTCAACTTAAACACTCCTCCTTTCTGAAGCTGAAAGGAGAGGTTGTGTGGTACACAGACTATACCTAATATAGAAAGGTACTACCATTTAATCAACTGAGTCAATATTTCGGTCTGCTTTTATGTTGCAGAAAGAACTTAGGTTTGAATATTTTCATGAGTAAAATTAAAACTCATACAAGTTACTGTTTTTTTTTCTATTTATTTAATTGCTAATAAATCCAGAGAGATAGAGGAAATAAGAAAAAGTTGGAAAAAGGCTATGATTACTTTTAGAAGCAAAGGAAAGCTTACCATGAAAAGCTATTTTTTTTCTGAAACTGGGAGAAACAGTTTCTACCTTTTTTTTCCCCTCTTTTTCGTTTTTCAGTTTCTCTGGTGCTTGCACCAGATACCTCTGGATCCGGGAAGTTTGGACTGCAGTCTTTGGATATGTAGATTTGTTGCTTCTGAGAAGTTTCCACAGGCTTTCTAGTCTGAGCAAAGTCAGGTCTCGACGCAGCAGCATTTTCTGGCCTTCAAAAATTATGGTGAAAATCACTCATATATGTAGTATGGTGAGTTTTGACTTTTCCCAGGTGGTCAATACTTCAGTCTGACAGCAGGCAAGACAGTGGCGAAGGAGAAGTGAAGTTTCCAGCAGCAGACAGGCAGCCTGTGATAGCGATGAGAAAAGGTGAGAGGAGGGGAGGGTAAGAATAGATTCAACTGTGGTAATTGATTCTGTCTTTCTTTTTCCACATACCCCCTCTGAATTCTCAAGCTGTTTTCTCTGAATTCTTACAGTGTTCAAAAAAGCTTGCACATGGGTTTTTTTGCATGTAGATGCTTTGTAGGCATCACAATAGCAGGAAAATTTATGGTCTACCTGGGAGGACCCCTCTAACAGAGTGATGACACAGTGATGGGATTCTTTTTGACAGAGAAACAATGGTTGAAACATTCATTTTATTTCTATATTATCTATATCTCACAGTCACACACACTACCCAATAACTTCAGGGAATAAAAAACAGAATAAATAGAGTGAGTGTATTTGATACAAACAGGGGCTTAGTAAACAGCATATTAACTATTAACTTATGAATATGGCTTTTGTGGTGCTCATATACAATAAAATCGAAATAGGATTTTGAACACAAGAAGAACCAGGCATCTGGTTCACTTACATCTCCTAGGTAGATTTGAAATATAAGATATCATAAAGAGCATGCAGATGTCAACACAAAGTCAGAAAAGATACACAGTAACATCAGTTATAACACCATGGCTGTAAAATTTATTTTTAGAAGGAATATAATAATTTTGCACATTTGCCTGAATATTTTTTTCTTAGAGGAAATAAAATGGGCTATCATAGCAAACACTAAAACCCTGATAAGAGACCCATCACATAATGGAAAATAAAAGTCTCTTGTGAATATTTTATAAAGTCTTTATCATTATTGAAAATGCTTCTGAACCTTGAAAGCCAAAGGCTGCTGTGAACCATTCTCATAAAGACAGCACAGCTTCTTCTGCTTTGACTTTCTAAAAATTCTTGTAAATTCATCCTGACAGGGATTATGAATAGTTGGTTTATGAAACCTGTATCAGTAAAATATCATTTCATCACTGATTTGAGAAATTATTGTTAGAGATACAATGAATAAAGAAATGAACCAATTGCCTTGTCTCATTGGATAGGACAGAAGGAACCTCCTAGGCCACTTAGGTGTCAACATGAATGTTATTTCAAGTACTGGATAAACTATGTGAAAGGTTCTTTCTCTAAGTCAGAAGGAAATATTAGAAAGTTAAACACTGCCTGTGAATGTATAGAAGAGTGTTTATATATAAATGTGTAGCTATATGCCATAACTTCATTACTGGTCATGAATGCTGATCTCACTTTCCTCACAGACAGTCAAAGTGTACAGCTGTTGATCCTTTCTTTCATCAGCGTTTCTTATTTTTCACTGGTGTTGCACTTCTTCTGAAATGGTTTTGGCTGTGACCTTATAACATAGACTTTTACACAAGAAAGTCTGGAGAGAGCAAATGGAATCAAGTGCAGATCTGGACAGAACTGCTGTCTTGTACGGTAAAGAAACAGACCAAATATTTTCCTAGCTTGGAAACAAAACCCCACTTCAGACTTTGATATTGTACTGGTTTAAAGGTAAACCAGCAGGAGAAACAAAACCAATTCCAAAAGAGATTGCAAGTCAGAATTACAATTTAATAAAAAATCACAAGAAGTACAATGATGCAGAGGAAAAATCTGTTTGACCCAGAAAGAACAGATGTACATCCCAGCACCCTGGGGCATGAACAGAATGGAGCTCGCCAGCCCCTGTGCTGAGCACCATGTGGCCCACCCCTTAGTACAAAGTAAAAGGAAAGAGAAAACCTATTGCTCAGGATGATGTCCACAGTCTGGTCAAGAGTGGCAGTTGCAGTCCTGTTGAGGTCCTGGTCCTCCTCTGGATGCCACAAGTGGTCCCTAAAGTCCCAAACCCCCAAGGTTATAGATGCTTGGGCTCAGATGGGAGTGCCCGGTACCTCCCCCAAAGCAAGGAGTTGCACAATGGGTGATTTACACTATGAGTCATGGGATGGCCCATTAGCAGATATGACCCCTGAGGCTGGGTGTGAAGGTGCTAAGGACTCCCTGGAGGGGAGTTTTCACACCTGAGTCATTGGTGTGAAGACAGGAAAACTTCCTTATCTCACAGAGTTCCTAAACACCCAGCTTGTAGCCTGAGGGGCCAGGTGTGCCCTGGGTAGCTGCTGGAAATGATCAATTGTTAGCAGTCCATGGGGAAATGACATAGCGGGTGTAGAATACAAAGCCCTGGCCATACCCACACAATGACAAACTGGTCCTGAGCATTGTAACCAGGACAGATATCTACATGTTTTACAAATCGTAAAGCAGTTGCATTGGACAGTGGCAAAAGGATGAATATTCAGTAATGCAGTTGCATAGGTCATGGATATAAAAAAGAAATCACATTTCAAAGGGTAGAAACTGTAAAAATGAAAACACTGTCAGCAACAGCAATTAGCCTTTGAGAAACAGCAATTTCTCTCAGATGAAAAGAAGCCACAGAAAATACTTTTGTTTATATGTTTATATAAAACTCAATCCTTGATGAAACCCTTATCATCTCTGACTCTGTGGGAGTTCCTCAAGTGACATTTTTGTGTTTTCAGGTAATGTCATGGTCCATATGCAGGGTTTTCCTTGTATCATATCCCAGTCATCCAAGGGAAAAGGACAAAGGGCTTCTTGAATAATGAATGAATCCTTTCAAGTCCTTAAATTTCTCTGACTTTAAATTAACCCACCCATTATGGACCCATTAATCTATACAAAATTTTGTGTTTCTGCATTTACATTTGAGGTGGAAAAAAATTTCCAAATATACTCTGCAAGTAGGCCAATTAGTTATTCCTCATCAACATGTAAGCCCTTTTTCATTTTTTAATCTGTCTTCCTCTCCTGTATAGGCAAAAGAGAAGTTTTTTTCTTACATGTTAACATTTAGTGATACATTCAAGTGTTTTTCTGAGAGAAACTGCTCAAAGGGATTCCTTGTGACATTAGACTGGTAATTGATAGGAGTTAAGAATATTTTGAAATTACTTATGCAATTGCTGAAGATAAGCTATAGGGGTTAAAACACGTCTAAGTAATTTCTTGAAATAAGCCATGGGAAATGGGGTTCATAAGTGATCCCTCAGTAACAAGATCAATTATTTTTAATTATAATTTAAAGTAAGACTGATGAGGAGATTGTAAAAACTGTTCCCACAATCACTATAACCAAAAGGATAAAAGAGAGGCAAGGGAAGGTAACTATGTGTAGTGGTTCTGGTTTAGTCCTTTCCTGGTAACTGGGTCATAACTATGGATGTATTCCATCTCATTTCTTTACGTAAGCAAAGATATAAAAAGGGGAAGTCAGAAGTCAGGGGTCAGTACTTCTTCTGGCAGTGTTGGAGGGCAGAGGAGCTCCCTGCGGTCACCCTCGTTGTGAGAGCGGGCCATAGGTGCGGGTCTGCTGATCAGCCAGCCGAGTCGGGAGGACGTGTCCTGAGATAAGAACCGGCAGTTGTTTTGGTGAGAGGGAAGTGACAACTTGTTTTCTTTCTCTTTTCTCCTCTGTATATACATGTATATATGTGTAAATATATATATAAACTGTTTTAATTCTACTGAAGTTCGGTTTTGTGGGTTCCCCCGCCCCTTTTTTTTTTCCACTCTGGCTGGGAGGGGCCTTTGGGAACCCTGTCCTGGGCCTTTTGGCTCTTGGCATTTGGCCAATTTCAACTGGTCACAGTTTTTGGTGCCATGACTTGGATACGAGTTATGAGGATTTAATCTCAGGCAAAACAGACTGAAATGATCATAGATAATTTTTGCTATAGTTGTAGTGAAGTACAAGGGGTGGATTTTGTGTGGATTGTTCACTTAAGTTTGGTGTTTGGGTGCTGTTGCTAATTTTTGTTANACCCCATGGAATGACCCATGAGACAGCAGAGGATTTCTCTCGTGGTGGGGACCCCACGGAATGCAGGGGAAAGACTGAGTTATGATTTCCCTGTGACCGTGATGATGACTGTGGTGAAGTAAGCTGTCCCCTTTGCAGCCCACAGGGAAGCCTCCTGAGACCGAACTGTTGCTTAAGTCCTGGACTTACATCTGTGAATGGCTGACCCAACAACAACTGACTGTAAACCTTCCACTCCCCGTCCCCCACACCGTCAGGGGAAGGAGGGGGACATGGACAGACTGAGGGGTGGTGGTGTAAGAGTGTTTCTAACGTGTTTCTTATTTTTAGTTTTTAGTTTGTTAGTAATAAATTTAAGCATTATTCTAAGTTCTGCTTTGCCTGTGGTATTAATCAAAGCTCCTCTTTTGGTTGTTATCTCTAGCCATAAATTCCTAGCTGGTTTTTTAACCCTTCCCTCTGGAAGGCGAAAAGTGGGGAGAAAGGCCTTGAAACAGTTTTGCTGGACACCAAGCATTTATCCAGGGTCAAACCATAACATCAATGTTATGCCCTGTGAAAACTTTTACTGAGTTCACCTTCTGGGATTCATTGCTTTTGCTTAGCAGAGACCTTTCAATTTCTTAATTAATTCTTACCAGTACATAGATTTTCAATTTTGACTTAAAGATTTCTTAAAATCATACAGTACAACAATAGATAACATAATAAAAGGCCTCTTTTGAAGAATGTAAAGCCTACAGTTAAGCAGATAATCAAGAATGATCTAAAGATGATGGAAAAGTACCTATTTATTCTTAGCCAAATTATGTGTTATAAACAAGGAAAATTACTTCACCTTTCTGCATTTTTGTTTTCTCTTTAGGAGCCTGTAAGTAATTTCTATTGCATTTTTGAGGCAGAAACAGCATCCTAGACCAAGCTCGTAGTCCATAAAACCCAGCAAGATTTGTCCTAAGTAGGTTTGACCTACACATAAAAGGAATAAAAAAACCTATCACAAGTAAGTATGAGAAGATGTAGTGTCTGAATATTCAGTTCCAAAGGAGCTACATATTATAAAGAATGTGCATGTACCTCTCAGTTTGTTATAAAATTTCTCTGCTGCAATAAGTGATAGAATCTGTCTAATTAATTAGTGTTTGTTTGTGTTTGGTTGTGTTTTAATGATCATATTGCCAGTGAGTTGATGAACAGCCACAGGCTTATGCAATATAAGTAACATCAAGAAGGTATCAACAAAGTTTTTGGTAAAGATGAAAGCAATACAGACTGCAGACTGCTTATGTTTTGCAGTAATATCAGTCTTAGTACTATCTGGAGTACAGCATGCTGCTCCTGATTGCAGTGCCACTGCCTTGATTATGTCACCTCTTAAATGAACTTTATCTTCTACACAGAGAGATTCTTTTGTTGCTCTAAAACACATATACTTAAAAAAAATGTTTACCTAAAATAGCCTGTTGAGGGTACTCTGTGTATTCTATTTCCTGTTTCCAAAACAAAACATGAGAATTCTACCATGCCTACAGTGAGAAGACTAGACAAGATGACCTTAAGCTGAGACAGGTGGGATTCAAATTAGGTATTACAAGTGATTTTTTCACTGTTAGGGTGGTCAGACATTGGAATAGGTTGCCAGACAGGTGGTGGAGTCACTATCCCTAGAAGTGTTTAAAAAGGCTTCTGGAATGATGTGATTTAGTGGTTTAGGGGTTACANTTGTTTTGACTACAGTAATATTCAAGTGTTCTTATATAGCCCATACAGAAAATATTTTACACTTCTGTGGTAGCTTTCTGTTCTCATTTGCCCAGAGTCTGAGCAAGGTGAAAAAAACATCCATTAGGAATGTAAGACACATTATCTTCTTCTAATATATGATTTAGGCTATGTATCAACCCCTATATAAACCTTGTTAGACAGTTTTAGTATGAAAACCTTGAGCTTTACAATATAACATTTATCACATTTTCAAAGTTAGGTCTCTGAAAATACAGGTGTATTCTTTTTCCCTATCACTTATCTTTTTTTGTTTTGGGTTTTTCATGAACTCTAGAGATATTCAAGCCCCAGGAGAGTCAATATATGCTAGGCCAACAGAAGATCCACGTTTAGCCTGAAGTTGTTAATTGAAAGTATTTATGTGCTTGCAGATATTCTTTTACCCTCTAAGTACACATCCTGCACATTGTTATGCATATTTGATTAAATAATTCTCCATAAGTGATGAAACTTCACTAGAAACATTTAATTTTGATTCAGGGAAGGAGAGGAATTTATATTTCACTGACATCATACTAAAAACACCCAAGGTAAGTATTAGTGTAGGAACTGCAGTTCAATTTTACTTAATTTGATACAAGGTTTACAGATCTTTTTATCACAGCTACATGAGGAATGTAGTTGCTTTTGCAGCATTTGTATTTATTATGAGAGACATAAAAATAATTAAAATAAAACAAATACCACATTTTCATTATTATTTTAGTGTAAAGGTATCTTAAATTAATGGAGAGCTTGTGAAACCCTTTAAAATGTACCCCTGGTAAAAGGTTATTGGAGGGCTTTTTGGCATGTCAGGTAAACAGGTAATGATTTACTATAGCCACCAGCAGCCACATCTCATTTGGCTCCCTTTTGCTGTGGGCAGGTTTCAAAAAATTCCTTGATTGAAAGTCACTGTTCTCCTTTGCATATTTTCAGTTAACCAACACGTTGTGTAAAAGAGACATTTAGTGAAATTAAATAAACTAATGCTTTCTGGATTTGAAATATATACAATCATGAACGATGGAAACATTGCCCAATAGATGTCATAACACAAGAATCAAATTAAGTTACCAAATAACTTGAATAAGCAGCATGTTTAAAGCCCCTTACAGCAGATTTTTTATAATGAATAGTTAGTTTTAGGAACACACTGTCACAGGACACTATGGAAGCCAAATGCAGTTTAAATGCAGTTCAAAAATAGTTTGAGTAACATCATGAATAAAAATCTAACAGAATTCAGGATGTCAGAATCTGAGAAAATACCTTATGGAAACACAACTATACTCTCACAGTTACTTTCAGAGACTTGATAACTGTGCTGAAGAGTTTTGGTTTTATCAAACTTTGCCTTTTTTTTCCCCTCAATAATGGGAAAAAATTTTTCTGATTTGGGTACTTCCTGTATAACTCTTCAGTGGCCACAAATTTGTATTTCTCATGTAATAGACTATTCAGTTTTTCATTCTTCTTTCTTAAATATCAAGATTAAGATTGCTGTTTATAGAGTATTTTCTAGCCAAATTTCTAGTTAATTGCTTATTCTACTTTCTTTCTCTATTGAAATTTTATGGGGAAATATTATAAATAGAAATAACTTTGTTACTTTATACAAAAAATCATTTTCAGATTACATCAGGGTTTTATTTATTTTTATTTTAAATGGAAATATTTTTAAATAAAGTTAAAATTAAAAAAGATTAGAAAGTGGGAGGATTCTCTTCTCATGTCTAACACTTATACTGAGCAGATATCTCTCATGTCCTCCGCAAATCTCCTTGTCCCATGACATGCCAAACCAGAAAATGTCAGAGAGGCAAAACCTTTGAGAAAGCTGGTATCAGTGACCCAGAGACTTATTCAGGTCGTTGAAGCTGGTTCACTAAACATCCATGACCAGGTGGTTGTTAATGCACTTCCACCATGGTGTCATCAGTCTCACTGGGTCCTCTGACCCAGACCTCCAGCTCTCACGTCTGGTCCCCTGTGCCATAGAGAAGCCCTGGATATCTGAACTGCTCCATCACACTGAGAGCCACGATCCTACCCTTCCTCCCTGCCCACCTATACAGAAGAGCTTTTACACAACCACTGCTCTCCCCAGTTTTACAAGATGTCTCATCATGTCTCAATTTTTGCAGCAGCTACCCAGTAACAGTCTCTGTCTGTAGAGTGCTAATGTCAGAACATTCACCTTTCTAGGTGCTTTGGAAAGAAATGTGAGAATTTGAAAAAGTAGCATTTGTCAATGAAACAGGAAGACCTTTGGTGTAACAATAGGATCTTATTTGCTGTTTAGGTTAGAGCAACTACTGTTTCTTTTGTATTTGATTTTTCCTGGTTTATATGACCATATATCCAGGGCATTCAGAGGATGCCAAATTAATTTCAATGCTCTTAGAATTCAAAATGCTATGTGAACATTCCCAATGCCTCCTACTCAAAGAAAGAAAGTTAATACAATAATAAATAAATGGTCAAAATAAACACGAGTTCTCTACCAGTATCTATCAATCATAAACATTAGATGCTGCAGAAAATAGTAAATAACTAATGTGAAATTAATGTGAGTAGGCTCCTCTGATTATTCACATGTGTTTTATAAATTTCCCCTGCATCTTTCAGAAAGAAAATAGTTCATCCCTTATTTTCTCTGTGTTTTTGAACAAAACTTACTGATGTTCAGGATTTGAGAAGTTTATAAATCTCTAGACAAGACAATATGTCTGTATATTCATACACCACCCTGTAATATGTAAAAATGTTGCAATTCTGTATGTGACCTCAGCAATTGCAAAACTTCAAAGACTAAGAGCAGAAGTCTATTGATGCTTCAGGGCATTGTTTCGTTGGGCAAACACTTCAGCAGTTATGTACTGGCTACCATTGTTGCACTCTGTGCAATACTGTGTCAATATGTTTCTAAGAGATGTAGGAACTTTCACTTACAAGAATTATCCAGACTTGAAACACACACAAATATCATACTGTATTTATTCCTCTTCAAAAGTCATTGGGTGAATACACAAAGATTGGTCTGTGCTGTGTGGGCATGATTGACTGAAATCAATGTGAGTTCAGTTGAATAATCTGGACTTTGATAACTTCTGTAGGTCCTTTCTATGTTACCCTTAAAGAAAGAAAACCCAGCTGATTAAACAGTAGTTAATAACTCAGATATTCATTTCCTATTTGTTCTATCTCTTTGGACTGTAATAATAGTTATATTTGTCTTGGAAACAAAATATATCACAGCGAACATCTTGACATAGGCTACAGAGATCTTTGGTTCAAAAAAAAAAAAAAAAAGCCATGAATTTACTCTTGAGACTAGCATATTAACTGTTTTGAGGGCCTTGACTGAATTTTAAATCAGATCAGGAAATTAGCACTGATTTCTTGGAGAGGTTTCAACTTTTCTTCTATTTTTTTTTTTTTTTAATCTACCTGTAAAACAAGAAATAGCTTGGCAGTAATACTGTTTGGGAGAACACAGGCATGGTCTAGTCAATAGCAATGTGTATGTGTGTCTACCTAACTGAAGGTTATTTCCTATGAATATTTGCTGCAGGCATACAGTCTCCTTTTTATTTCTGCTCCCACCTGCAGCAGTAACATCCTGATGAGTAAATAAAGAGAGAAGGTTTTTCAGTTCTTGCAAGAATTGTCTGTAGAAACCAGCAGGTTATTAAACAGTAATATGTAAACAGCCTAAAGCACATACAGAAGGTTTTCAAACCTAATAGAATTACATAATATCCATTGCTTGCAAAGGATGTCTTGCTTGGCATGGGGCAACCTAGGTAGGAAAAAATTTACCCTGATATCTTTGTCAGGATGTATTTTTAAATCTATATAACTATATTAAAAAGCTATCATTTAGCTCTTTAATGGAATTCAAACTATAGTGCAATCTGCAGTGGAGATTTTAGTCTGGAGAAGGTAACATGCTGAGCAGAGCAAGAAATGGTTAGCTGTATCATACCTCTCAAGCAATATTATAACTGTTTTAATAGTATGTAACATACTCTGCTGTTTTTCCATTTTCTTAGTAGCTACATGAAAGCTGAAGGGATTATTTTATTTTGAGGGAAGAAGGGGTTTTTATGTACCACATATCTTTCTTGGTACAAATTGGTCTTGAACCTGATATATGAGTAGTTACTTTTTAAGGATTTAGTTTCTAATATTTATATCATTCTGTGCTACTATTCTTATAAAACTTGAACATCACATTCAACAAGAAAACAGACTTTAGGAAGTGACCTACACATGGTTTGTGACTTGTCAAGAGCACTTTCCCTTCTGATGTACATGCATACCTACTTTTACAATCTCTCCCTTAGCTTGGCTGTGGCCTTAAAAGTGCACTGATTTTGATTAATACTAAAAACGTACAGTACAGGAGTATAAAAATAAAGTCCATACAAGTGGATAAAACAGATGAGACATTCACCAGTTTCTGACATTCAGACTCCAGTTTGAAATGGTGATTTGTATAAACATAGTGATACACATTTATCTGTCAAACCAGTTCACACAGGTACCATTTCTGTAAGAGTATTTTAGCTTTCCTGCATGTTTCGGTTGTGTAAGACATCTTGTAAAAGAAAAAAATAAAGTGAAAAAAATACCAAAACCAAGAAAAAGAATTTTCAATTAATATATAATAGATAATAATGATTTTTAATAGATATTAATTATGCTGGTGCTAATATTGCAGTGTCTTTGCTCAAGGGAAGAAATGAAAGAGATGATTCATAATCCTTCAGGCACAATACCTTAGATGACCCTCTTTTGTATACAGGAGAAGGTGACCTCCCCAAGGGATGCTGAAGGCTCAGGATATATTTTCATAATTTCACATGACAACAAAGGAAGATCCACCCTGGTGCAGGTCAATGGTTTCTTTAGACAATGGTTCATCTCATGAGACCCCACTGGAATTATTGCATCCAGCTCTGGGGACCCCTGATGGCTGTTGACCAAGGGACACAAAAGGACTGATGTACACTCCACACTGTGAGGTAGTAAAATGACTTCCTTTATTGAAGGACAACACAGGTTTATATAGGGTTCTGAGGGAAGGTTCTGGAACGAGGTGATGAATGGATGAAAATGGGGGCGAAGTGTGTAACTAAGCAACCAGACAGCAAATGGGACAACGGTTGCCAGTGGCTGGAATTGAGGGCCAATAGGAAACCAGGGTTGGGGCTGAGGCCAGAGGTGGGAAGACACCATCAGGAAAAGAAGGCAATACAGTGGACAACTGAGGACAAAACTACAAGGGGGACAACCACAAAGAAAAACCCACATGGAGTAACATCAGCTTTTGAAACAAAACCCCATACAATGAACCTCAGTAAATCCACAACCTAAATGTCAACTGTAAATGTCTCTAATGGGGTCAGCCAGTCCTGTGCAATCCGTGCAGTGCTGTCACCATCTTAGTAAATCCATTTCTTATAGTGCTGTTTCCAATCATCATAGCTTCACTGTTCTTCTACAGACCCCAACATAAGAAGGACCTCTACCTGTTGGAGCGAGTCTAGTGAAGGGTCACAAAGATGATCAGAGGAATGAAGCACCTCCTGTATGAGGACAGGCTGAGTGAGTTGGGGCTGTTCGGCCTGGAGAGAAGATGGCCCTGGAGACACCTTACAGCCCATTCTAGTACCTAAAGGGTATAAGCAAGGCCTATAAGAAAGCTAAAGAGGTACTTTTTCCAAGGACATGCAGTGAAGATACAAGGGGTGAAAACTTTAAAGTGAGAGACATAAGTTTAAATTAGATATTAGGAGGAAATTTTTTACTGTTAGGATGGTGTTGCACTGGCCCAGTTTGCCCAGAGGAGTTGTTGATACCCCATTCCTGGAAGAGTTTGAGGCCAGGCTGGATGGAGCTTTGAGCAACTTGGTCTAATGAAAGGTGTCCTTGACCAAGCCAGGTGGGCTGGAACTAGATGCTCTTTAAGATTCCTTCTAACCTAAATCATTCTATACTTATGCATATTTGACAAAGATTCTGTGCAAATGTTTGGGAAAGGAAATAGCAAAGCGTGTTCACCTCAAAAAACCTTTTCCTTGTTTTTCCTGCTTCTAACATTAAGTTCTACCTTCCTGACTTGGATCTAGTTTCAATTTCAAGTCCTCTCATTTTCCTTTGAACTCCTATAAATATTTTGCATCTACACCTTCATTTGACAAGAAATTCAGTAGATCTATTGTTCATTATGTATGAGTCACCTTATGTGATTATTGGTTTTTGCTTGGGTGCTGCTATTTCCATTGCTGGTCCCTGTTTCCTACCCCAGAAAAAAACATTAACAGTTGACCCATTTTTCTACCATTTCCATAACAGTAGATTTTGTAGAATTATGTTTACAAAACAACAAGCTTCCTAAGTTCAAGTATTGTTTTTCTAATTGCTCCTTAAGTGATTTTTAGAATTCCATAGGAAAGGCAGGTGCACACATAGACACATATTTAAGCATGTAAACTTACTATTCACGAGGATCATATTCTGCTTTCTAGTGTTTTGAATAACCAAAGGACCACTGTAAGGAAATGTGCTTATGTTTCCATGAATTTGCATATGAGTAAAAGATCTTGATCTCTCTGATAGTCTTGCTTTATTTCCAATAGTAGTTCACATGCAAGAAAAAAATAAAACAGATCTGGAATATATTATCTGCTACAAAAACAAAACAAAAATCTGATTTTGACCCCAAAAGCAGCCTTCAGGTAATGGTTCTGCCTGGTCTATGAGACCAGAAATTTCCTTATCTACAAGAAAGGACAGAGAGAATAATATTTTAGAAAGAATGCAGCTAACATGAGAACATTTCTAAGTTTCTGCTTGTCTAGTGAGATGTTTTTGTATTGTCATATGAAATCACAAAATATTAAGTTGGTTTTGCTTATGTCTTCAATGTGTCCTTCTTTAGTATTTTAGCTTTTCACAGATTAGTGATTTCCTGGGCTAGCTAAATCAATACTAAACTGGCTACATTGATAAACTATCTCAGTGAAAGTGTTACTTTTAAGAGGTGGTGTGGAATTAGTTGGCAGACAGTAGTCTTTATCAAGAAAATTTTCACTTGTTTATCTGATATTTTACACCTACCTTCTACAGATGTACCTATATCTGTACCTATACCATAAATAAAGTTTATCAGTATAGCTTGTGTGTCCAAGACAGTAGTTCTATATGAGCAAACTGACATTGCTGAACTTCCTGAATAGCACACTGATGGTTGTATGATCCAGTATGATTAACTGGACATCAAAATATGATTTTGTAGTTTTAGTCTTCTAGATTTAAATTCTACCACCCTCCTTTTTGCTAAGTACTCCTTTAATATTGCTGTATTTTTATCAATTTTTTCTTTTTGTGGTCATCAATTTAAACATTTTTAAATGATTTACAGGCCAAGAATTAGTCACCATTATTATGGAAAATTTTGTTCTAATTATGTTAAACCCTACAGATACTGCCCACATGTGAGAAAGTAGGTGATAAAAGCTTTACCCTTAACAGCTTCACCTGGCAATGTCAGTGGATCTCTGTCATTACATGTCATGATACACCAGAGCTAACTACAAGATTGAATCCAAAATATTGGCAATTGAGGCATTTTTTCCAATTATAGCAGCTGCAGTACTTCTCTAATATGTTAGTAGACTTTTATTTTAAGCTAATCCCTCAAAATTCTCCTGTGCAAGAGTAATCTATCTTTATGTGCACTCCAGCACATCACTATGTAAATAAATTCCACCAGACTATTATATACTGACATTTTCTCATTGATAGAATTTGTCAAATTAGTAACTGGCTGCTGAAGATGTCAAATTTGAAAAATGTATGGAAAGTATGAGAGATTCATTATTGAAATGGAATGGTATACATATGTTTAATATATAAAGCTTTATTTATTATAGCATTGAAAACTCATTAAAACATAATTAACTTAAACAATTTAGATTCATTTAGAATAAAATAAAGGTGAAAAATAAATCTATTTTAGTAATATTCTTGTAAGAGTCTAGTATATGAGGTAGTGAACAACTTTGTAGAACAGTTTAGGTCCAGAAATTCAGAACCATAATTGGAAGATAGCTCTAGCAGCCTGAGATTCAGGTAAAAGAAGAAAACAAACAAACAAAAACTAACCCCAAAACTTTCTGATGATGGTATTAACTAAATGGAATTTTCACAGTCATGCAGTTCTCTCAGCTACTTAACAAGTTCACTAATATTTCTTCTTGTAGATGTGGTAGTTAGAATCAAACAGCTCTATAAAACATATCAGCTTTCCTTTTTAAGCTTTTACTAACAGTGCTGCAATGCAAAGCCTTTAAAGATGAATCTTATGTAATGAAATGGTCACAGACAAATAAAAAAATAATTCCTCCACTGATTACTTTTTAAGCAAATTATGATTTTTGGCTAATTTTGGATAAATTATTTCAAAGTTATGTGATCTGACATTTATATTATAAACTTTGTCTCTTTGATAACGTCATCAGATGATCTGCCAGACTTTGTCAGGGACATATTAACATCCTTTGGGTAAAGTACTACAGGATTATCAATACAATATTCTGATAGCAATTATTTATCTGATTTCTTGGAAGTAATATATTCTATAGCTCAGAGAAAACTCATCTCTACTGAAAAATCCAGATATATACAAACCTGCAGCCCAGGATACAGTTGGCCTTCTGGGATATAAGCACTCACTATTGTCTCATGTCCAACATTTTTTTTCATGAATAAGAACTCCCAAGTCCATCTCAGCAGAGCTGATCTCAATGTCTTCTTCTCCCAGTCTGTACTCATGTCTGGCATTGTCCCAGCTCAGGTGTCAGAACCTCACACTTGCCCTTGTTGAACTTACGAGATGTGGACACACTTCCTGAGCCTGTCCAGGTCCTCCTCATTGACATTCCTTTTCTTGCGTCTAGTGCATCACTTGAAGTTGTGTCATCTGCAAACTTGCCGAGCATGCGCTTGATCTCACTGTCTGTGTGATTGATAAATAAATTAAAGAGCGCTAGTCCATGACAGAGACCTGAGGGACATCAGTCATCACTGTGAGGGACACCTCTAATCACCAGCCTCCACCGGGACACAGAACCATTGACCACAAATTTCTGGTGATTTGTTCGGTACGTGCTTCCTGTTTAAATCCTCAAGTAAAAGAGACCATTAGGTATCATTGGCAGTCTAACCATGGGAAGATTTTTCTCATAGAGGATGTATAGATGAGGCTGAGCCCAGATCTATAGTCCTTTAAATGAAAACATTTAAACATTAAAGATGTAAACATGATGCCATAATTCCTTATTAAATTAACATCTGTCAATCTGACTTTGTCTGTAGCCTAATTCCACAGGCAGAGCATTTGTATCATAATGCACTGGTACACTGACTCCACAAAGTGGAAATTCCTTTCACTAAAACCTAAGCAAGCAGTATTTGCCTTGAGAAATATGGCAGTTCACTTCATCCAGGAAAACCAGCTCTCAAGGCAGTATTTCCAAAGTGGGGTATTTTTGCCTTTGAATTTCTGTGAAACACATCAGTAAATTAAATTAGGATTTTTTTTTTTAAGTCTTCAAAAGGAAGAAATAGCTGTGATCATTTAAATGTAAATAGCAGAAGCAAGGACTGCCAGCATTATGATCCATGTGCAAGGAATGACTCTGCAAGCAGTGCATGAATGGTTTTTAGCCATTCAGAAACAGAAAAAAGCTAAATCTACCTCCCCAAAGGCTCATTAAAGTACATCTGTGCTCAGGGTAGTTCAGTAATTATGTGATAGGAATAACTTCTGTGATTATAATGCATAATGGCCACTTACAAACTTTTGGCACTAGAGTAGTAGGAAAAGCACAGCCAAGGGGAAGAAAGTGCATGTATTGAAGAAAAGAAAATCTACTTTAGGTTATAAAATTTTACTAGCCAGTAATGATTAGTATAAGAAAACTAACTAGTGTATGTTTGATCTATTTTATTTTCTAACATTATCAGCAATTAAAATTCTATTTTAATAATGTTTTCTCTTCCTCCTCCCACACCCATTTTCCATATCAGAATACAGCACCTCAATCCCATTAATGTTCTCCATTCCTGTGCAAGACATATGAGAGATTATGTGATTTATTAAAGAACTATACAAATTGTACTCAGTAGCTACATTTATAATTACTCTGAAGAGAATTGCAAAATTAGCTCAAATAGTGCAGATGATTTCTATTTTATCTTGGTTTTCTTCCTTGTGCTTCTCATTTGGTTTAGTAATTTAAGATAGTAGGCAAACAAATTATTCCTAACCAGTTCATCAATTCTGCTCCTGCTTCTAGTCATTCAATTACTGCATTATGCAGGAATTGCTCTCTAGTTTCAGGTCCTTTGCTACCTCAGATTCTTAAAGTTTTCAGGGTTAGCAAGAAAGACTTCTGCTAACAAGTGATCTCTTTGCTGTAGCTGTTATAACAAAATCTAAGTATCTTTAAAAGTAATGAAGATATTATATTTGTGTACTACCCATATTTATGTTTGTGTAATACCCCAATGAAAGCTTTTGTATCTGAATATTCTCTGATAATAGAAAGACATACTGCACAGTGACATCCAAACAAATGAATATCAAACTAACCAGCACCTTTTTGCTCTTAGAAATCACTGTCAGAAAGATCTGTTTTGCTGCTGTATTTGAAAAACCTGTTGTTGAAGGTTGAATTCCTACACTAGGAAACCTCACCCAACTTGTCATTCAGGTTAGATAGAGCCCTGTGATGAGCTGGGGAAAAGATAGAGCCTGAACAATACCCATCACTGCTGTGCCTCGAAAGGGAAGAGCCCTTCCAGAGTTCTCTTCTGAAGGTTTTATATGCAAGAAATAAAGGAATCCCAGAAGCTGTGGCACTATGTTCATGGTATCATATTTTATATTGCTTCTAACCTGAACTTATTGCTTTGAATTTAAGATGCGATAAAGTAAAACCAATTAAAGACAATGCACTTTTTATTATTTTGTGCACTTTAACAGTGTTTGAAGACCTTTGCCGAGACCTTGTTATGTGCTATGCATATGTGTAAAGTTGGTCTATGTCCTAAAGAATTCACATTCAATAAAACAAAGCCATAACTAGTAAGTCTTATTGTTCTTATTTTACAGACAAAGAAGCTCAGATTGAAGAAAATAAACTCCCCAAGTCAGGGAAAATTCTGAAACAGACAGAAAGGAGATGTAGATCTGCATCTGAGTGAGCTCCTTAAAGCATGTGTTCTCTGGTCAAGCCTGTTGACAGAATTTCCTTCTACAAAACGAATTGTTCTATAATAAATAGTTGGACATAAGACTCTCAAAGTAGAATGGAAACTTACACTGGAATATGGAAACAGGTATTAAGATAGGACAACTCTTTTACTCCTTTGTTCTTTCTGGATAGAGTAATTGAAAAGTTAAATTGACACTGCTATTTACATCTTTCCTGTTCTTCCTTTTGCAAGTCCTGTTGAGCTCTCCAGCCCTGACCTAACCTACAATTCAACCTCTGAATAGGGGAACATACCTAAATATCAGCAGAACATGTTAGTCCTCATCAGGTCTTGTACTATTCACTCTGGCAAAAGTCTCTGCTTTTTATTACAACATATTTGAGGCAAAGTGCAGCTACAAAACAAACACAGTAACAGGTCAAATTGTGCATTCTGTTCAGAAGAATGTGGTTAAGCTGATTTTTTTTTTTTTAATTATTCAACTATATGGAAACTAAATATTGCGTGAAAGCATGTATTCACATAAATGTACTCATAACAAGCTTAAGAAACAAACAGTTTGTTTTGCAACAATTAGCAACCAAGTATCTCAGTCAAAGGCAGTGTTCATGGAAGCTAAATGGGAGTGCAATTAAGTTTGAGAATATAAAGTGCCATGTGTTCACAGATTTTCTTCATCTGACTTCCACTGGTTTCATTGGGGTTTAGGTGTAATTGCCTTCATCTAAAGCAAACTACATGGTGTAAGAATCTGAAAGAAAAACTTGTTTAATCAAAACAACAAAGTGCTGGTGTGCATCAAATACAGCCTCACTGATAAGAGAATGAAGTTCACAGTTAAGTAATTTCCTAACTTAAACCAGAAGTTAATTGTGCTATTCATTTTAATGGGTTTGAGATGTGTGACTAAAGAATACTACATGCTTGAAAAAATCCTTTTCTGAGTTACACTAAGAGCAAATTTCAATGGATGGGTTTCTTTCCAATAAGCAGATGTAGATCCATTTAACTTTCTTTTAGTTTAAGAGATGAAATGAAGTATGTAATTTTCTTATTAGCTGCAGTGATATGTTAATGTTGAAATATTTAGGAGAAAATTTATCTGAATGCCTTCAAAAAAACCCAGAAATACCAAAATTCACTCTTGCATTTTGTTATTATTTGATCACAAAATTCTGAAAGTACTAGTAGATAGTCATAAAATAATAAAATAGGTAAAGTGGTATGTGATGTATTTGATGACACAGCACATTGCAGCTAATAATCTGCTCTTTTTTTTGAATCCTCACAGAAAGAGAGTCAAGAGGGGAGAAAAATGAATTCCATTTTTATTGAACCTATTTATTTTACTGGTTTTCTGTCATTAGTACCAAGAATGATGAAGACGTGCTGGTTTTGTCTGTGATAGAATTAATTTTCTTCACAGTATCTAGTTTGGGACTGTATTTTGGATTTATACTGGAAACAGGTTTGATATCACAGGGATGTTTTTTTTACTGAACAGAGTCAAGGCCTTTTCTGTTCCTCACCCCACCAGTGAGGAGACTAGGTTTGCACAAGTAGTTGAAAGGGTTCACAGCCAGGACAGCTGACTGCAAATGGCCCAAAGGAAATCCCACACCATATGACATCATGCTCAATATATAAAGCTGGGGAAAGGTTGGTGGGGGGCTGTTGCAGGGGGATGGATTGGCCATCAGTCAGTTAGTAGTGAACAACTCTTCATTTATGTCACTGTCTTTCTTGGGTTTTATTTCTCTCTGTCATTTTCTTTTTAATTAAATGACTATTATTGTAACTCCTATTATTACTATCATCATCATCATCATTAGTATCATTGTCATCATTATATTCAATATCAGTTATTAAGCTGTTTTTACCTCAAGAAAATTTCATGCTTTTATCCTTCTGATTCTCTCCCCATCCAGAACAGCAAACTCATTAAGGTGGTACTAAAGTGGTAGAAGGGTTCAGGAGGCTTTTTGCTTATAATTTTGAAAGCATTTCCTGATATTTGTTGTTGTTGTTTTAACAAATAAGTAAGATCATATGCATAATGTTGAAAACAAAAAAAAAAAAAAAANTTGGGACTGTATTTTGGATTTATACTGGAAACAGGTTTGATATCACAGGGATGTTTTTTTTACTGAACAGAGTCAAGGCCTTTTCTGTTCCTCACCCCACCAGTGAGGAGACTAGGGTTGCACAAGTAGTTGAAAGGGTTCACAGCCAGGACAGCTGACTGCAAATGGCCCAAAGGAAATCCCACACCATATGACATCATGCTCAATATATAAAGCTGGGGAAAGGTTGGTGGGGGGCTGTTGCAGGGGGATGGATTGGCCATCAGTCAGTTAGTAGTGAACAACTCTTCATTTATGTCACTGTCTTTCTTGGGTTTTATTTCTCTCTGTCATTTTCTTTTTAATTAAATGACTATTATTGTAACTCCTATTATTACTATCATCATCATCATCATTAGTATCATTGTCATCATTATATTCAATATCAGTTATTAAGCTGTTTTTACCTCAAGAAAATTTCATGCTTTTATCCTTCTGATTCTCTCCCCATCCAGAACAGCAAACTCATTAAGGTGGTACTAAAGTGGTAGAAGGGTTCAGGAGGCTTTTTGCTTATAATTTTGAAAGCATTTCCTGATATTTGTTGTTGTTGTTTTAACAAATAAGTAAGATCATATGCATAATGTTGAAAACAAAAAAAAAAAAAAAAGGAATTAAAATATGGGTTAATTTTCTTAAAATTAAGTTTTCTTAAGGTTTCAAAGCTGATACACATGAGCCATGCAACCAGTTAAATATTTTATAGTGTATGGTATGATGCAAATATGGAATGGAAAATAAATCCCCTCAACGAAGGAGCTTTTAGCAACTGTGCAAGTGACAGTAAGGTGGGAATAACAAATTCCAGTTCCTGAGAAAAAAGAAAATTTGACTAGCAATTTATTCTTGCAGGTGGTTCAAGCATGTTACACCACAACAGAAATTCTGACCATATAAATATGCCAATAAATAAATAAATAAGTAAAGCAAACACTCATTTTCAAACAACACAACAGTGGGGAAACAATTTCATTAAATAGTGACTGTGGGTTCCAAACAAATATATATAGGAATAAACAATGTTTCCTGTGCAATTGATATGGTTCACAGACAGCAATCAGACAGAGCTAAAGAACTGAGACTGAAAATACTGCATAAAGCAGATTTTATGCTCACATGGACCAACTGCTAGAAGAAAGTTTATTCGCTTATTAGAGAAACTCAAATATTCCTTCAATTTAAAGGATTTTAGCCTTGAGTGTCATAGTCTGTCCAATGAGTTTGTAAACATGCTTTCTTTCTCTGTGGTTAGATGTAAAGCAAGTCCTGTGTCACAATACCATGAATGCAGAGACTGGGAAACAATATTCTTAGGGAAGAACAAAATTACAGAAGAAAACTTGGCTTTAAACTACATTAAACTGCATGTATGAACTATGCAGATTTTATTTAGGAACTTATGAAAAGTCTTAAGAATCTGAGACCTATCATTTAATTATAAAATATTCATTGCTTAGAAGCTGATAATGAGCAGTAGAATCTTTTTGACAATGAACTAAATCCATACGAAACTCCCATTTGGCACAACTCCATGATGTTGTTATAGCGGATTTTCTGATATTTCTAATGTACTAATTACCATTACTGGCACTAATTAATTGTTCTGTTATAGACACATATAAATAAATGGACTTGGAAAGGAACAGGGAGTTTATTTTTGCTCTTACATATGTTTAGTGTGCAGTGCACTTCTGGATAACCAGAGATTCAGAACCTGAGTAGGTATCCATTAGACATATCCCTCAGAGCAACTGACAGGCTGATCACTAGTTTAAAATTAACCTAAAAATGTCTGCTTAAGCTACACATTGGCAAACCTAATTTCTGATGTCAGCAGGATTTTCTTTCTCAATTAAACAGAGAAAAAAAACCCCTGTAATCATAAGCCTTTATCAAAAACTGAATCTATAAATTTGTGCAACTTGTGTATACTTCTTTAATTTAACCTTTTCATTCTTACCCTATAAGTGCTATGAGACTTCTTCCTATGACAATGACAAAGCATAAACCTTTTTTCAGCCTTCTAGAACTTCCCTGGGAGATGAAGATCTACCAAAATTAGACAAGCATATGCTCTATAACCAACACTTGAGTACAAATTAGCAAAGATTGTTTTACATGAAAAGCTAAAGAGTAATGTTTGTGTATTTTCTGTATATTCCAATTTCTTTGGTATTTGAGTTATCACTGATTCTTTTGGTTGTCATTGTTTACTACACATACATATGTTGCATATTTTACAGACGAAATGTAAACTATTTTTTTCTGTGCAGTGCAAAAAAATTTTAAAAAGTAGTTTTATAATATATATCTACATGTTTTAATATTGAATAACTAAGTAATACATCACAGTTTTGGTACAGGAGTCTAAGAAGTTCAAGGTAATGTATATGCATTTTTTTAATAAAGACATATAAGTTGAAACTAGACCTTCCCTTTAATAAATTACTTGTCCCCTTCCTACATACTCTCACCAATTTACATTCACCAATATTTTTAAGACCAAATTCTTTACTCTGAGGTCTGTTCAAATGAAGACTGTGTTAGAGACAGCAAATTCCATTAGGTCTTCCTGAAATATAATCAGTGTATACAATTCAGGTAAGAAATATTTATTTCTTTTACCCTACTAAGATTTCAATTGTTTGGTTTTTTTCTGTAGAAGAGGAGAGAAAGGAAGCCTTGCAGTCCAAAACAAATTTAAAGAGCCATATGTGACTCTGAAAGCCTATGATATGAGCAATATCCAACCACAAAAGGTGGTCAAAACTGCAAGGACAGCTGGAAGGACAGTGTTCTGGACCAATGACGTCATGCTGAAATATATAGTGTGAGCAACCCAAGGGTCTGCACTGAAGAACTAGTGCCTGCTTCATAACATCTTATAAACAGAATAACATCACTATTCAATGGTAATTAGGGCCTTAAATTTGCTGCCTACTGCAGAATGTAAGCTGAGCATGCCTTTCATCTTCTTGATTTTTGGTCGAATGGGGTCTGACCATTTTCTTAGTATCTTTTATGAAACAAAGGAGAATCTGAAGGAGACCTAAGGAAAGATGGAGAGGGATTTTTCATAAAGGCATGTGGTGATATGACAAGGGGGGACAAACTGAAAGAGAGTAGGTTTATATATGATTTTAGGAAGAAATTCTTCATTGTTAGGGTGGTGAAACACTGGAACAGAATGTCTAGAGAGATCATGACTGCCCTATCCCAGGAATTCAAAGCCAGAATGGGACTTTGAGCAACTTGATCTAGTGGAAAGTCTCCCTGCCCACAACAGGGGGATTGAAACTAAATGATCTTTAATATACCTTCCAACCTAAACAATACTAAGATTCTATGGGGATTCTATGATTAATTTCTAACTTCATATGTGTAAAATATTTAGTTAGAACTGGCTTATCATCATAATATGGGCTAGCAGTTTAGCTGGGTCTTTAGTTTAAAGCATATCAAAATAGCCCACTTATTTTATCAAAACTTCTCAAAAAGTGTAGAAAGGTAACAAGAAAGCTGGCTCATGCATTTATAATTAGCCAAGTAGTTTCTTGTTTGCCTTTTTGGGTTTTTTTTTGGTTCTCTAACATGCCAATAAGAGTTATACATGCTGACATGTTTTTCATAACTCTATGTAGGCATTAGCAGAACATTTACTTAAAAATACAATACAGGAAGCAAAATTTTTTTAAAGTGTATAACTCATAGCAACCACCTCTCTCAAAGATTAATACACTCAAACCAAAATGTATTATTTATTATCTTCTTTTGAGTCTGTACAATATGTAGAATCAGCTCAAGAGTAATTGAATAAAAATTAAATGGAAAGATTCAGCATCGATTTGAAAGCTGTAACATTGCATTGCCCAGTTGAAATAAGGAAAGTATTAGGCTACGGATTGACAGCATTGGGATGAATTGCTGACATGTTACAGAACTCACAAGAATCACATTCTTTTCACTTATATTTAGTGCTAGATGAAAAGGCCAGAACTGCTGATGACAGTGTCCATAAGCTATGAATTATAGTCCAAAGCTTTCCTGTTCATCCATTCCCACATCTTCAGTATGGTATTCTCTGCACAACTGCAGGTAACTTTATATATTCACCATAAAATGTCAAGAGATATATGATCAGTTCAAACAGAGTCATGGATTGATGGCATTTTGTCAATACAAAGGAAACATAAATGCTTCTCTGCTTAGCTGATTTATATCCTTAAAGCTGCTCAGTCTACCTGGAGGAAGACAAGAATTTAGTTTCAGCTGTAGAGGTGCTTTTGAGAAGAGATGAGTTAAAGGTAAGCATTAAATTAATAATTAGCAAATGATTTTACTCCTCTAAGAAAGTCTTTCTAAAGAATGTCTCATCTTCTCCATACCAGGTGGTTAGAAGTAGCTTTTGGGTTCTCACCAGTGTTTTATAAGCTTGATTTAACATTGGAGTTTCAGACAAATTTTGATAGTTCCTTTGCACATATTTGTGCCTTTGGTCTAGGTGCTTACTGAATGCAAATAGACATAGTTCAATCCCAGCTAATAAAGCTGTGCTGATTTCCATCAGATAAATGTCCGTCACTTCAGTTTAGCAAGGACTTATCATGAAGTATTTCGAAACCTCAAGGGTGGAATAGTCAGACGTGATCTCAAATGAACATGTTAATATACCTTCAGAAGTTACTGCCTGGCCAGTGAGAGGCAATAGTAGACTGTGTTCATTCTGAGTTTTCTCATGCTGTGAAGTAAAATGAATTAGTTTGCTGGAGATTAATGCAATTGTAGTGCCTAACAAGGTAGATGTTTTCTGTACTGCATTACAGCTAAGAGCAATTTCTTTCAAGAAAGTAATTCATCATTTCTCTTTACATGAATGCTATAGTTTCAGAATCTCACTGGAATGCCTTCCATAGCTCAGAGCTAATGCCCCATGTCCTGCTGGTAGCTAACAAAAGGGACAATGAATACTTGCATTCTGATTTGATAGTCAAGTGAAGGCTTCTTTGTTCTTTTCTCCCTGGCTGCAAGGAGTGGGGGGTAGCCTCTGAGAGAGAGCGGCTCATTGGTTTTTGTTTTTTGGCTCTGCTTCACCCCTTCCCCCATGCCCTAGTATCTGGGATTTGGGAGGGACTTTTTTTCTTTGTTGCCCCTCCCTCTTCCAGTTGGCAGCAACACTGGTAGGGAAGCTGCTGCTGTTTCTGTGCTCCTGTCCTGGCTCAACACTTCTTCTCTCAAGTAGAGGATGGGAATGCGCCTGGTCTGCACCATGGAGAGGTGGCCCCCTGTCATGCCCCTCCCCATTGGTCCTGTGGGAACTGAGTTGGGACCCACATGTCATCCATTGGCCTCTACAAGCGTTTCTGCCCCATGACAGTGAAAGAGGACCCTCAGCCAGCTGAGGTGCAACCTGTGTCCATAAATATAATTGCACCCATAGGGGAGCAGAAACTGACTTTTGTTCAAAGGGTTCATTACAAACTGTTTGGTCCTTTTTCTGGACATGATAGATAGATAGAGGTTAAGAACTGTTATCCTTTTCTATATATATTTTCTAATTAAACTTTTGTTTTAAATTTAAAACAGTGGGGCTATTTTTTTTTTTTTTTGTGTCTGGCCTTCTTGGGGGAAGAAGGCCTTTTCCTTTTCTCTTGGCCAACATAGACATCTTAGTTCTCCTCTGAACTAAGGCAATGAACAAACTTCACAGATGTAAACTTCTGTATAAAAGGGTATTAGAGTCAGATCACTGAAGCAATTACTACTCCCTGTTCATCTCACCCTTCTCTGAGCAGGGAGTAAGTATCTGAATTAGGGCAGATGGACCATTCAGGAGATTGATGGCATGTTCCCAACAGTCTGGAGCATGGTATGAATTGAAACCTGAACTGGCATAAAATTAATGATAAAACATGTTAATTTGCATCATCCAAGCTGAGCACTTCTCCAATTTTAGGTTAACATTCTGCCTCCCCCATCAATAGGAGACCCTTCCAAGCTATGGAACTCTCATGAATCTCCCTGGAGTTTTTCTGTCCATAACCTGGAACCAGGGCTGTGGGTGCCCCCATTATGTTATTATGTAGTCTGGCTGGAATCAAATGGCTTATGTTACCAGGCCACTTGAACAAGCATATTGTGATCATCTGGCAACTTTCAGTTGACATATCATTTTCCAAAGAAAAACATTTATCTTGTGAGAACAATTAGAGAGTTTTCCAAAGATCAGTATTGTAAGTCTAGAGTGTGATGTGTCATTTTCCTTAACATGATGTCATCAAGCTTTACACTCAATTTCTGAACAAGTTAGCAATACTATTCTTTATCATTTTAGAAGCACAAGCTTCACAATATTTTATAAAATTGGATGATCCTTGTTTACAGAAAGCTTGATTTAGCTATGCAGAATCTACAATTTTCTGTTATGTGTCCTTTAAAGAATTGTATTATCCATGATATTTAAAACTGAGAAAGGTGAGAGTCTATGTAGAATTGCAGCATGAACAGTGCAGGATTTCAAAGCAAGACATAATAAGACTGCTTCAAGAATTCCTAAACTTGGTGATTCATTTTGCTCAAATACAATAAGGGCAAAATATTCCTGATAGAGAAGACATCTGCCTAGAGGATGAGGGAAAGGCTGTGGATGTAGAAAATAGCTGGACATCAGCAAAGCATTTGATACTGTCTCCCTCTCCTGCTGTATTTTCCTGAAAGAGCTGGCAGTTCATGGCTTGGACAGGGGCATTTTTCATTGGATTAAAACCTGGCTGGATGGCTGGCCCAGAGAGTGGTGGTGAATGGTGGCACATCCAGTTGGCAACCAATCACTAGTGAGTAGTGCTCCCTAGGATTCAGTGTTGGGGCCAGTCCTGTTTAATGTTTTTATTGTTGATTGGGATGAGGGGATTGAGTGTACCCTCAGTAGGTTCACAGATAACGCCAGGTAGGATAGGACTGTTGGTCTGCTGGAGGGTAGGAAGACACTGAAGGGTAGGAAGACACTGCAGAAAGTTCTGGACAGGCTGGATCTATGGGTTGCAGCTCAACACAGCTGAATCCTGGGTCCTACACTTCAGCCACAACAACCCTATAAAGGGTTGCAAGCTGAGGGAAAACTGGCTGGAAAATGGTTCATTGGAAAAGGACCTGAGGATGCTCATTGACAGCTGGCTGAAATTGAGTCGTGGAGATTGCCCAGGTGCCCAAGAATGCCAATGGCATTCTGGCTTGTATTAGCAATAATGTGGACCGCACGACAACCCGGGAAGTGATTTGACCCCCTGTACTCAGTTCTGGTGAGGCCACACCTCAAGTTCTGTGTCCAGTTCTGAGCCCCTCATGGCAAGAAAGACATTGAGGTTCTGGACCAAGTCTAGAGAAGGGCAACAAAGCTGGTGAAGGATCAGGAGGGTAAGTCCTATGAGGAACAGCTGAGGAAGCTGTGGTTGTTTAGCTGGGAGAAATAAAGCCTCAGGAGTGACCTTATCACTCTCTACAATTACCTGAAAGGAAGATGCAGCCAGATGGGGGTTGGTCTCTGCTCCCAGGCAATTAGTGACAGGTCAAGAGAACATAGCTTGTGGCTACAAGCTGTGCTAGGGGAGATACAGCTTTTACATGAAGAGGAATTCAGGGCAAAGGTTGTTAAACATTGAAATGGGCTGCACAGGGAGGTAGTAGAGTCCCATTCCTGTTGAAAAAATGACTGGACGTGGAACTTAGTGCCATGGTGTCACATTAAAAAATGAAAGAGGGAGAAAGGAAGGCAGAAATGCAAAGATTTCTTATCCCACCCCCCACTTGTATTAATATATTTTTATTGGCTACAAGCATCCTCAGTATATCAAAGCCTTTTGAATGTCTGACACAGTCTGTCTGCATCCCACCTAACAGGAACCCTTCGCTAAGACAGATTCACTGGTTGTACAGGAACTTTAATACTCCAATGAGAACTACACTTAATAGCAAGAGAGACCCTTTTCCACCAGGTTCTCTTAACAGTTATATCGCTGCCAGCACCAGAAACAAATTGGACTAAACTCTAGCAATTCCCAAAATGATTTTTGTTAATACAAGGGTGTGACAATTATTGTGGGTTTTGCATTGTCAGTGATATTGTTAGCTGCATGATTATGTTTAATGGATTACATAGAACACCCTAAAGTAACCAGCAGAAAACATACTCTACAGACACAAGAAACTACTCCAAAGACTCTACAGACAGCATATCAATCTAAGTTTCAATACAGCATGAAACAACAACTTCCCTCCCCAATACTTAAATAACAACAGAAAACTAACTAGAAGCACAACAACCTAAAACACCAATCTAAACCCAACCAGTACCCATGGCACAGAGGAGAACTGCATATAAAGAGAGCTGTAAAAAAGAAAAACAGAGTAAGAGACTGCTCACCCCTTCATTGTCCAAGGTGTGGGAGGAAGCAGGGCAGCTCGATGGTTACCTCTGAAGAGATGGTGGTTCTTATTTTCCCCTAATTTTGCTTATGACCAATCTCTTTTTATACTTTTTTCCTTGGATAGTTTGAGTGACTACAGGCAATAATAGTTCCTGGGACGATAGACAGATGACATAGGCTTAAGGTCTGGCTTCCTGTGCTTCCATAAGATCTGGCAAAGAAAGGCCATGTTATCTCCATAACGCTCCCTTCTTCATTGATTTTATCAATTAGGCTTGAGCACTTTAAGAAAACTCCTGGAGCCTCTTTGTCCTCTGACAATGGTTCTGGGAGTACCCTTCCAAGGGTGTTTCCCTTAACCCATCAGGAACCTGTCATGGCCTACCACCCCACACATGGTCTAGTTGACAAGATGGTATTCAATGCAAGATTGGACTTGATGAACTTTGACATTTTTTCCAACATAAATTATTCTATGATTTTGTGTGAGAGCTTTTTCACAAGAAGTGTCTGAAGTGTTTACACCTTTCCTGTCTGATACTACTGTGTTATTTGTGCTGCCTCCAGCAAAGGGGATCCGGTTTGCTCTTGACCTGATTACCTTGGTTTTGCTCCTTCCTTATTTGCTCATGGGATGTCCTTCCTCTTTGCAGTTGCTTGTGCTTGTTTTGCTCTGGTTTTTTCCTCCTGTAAAGTTTGCTAGTCAGACTGATTCTTAACACTGTTTCAATACAACAATATGAGTTGTTTACCCCCCTGCTGGTAAAATTGCTCTCATAAATAAATTCATGGTGTTTTTATATGGTATTTGACCATCTTATCACAGTGTACATATTTCTCTTGGTTGCACTACTATAGCACAGTTACACTTACTTTCAAATCAACTTCATATTAATTACATTGTTGATATTGAGTAATATACGTACAGTTTTTAAGTTTCACAGGCCACTGTTTTGGTTACTGTATGAATGACACAAAATCATGTTTTTTATGACTATTTACAGAAAAAATTGTATTAGTGAGAACCATCTCAAAATCGGCATATATCTTATTTTTTTTCTTTTTTTTGCTGCTGAATGATAAATGTTCTAGCTACAAAATCTACAGTCTAACCTGTCCAACTCTTGTATTCTGTCTCCTTTAATTTTTTATCTCCACGTTTCTCTTGTCTGCAGTAGAGATGCAGAAACATAGTATAATAGATAGTATGCCACTCTCCACTCCTGCAATTCCATTTTGTTCAGATAATCCTACATGTTTGTGCTGGTTTAAGGGTAAACTGGCAGGAGAAATGGACCCACCACAAGAGGGATTATAAGTCAGAATTACAATTTAATGAAAGGTATTACAATAAATACACTGACACAAAGAGAAAACTGCTTTCAACTCACCAAAACCCAGCAGTATAACCCAGTGTCCTGGGGCACAAGCCCAAAGGGGTTTGTTAGCCCTTGTGCTAAGACCCACATGGTCCCCCTGAGTCCAAAGCAAAAAGAAGTAAAGAACCTGTTGGTGCAGATGATGACTGGGGTCTGGTCGAGAGTGATGGTTTCCTCCTGTCAAGGTCCTGCTGCTCCTCTAAATCGGAGAAATCCCCAAGGTCTTCTTACTCCCTCTTATGTACCTTCAGGGAGCACCCAGTCCCTCCCCCAGGGC
>VWZF01006545.1:4570-19124 GCA_013396755.1 Sclerurus mexicanus
TGTCAAGCAGCACTCCCAGTTCCTTTTCTTCTGGTTAGCTTTCCTGCCACTCTTCCACCAGCCTGTAGCGCTGCCTGTGATTGTTGTGATCCAAGTGCAGGTCCTGGTGCTGTGCCATATTGAACCTCATACCACCAGCCTCAGCCCATCAATCCAACATGTCCAAGTCCTTTTGTAGAGCCTTCCTACCCTTCAGCGCAGCAACTCACCCACCCAACTTAGTGCTATGTGTGAACTTACTGAAGGTGCACTTGATCCCCTTGTTCAAATCATCAGTAAAGATATTAAACAGAACTGGCCCCAGTACTGAGCCTTGGGGAACCCCACTAGTGAAATGAGAAATTGCTCTTCATTTGTCTTGTTAAGCATTTCTGTCTCATGAGGAATCATGCTGGGTTTAAGTGTTATAGCATAGACAGTGCCTACCTTGAAATGGGAAACGAGTTAAGGCTTTCCTTAGTAACACTCTTCCTGTATTTGTCTTCTTAAGACAAATAGCCAGTGACAGCTTTGATAGAAAATTCATTATAATATGTATTTTAAAATACAGAGTAGTCTAAGCCAGTAACCTCAGAGAAGTGTCTCCCTTGATTTAAAACAAAAAAGTTTATGGAGAACTCAGCAAAGACTGGATCTTCAAGCAAGTTCAGCAGCTCTAAGCACATGTGCAATGTTGCAGCATCACATGGTGTTTCTGAAGTTATGGGTATCCAATATCTCCACTGTTGTTCTGGTAGCAGATTCTGGCCCCTGCAGCCTCCTGACTCCACAGTTTACTGCAGAGTTCTGTGCCAAGCAAAGATTCAGTGGTGTCACTGATTGAGCAACCTGTGGTCATCTCAAACTTTTTGCTAGGGCCATGCCTTCATTTGTTATGTGAGTCACATGTGCTGTCTTGTCAACACTCATGGGTACAGGATGTCTTTTGCTAAACTAAAAAATCGCTCTGGAAGGGAGACTAGCAAAACACAGCTTGGCAATGATGCTAGCACACCAGAACTGTCTTACAGTGATGACAGTTTTTGTGACAGAAAAACTAGGTGCACCAAAGCATCTGGTGAGTGCAGACCCCTACTGATGATAATACACCTCTGATGATTGATTAACTGCAACATGTGCAGTAGGCATTTAATGTCTTTCAGACCTTGATCTGTCTGTCTGGTAGTACTAGGTCACACAAAAGTTTTGAAAAAATGGTGACCTTGCCTGTCTGTAAATGAATGCAATCATTTTCATGCAGCAGGACATAATTTTCCTGTTTGTATGGGTATGGCATTCTTGCTTAAAGCCTTGCATCTGTCAGTTCACCACTGACAGTACATCAGTGGATGGAAGCATGACTGCTGACTTCAAGTAGTGGGAAGACCTGTGTGTATTTGTAATTGTTGTTGTGATGAGTTAATTCCTTGAAAAGGATTTATACAAATTAAGCTGCTTACTGCTGCAGAGCTGTTTGTTGAGGTGTATCACCGTCAGGCACTGGGGAAATCCAGAACCTCTGAGATCACTCACAGGTGTGGATTTGTTATGACTGATGTGGGGATGTCCTCTCTTTTCATCCACTCAGTTTATGATAGGCACCAAATATGCTACAAACTTAAGAACCTTGCTAAGAAGATGCTAAGTAATGTTAAATTAGGTGACACTTCTTTGATTTGAAAAATGGGGTTTGGTTTTATATGGCACCTAAATGTGGACTGAAGGGTCACACCTGACCTATTACACCTGAAGTATCAATTGCAACTTAACCTTGCTATTCATCTCTCAAGGAAGCAGTCCTGATGTGTTGTCAACTCTCCGTGACATTGTGATAAAATAATTTAACCTCTCTGTATCTTGTTTTTTCTCATTTACTTAAAAAAAATCTTCATACCTTTCATATAATTATATGACTCCAACTAATGATTTGACAACAACTTCTATATTTGCAAAGGAGCTACTTTAAAAGAGCCTCACATATGCAAGCTTGGAACATTTTTTAATTGTTTCCTGAGTGTCTGAAGAGTGGTAAATACATTTGCATCTTAGAATAGGTGAACAAATTTGGACAGTTGAGTAACACTGCTAGATAAAACTATCAAGAATATTTCAGTATCTATTGTCCTGTTGAAAAGCATTAATGGAAAAGTTTTAAATAATATCTTTTTTTTTAATTATGTTTTATTATGTTTTGTTAGTTTTGCTTAATTTTTAAAGCTGCTGTTTTCTTCACTATTCTGCAGCTACCATCCCACTGCCCTAGCAACTAGCAGGTGGCGCATAGGTCCCATAGACTGGTTTTGAAATTTCCAAAAATTGTGTATGTTGATTTTCTGACTTAATATGTGTTGAATCCAGGTTTGTGGACCTTTTTGCTAGACTTCACCTTGAAAAAGAAAAGTTACTCCCAGAACTTAAAATTAGTAATTTTTTAAATGTGAATTGTTTCAACTGGGTTATACTTGTTATGTGTAAACAGAATATAGTGTGAACTAGCAGTACCTGTACAAAAGGATATTAACAGGTCACTTACACAAATCTGAAAAATAAAAGAGATCATATAGAAAAAAAATCTTGTAATTTCCTATAAAACACTTCACTAGCTGCCCCATGAAGTGATAGTCTAAAGGGCTGTTAAGGCCTGGGGCTTGGTTTAGGGGTTTAAAAATATTGTTATTGTTCTTATTGTTTCTTAAACATTACGCATAGAGTTGAAAATAGATTCTTCCAAAGATATAAAAATTTTTAGAGAAATACAAAATAGCACTACTGAATGTGACTTAAAAGGCATGAAAATCGGATGATTGGTGAGGGAAGCAAAAGTTCATGAAGAAGTGTCTATAGAAAAAACTACAGACAAACAAAAGAAGTCTGCAATAATCCAATGCTAGTTGGTAGAGTTACTATTAATAGTGCAGAAAACATGATAGTTCAATAAATACCTTTGTTACAGACTTGATAAAAGGCCCTATTTCTGTCATGTAATGCTAAACACTTCTCAGTTCCAGTGATGGTGAAAGATCATGTTACAGAATATATTTGAGTTTAACCACCTATTGAAAGAACCTACACCAGCAATTTTAACTGTTTTGAACAAAATGGTTTAGAATTCCCATGAGGTACTGACACCAACTTTTTTTCCCTACCATGTCTCATTAACTGTTCCAAGAGGCTAAAGCAAATACTGGGCCAGAGCACGAAGATATTACTCAGGCTGCTGTTTTGGACATTAGTACCACATAAAATACTGGAACATCAACATAGGCCCTAAATAAAAGGTTGATATTTCTGTTAGTAGTCAGCATGGGTTAAGAGTAAAGGTCTGATGTATTTGTGACATTTTAAAATGTTTGATGAAAACGCCTTCTTAATCCAATAAACTAAGAAATCTCTGATGCATTTTATTTTATATTAACATGCCATTCAGTTTAAAGCCTAGGATGGTACCAAACCAATATTGCACTCAGATAATGGAGAAGGGACATGTCTCAAACACATAGTTATGGATAACTTCTTTTTTCAGGCCACAGATATTTGACCCAGCCTTTGTGCTGTTTAATGACCATAACTGTTGCTGGCACACAGCTGCTCATTCTGCAAGAACAGGGCAGAAAGCAAATAGAAAGACTGGTTATTTAGTATAGTTAGGATCCATGAAAGCAATATACATCTCCACAGCTCTTTCATTAAAGGTAATCTTATAATTAAAGGGCTTGCTAATGGTAAAAAAAAAAACACCGTAGCTTGTGATCCTCACTAGCAAAGAGGCTTGTTCTGTGTTCAACACCTTTAAGGCTGGCACCAATCCTGCTGTAATATTGTCTGCCACTGGTCCCATGGTCCAAGAAGGATATGAGAAGGTCCAAGAAGATATGGAGAGGGTTCAAGGATAGGCCCCAAATTATGCTGGAACCTAAGTGTGAGCTGCTGTGTGAAGTGACATGCAAATTACTCTGTAGGACCACTTTCTCTATTCACCAAAATCTTAATAAGACTAAGAGATCAGAAATTGAAGTTAGACAAATTCTGCCTAAAATGTAGTTTTTCAAAGAAATAGTCACTGAAACTAGAGGGGTCATGATTCATACCTGGGAGAAATTATTTTGGCCAAAATCTCTTTTTTTTTCCCCATTCTCTTTTCTAAAAAGTACACTCTAGTTCAAGATCATGCATTGCGCAGAGCCAGGCATTTCTTAAGGGAAGTTTGTTGCCTTCTGTTATGATGAGTGCATTCTGACATTAAACCCTACTGACCTATTCATAGGGGCTAAAGTCAATATTTAGGCATATCAATAACACATCTGACTTTTCAAAATTCTTCATGTGATTTCATTAGCCTTAACTTCTGGTTGTTACTCTACTTCTCATTGATTACTTGTAAATTTAAAAGAATGAGGATACATTAGTGATTTTGACCACTGAATTATTACCTGTATCATTATCACAAGGAAGTAGAATTTCATAGTATCTGTTTTTGTATATATTGATATTGTATATTTTCAATTTCTTAAAACAAGGAGGTGACACTGGTAGAAGAGCTTTCCTTTTTTTAGATGAGTAAAGTTACGTAACTGGTTAAGTACAAGATTTCTTGAGAATAGATGCAATAATGTGAAAAAAGTGTGAAAGCCTTCCCTTCAGCTGCAGAATAATTCCCCGTGAACTGAGAGCAAGAGATCTGCTTGCCTCAGTCATCATACAACCTCCGATACTGCTAGTGATGCTTCATTGCCAGTGAATTGGAATACCCACTACAAAGCAAAACCAGGGCTTTCCTTCCCAATGTGGATTATCCCTATACTATATAATATAAAAATTGAAAGGTATTGACAGTTAGGTCAGATACTAGAAGCTCGTGGATGATACTGTCATCAGCACAAAGCACTCAGATTAGGAAGAAGCACTATAGGATTTTCCTTTCAGTCAGTCAAGGTAGCGAGTTGGAGTTTGTCTTGATCTTTGAACTTTGTGCAATTTTGGTCTTGGGGGATATCTGAAACATTTGAAGGCAGCTGTGTTTCATCAAGGCTGGATTCAATAATATTTTACAGTTTGCATAGCAGGAGGAAATTGTCATCTGACATTACAAAACCACAGAATATATAAGGTTGGAATGAATCACATTGGGTCATCAGGTCCAACTTCCCTGCTCAAGCAAGGTCATCCTAGAGCACATTGCCCAGGATCAATATCTCTAGGGAGGGAGACTCCACAACCATTCTCAGCAGTCTGTTCCAATGCATGGTCATCTGCACAGTAAAGAAGTTCCTCCTTCTGTTCAGATGGAACTTCCTGTGGACCAGCTTCTGTCCATTACCTCTTGTCCTATTGTTCAGTACCACTGAGAAGAGCCTGGCTCCATCCTCTTGGCACCTTTCCTTATAGACATTGATGAGGTTCCCTCTCAAGGTTGAATAGGCTCAACTCTCTCAGCCTTTCCTCGTAAGAGAGGTGCTCCAGTCCCTTAATCATATTTGTTGCTCTCCACTGGACCCAATCCCAGAGCTACATGTCTCTTTTGTACTGAGGATCCCAGAATTGGACTCANAACATTAAGACTAACCAACAATTGCTTAAAATGGTGTAAGATACCTGCAACATCATATATATATTTTTATACGTATAGACACAAAGTATACTACATGAAGAGTAATTTCCTTATCTGAATCTTAAATTCTGAAAATGAGCATAAAAATTTCTTTCTCACAAAGCTCTGTTGAAGACAAAGAAGGCACAACCACAGAGCAATTAAGCTTTATCACCATTGGACATTACTGAGAAATGGATATGAAGAGAGTCTTCTACTCAATTGAACATGAACTGTGTCACTTGAAAAGGAAAAGGGAGCTAGTGCTTTTCCTGAATTGGAGTTTTGCCACATCTCTCTGTTGAACTGGAGCATGTGTGAAGTGAGGTTTTCCACAAATACTGCAAGTAGGTAAAATGAGAGCAGTTTTGGCACAATTATTAGCTAAAGATAGGAAATAGGTTGTTAAAGGCAGTGGATGGGACGTTCAGCCTCCGTTGATGCTGTGCCTCATAAGAAAACTCAATCAGAATAAATTTCCACTTTCAGAGAGACTGAAGAGAAGACTTCTCTGTGGAGGAGGAATGGGCACTAGCTCCAAGTTACAAGTTCATAGACAAGGCCGCATTCCCCTAATTTAGTAAGACTGACTGAAGCTTTTGTAGAGAACTTGGGAGTGGTCAAGCTGAAAAAAAACCCCAACCACCACCACAACAAAAAGCAAGCAAACAAACAAAACAAATCTGGAAAAGAAATAAATACATATTAAAAAGTAAAATGAGTAGCAGCAGAAACAACACTGGGGAAAATTCAATTAAAATAAGAGAAAGAATGAGCCAATGACCTTTTCTGTGAACTCCAGTATTCAAGTTTTCTATAAACACCATCTAACTCATGTAAATATGTTGTGCCAAAAGCATTTGAGACAAAGAATAAATAAATAAATACCATATGGAGATCCAGTTGGTCACTGTGCCAGAACTAACCTTTGAAAGAGGCTATAGTTCTAAATATGGGAAGGGGGGGGACAACTGGGGTGTGTGGGAAGGGGGCTGGGAGAAGAGAGAAAGAATAAAAGGCCTTTTGTTTTCTTCACAGGAGGGAGAAGACTCATAGCTCCAGGCAGTCTTCCTGAGAGTTCACTGTTCCAGGACACTTTGTCATTGTGGTGGCATTGCTGGGTTCCTGCTCTTTGTCATGTTCCATTGTAGTCTGGGACTTGACAGCAGCAAAGGATTTTTCTGAAATGGATTCAGCTGGTTAGCATTGCATCCACCCACCCACATGCAAAAAGTCCCAAAGTGTCATCAGTCACAGATAATTTTCTGAAAAACATGAACTCCTTGGCTCTCTCAGGAACCACAGCAAAAAACCTAGCTTTAGCAATGATTTAGTCAATGAAACTCTGTTTTTTTAGCATGACAGTTTTTTTGTTTGGTTCTCCCTAGTCTGAAAACACAAAAACATTTGAATTATTTCTTGTCTGTAGAAGGAGTGGAAGCCAAGTCTTCCCCACAGTTTTGTGTGCAGGTGTCACATTTAGGCATTCCTCACCTTCTGACAGAATAGGTAACTAAATGTAACCCACAACTCCCTACTAGGAAATATCAGAAACAGTCTGTGACAGAAAGATGGGTGTGCCTTTTCTCTTGACACAATAGGATTGTGATTGATCTGCCCAACACCATGGTTGCAACCTTTGAAGGAGACCACTGCAACCACAAGTGTTTCCAATGACACTGATATTTATGCTTCAATATTAGTGGGCTTTATGAGACAGTGGCAGTCTGTTCCAGTATACCCAGTTGCTGATTACATTGTGGATATAACAGGAAACCTAATTCCACACATATTCTGATAAATGTATTGGGAAACTCTTGTCCAGTTATATGTTCAGGGTAGGGGGAGAAACTCTATTCCCTGTTTCTTGTTCCAAGTGAGCACTGGAATCAGTAAAACAAGAAAGGAAAACCTCACCTCATGGTTCTATGGAAGACCTAAGTCAGTTAGAATCACCAAAGAGTGTAGGTCATAAACATACACACACACACACACACACACACACACACACATATTTATATATATTAGTAGGGGAAATTTGTTCTGTATTTTCCTGCTGAGTATTAACATATGAGAGAGAAAATTCTCCTGTTGTGACTGATATATTTGTGTGGGCTAGCACCAGCTGAGTAAAGACATGAGAGGTGTGTAGAGAATAGCGAGTGGGACTAAAAGAGAGAACTGATGAGCGAGCATCTGGGGACCTTCAGACAAGCCAGTGATTTCAAGGGATATAACTTCACAGCATGTATTAAAATTAAATCAAGAGAACCAGTTGACTGATGAAGAGGGAAACTCTAATGCTCATAAAATACAATGAACTCATTTAAAGTGTCAGGGGATCTGTAAGCGGACTGACTCCAAATCAAACAACAGTTTGTCTTCTTGTTTGGCAATTATTAACTTTTACTATTATTAGCTTTTCTAAATCTTAGGGTGAGCAAGGCCTACATCCACCTCCTTAGATGTGTTTATTGAAATTAGTTCTGTAAGAGAAAGTTACTGGGATCTATTGCCGTATTTTAATCCTCTGCTAAATACCTAATAATGAAATATGTTTAGGCATAAAATTAAGCAACCCTCAGTTAAGGGACAGATCTGAAGGGGCAGGTAGATTCTTAAAGTTCTTTTTCATTTTCTCTAGATCAGATTTTGGCCCTTCTGAATTCAGTGGATGATTTTTTGCTGTGAATTCAAGTTAATCTATAATGTACTGAAGAACAGGTTGCATTATATGAAATTTGGTTCAGATGTTTGCTAAAGCTATATATCTGGGGATCCTCATGGACAACAAGCTGAAAATAAAACAACAACATGCCTTTACTGCAAAGATTAATGGCATTCTGTGCTGAGCTAGGCAGACTGCTGCCAGCAGTTCAACGCAGGGATGATACTTTGCCTCTCAGCACTGGTGAGGCCACACCTGGAAAGCTGTGGCCAGTGTTTGACTTCCTGGTACAAGAGAGACTTGGTCAGACTGGACAGAGTCCAGCAAGAGGCCACAAAGATGTTTAAGAGAGTGGAGCATCTCCTGTAAGGAAAGGCTGAGAAAGCTGGCACTATTCAGCCTGAAGTAGAACAGGCTCAGGAGGATCTTATCCTTGTGTAGAGATACTTGATGGGAAGGTAAAAAGAAGGTTCAGACAGGCTGTTTTCAGTTGTGTCCTGCAGCAGGAGCAGAGGCAGTGGGCACAACCCAAAACACAGGAGGCTCTGTCTTAATATCAGAAAACAATTTTTCACTGGGAGTGTGATTGACACCTGGTACAGCCTGTCCAGAGAAGTTGTGGTGTCTCCATCCTTTGGATATTCAAAAGTCATCTGAATATGGTCCTGGGTAATTGGCTCTGGATGGCAGGTGGACTGCACTCGTTGACTCTAGACACCCCTTCCAACCTCATCCACTCTGTGATTCTGCTACATGTGTGAGAATCCTGAATGGCTATTTATTTCTTGCTCAATTGAAAATCTAGTTCAACTGTGTTAAAATAATTTACTATCTTCATAAGAAAGGTCAGTCACACTGGGATTGATATTCTGTCTTTGTGATGGACTTCTGATCACAAGGTATTTATTTTGCGTTCCACAATATTGTTTCTTTCCTAGACAGTTACAAAGGGTTAATAAACATTTATTAGAGGTGAAAAAAAGATATAAACCTTGCAGTAACAAGACATATTGAAGCTTATAAGCATGTCAAGATGAGGTGTAATGCATGGTTTTCAGTAATGGTTAGCAACCTATTGACTGACTGGATTTTAAAACTATTGATTATTTATTACAACATCTATTAATCATTTATTGTTATTAACCATTTAGTAACTTTCCATTTACTGTTTTTAAATGGAAACTTGATATAAAAGTCTGCCTCCGGTGGGAATAAAGAAATCAAAATATATGCAAAATATTAGAGTCTGGCTTATGTATGAAAAGATTGAGTTTTAATTTAATTTTTTTTTGTCTCAGTCTTTCTATCCCAAGATGTGTAGGCCTGATTAATTTTGGCACACACAAATATTTATTAGGTTTACAAACACATTTTAGTCTTCCTACTTATAAAACTCAGATTGTCCCCAGAAATTTTTCAAGAACACAGTTTTATAAGGAATTTCAGAAATTCTCCCCAGGAACAAAAACTTACGTAAAAGTCTGGAGTGTGACCTTTTCCTTTAAATGCTGAGAGAAATATTTCTTGAATCTAAGCAAAAAACTTAGCTTTGCTATTAAATATATTTGATTAATGTTCCAAGAGGAGTTGTTTATAAGCACACCATGAGTACAAGCTGATGCTGGACCTGTGTTCTGGGAAGCTGCAGTCTTTTTGTTAACTTCATAAAAACATTTGTTAAGAAGGACATCTAGTGGGTCATCTGGTTCAACAATCACAGTGTAGTTATATATGTTGAATTCCTATCAGGTTGAAGGGCAGAAGCGTGGAAGGACAAAAGGCATAGTTTTGAGATCAAACTCCTTGCCCAGGATACCTCTTTTCCCCCACCAGCTCTGCTGTCATGGACACAAAGGTTTGCCTGCAAACATTCTCCAGCCTGAAGTTTTTCTCTGTTGAGAGAGTTTTGGATGCCATTGATTCAGTCTCAGAAGTAGAGATGCAGATCAGTAGTAGTCTGTTTTCCATTTGATGCTACCTGGGTTGCAACAGTACAAAGTAAAATTCTTAACTGACTCTTCTTCCACATCAAAAGAATCAGAATCATAGAAATGTCTTCAGCTGTCCAGGATAAGGCCTGGATGAATATATGGAGAAGGAGAAAGCCTTTCTTCTGTTGTCAAGAGTTATCCTCCCATGGTGGGAGTTCAACTCTGTGAGGTTGTCATCCTGGCTACTCTGCTCTGCTCTCGAATGCAGGAAAGAATGAAAGGTCTGTTCTATCCTGAATGTCTCTAGATGACTCCCCTCTGGGGCTTGATTTTTGGGCCACGTAGGAAGACATTTTCCATGTGGATGAAGTGCATTGTGGACTGTCTCTACTGGTACATGTGGGAAGATTTCTTTCCATTGCTGAGCCACACGCCAGCTTCTACCAGTCATAGTGGTGACTTTATGTCTCTCTCTGCCAACAGGCTGCTAGGAACCTCACCAGACTTTATAAGTATATGGGATATTTCTTTCCTACCTCTTGGCACTCAGCTGGAAGATGTGTGCACTCCACAGCCTCTGAGCCATTCTGCCACTGCAGGCTCAAACAAATGACCCTAGATCATGTTTCCTTTGACAGTAAATGCTGCCCTATATAAGCATGTTGCTCAACAGTCACAATGTAGCTCATAGAAATCCCTCGTTGTTTCTCAGTGTCCTGATGTGGCTTCCATAACCATAAAATCAAGCTTTGCCCTGCTTTTTCACAGCACTATCATGACCTTATAAGTGTCTTATTTCAATGGCATAAAGCAAGGAAATTCCTGTATACCAAATCAGATCTGACTGAGTTGACTATTCTTTGTACCGGCAGCAAAAGCAGCAACTGTAGCATAGATAGGCAAAAATCCTACCACAACCACCACCATTTGTCATGGTTTAACCCCAGATGACAACTAAGCCCAAGCTACTCACCCCATCCCTGGTGAAATGGGGACTACAATTGGAAGAATAAAGTGACTAAAGTCATGTGTTGAGAAAAAGACAGTTTAATAGGTAAAGCAAAAGCCACACACAGAAGCAAAGCAAAACAAGGAAGTTACATGCTGCTTTCCATGGAAAGGCAGGTGTACAGCTGTGGGGTGATAGCCACAAGCTCCTGATGGGTTAAGGGAAACACCCTTGGAAGGGTACTCCCAGGACCACTGTCAGAGGACAAAGAGGCTCCAGGAGTTTCCTTAAAGTGCTCAAGCCTGATTGATAAGATCAACGAAGAATAGAGTGTTATGGAGATAACATGGCCTTTCTTCCTATATCTTATGGAAGCACAGGAAGCCAACCCTTAAGCCTATGTCATCTGTCTATCACCCCAGGAACTTATTGCCTATAGCCACTCAAACTACCCAAGGAAAAAAGCATAAAAAGAGATTGGTCATAAGCAAAATTTGGGGGGAAAAGTACAACCATCTCTGCGGAAGTAACCATGAAACTGCTCTGTTTCCTCCCACACCTGGGACAATGAAGGGGTGAGCAGTCTTTTACTCTATTTTCTCTTTTATTCCTATTACTTAATACCTTATACCTTTCCATCTTTACCCCATAGCTACCTCTACTCACTGATTTTACTTGGCTAACATCTTTATTTCACAAACACTATATCTTGCCTTAAATCTTGTAATCTCTCAGGACTTTATATTGGTTGTGGTGTTCCTTTAAGGTTCTTTTTAACATGTTTTATTAATGGGAGACAGCTATCTTTATATGCAGTTCTCCTCTGTGGTACAGGTACCAGTCGGGTTTAGATTGGTGTTTTGGGTTGTTGTGCTTCTGGTTAGTTTTCNTGTGACAACAGCCATTTCAGGAAACCAGGACTCCAGCATGTGTTAACAGTGACTTGAGAAGGCAAAAGTTATCACTCTGAATGTCCCCTGCACCCTTCTTCTTTCCCCAGGTCTATATATGCTCAGCATGATGGCATATGGTATGTTGTTCAGTTGGGGTTACCTGTCCCAGCTGTATCCTGTCCCAACTCCTTGTGCCCACTCACTGGTGGGGTGGGCAGCAAAAAAAAGGCCTTAATCCTATGTAAGTGCTGCTCAACAGTAAATAAAACACCCTTGTATTATCAACACCATGTCCAACACAAATACCAAACACAGCTCCATACAAGCTACTGGGAAAAAAGTTAACTCTACCCTAGCCCCAACCAGCACACCATTTTAGTTGGAGATCATGGACTTAGAAAAAGGCCTGGAGTCTTTCACTTTTCTTTTTACTCTAATTTCCAGTCAGTTAAGACCGCAACTCTACCATTTTTTTGAAGTCAAAAAGGAAGAGTAATGTTGCTTCAATTAATAGTGCTTCCAACAGCTTCCCAAAGAGAATATTCATGTAACACATAGCTTTAATACATAATACTTTTAATCCAATATTAGTCTTTGACCAGAAGACTCCTCTATACTAGAGCAATTTCATTGTGGTGGACCTAACCCTCCATGAAGCCCAATTCTTCAAGCAATCCTGAGGAATGGAATACTCTGAGTATAGTGTATTAAACCTAAACTTTGCAGAATTGATCCTCTCACTTGTGGGAGAATACAGCCTGCACAGTCAAGGAGAAAGAAAATTAAGTAACTTGATGAAAAATAGTGGCAAAGAGAGGAGGCTTCCTGAAAAGGACAATTTAACAGAAAAACAAAATGCCACTGCTACCACCCGCTTACTAGAATTTTGGATCAGTTGCTTTGGCCTTAGCAGCAGTCTGCATGGAGCTCCCTCTCAGTTGCCACGTCACATTTCATTCACTTCTTCATTGTGTCATTGCTCTCATGGAGAGAAGAGGCAACTCAGAGAATTTCCTTTGCTGTTACCTGATATACCATTATTCACCTCTTATCATTTTAGTGAAGCAGTTACACTGCTGTCAGAGGTAATGGAGAGCATGCCACTAAGAAAATTGGCTGTAATTTATTTATCAATTTTTTCTACATACCACAAAAAGACACTATCTACTTTACGGCTGAGTCTAAGGTATCTGAAAGCCCTTGAAGTTCATGGTTTTCCGGTATTCTAAATTCTACTTATGGCTTTTCCTGTATATGACACACAACACCACCCCTGTGGTCTTCAAGGCTGATTTCTTCTTTGCTTTCTTTAGTCACAAATCATTCTGAGGCATCCCTTAAGTGCATTTGTATTGTTAAGTGCACCGGCCTGATTTGGTGTTAATTCAATTTGAGTGCCCTTAATATCTTGCGGGAGTGAAGCAATGCATGCGAGCTGTACCTTGTAAAAACAGGTTCCAGGTCTGCTTGAGAGCAAAGCACCTTTCCCACAGCAATTTACCAAAGTTGCTGATAAAATTTTCATAAGGAAACCTTTTTAGTCTGACCCTATTGTGTTGTTCTACCATTAAGAGTTGGGGAACTGAGACTGTATTCTGGTGACAGTTTATCACAGTCTCCACTATTTTAGTTTATAGACAGCCCACTGATGGGTCACAGCCTGCATCCTGTCCTCTTACAGCATGGAAATGGCTTTCAGGGCTGGAGCTCAGAGGCCTGAGTATGCCAGTTGCAGCATGTGTCTGTCAATACAACTGAAGTGAACTCTAAATAAACCAGTCACCTCTAACCCTCAGATGGTGGGATATGGGACATTTTAGTGCATTTGGGGTGAAGAAAAAAGAAGGAAAAGCAGAAACAGGAATAGTTAGCCTTAAGGAACGTGTGAAAGAAACTGTCATATTTTAATTAAAGATCTTTGACTAACAGTCATGAATGAAAAAACAGTTTTAAAGTAATTTGAATAAGAAAATGCTATCGTCTTACATGAGGACTAATTTTGCTCTCAAGGAAGTTATTGTAAATCCTAAACAACTCCAGCATTAACTCAAAAGTTTTATGTTCTAAGGGTGAACCCATTTCTAATACCAAGAAAAGTGCCCATATGCCTGGCAGATTTCTTCTCTACACTAATTTCTTCCCCCAGTATGCTGTAGTGTGGGTAGCTGAAGCAAGGGAATCTGAGTGAAGGCTCCAGATGCTGCACATGTTATGTTCCAGGATCTGTATGTTCTGTCATGCTGTATGTGCACATTTTTTTTTCAGCTTTTATAGAAAGCATAAGCAAAGTAGTCTGGATGCCATCTGAAGACTTGGACACATCTTTTGAATTGTTATCTAGTATTCTGAAGCAAAACTGAGAAGAAAAAGTCAATTATGAAACAAACAAGGAAAAGAAGGGATGGCATGAAAGCGAGACAGAGAAAGTAGGGCAGGGATAGAGAGATGGTAGAATGAGAGAATGAAAGAAACTAAATGAGAATGAATGAAGAAGAAGAAGAAGAAAGAAAGAGAAACAGAGACAGTTAAGAATCTTGCAGAAAGAAG
>VWZF01006545.1:19707-68731 GCA_013396755.1 Sclerurus mexicanus
AGGAAGGGAGGAATTCAGAAGGAAGGAAGGAATTCAGAAGGAATTCGGAAGGAAGGAAGGAATTCGGAATTCGGAATTCGGAATTCGGAAGGAAGGAAGGAAGGAAGGAAGGAAGGAAGGAAGGGACAAGACCACAGGACTTTTCACTGAATTTAACAGAGGCTGAAACAGAGTTTTGGGAGTGTAGCGAGTGTGGCATGGCTCTTCAGCACAGGTACCTAAACAGATTTATCGTTGTGTGCTAGGTTACAGAAGGTGCTCCTTATAATGAAGCCATCCAGCCTTAACATTTAGGCCAGGCTCTGTTGCACTCTAAGTTGCCAGTGGGAATCTTGTCTTCCCTACCAGCATGACTTACTATCTGTTGCTGTTGGGCAGAAACCTTGATCCTGTGTGCCATGGAAGTCAATGAGAGCACTGCCTTTGACATCAGTGAGTGCTGGATCACACCTCAGGTTAAAAACAATAGCTTTACTTCTAGTTGGACCAAATGGATGAATAAATCAGAGCCTTGTGTTTGTGTAGTCAGGGCTGTTTGTGAGTATTTCTTGCAGGGGCATTTTACAGCCCACGTATGTGTGATCAAGGCAATCTGATTTAATTACTGGAAAAGGCTTGAAGCTAGCACAGTTACAGATACCAGCTAGAGAACTGTGGTGGAGAGGAATTTATAATACCTTTGACCATGAGCTTCTCGTTCTTCAGGGATATTCAAAAAAGACAGAGATAAGGCAATTCTTTCTTTGTGTTTTTAGTAGGGAAGAAAAAGAGGTAGCAAATACTTGTATCTGTTTCTCTCTCTGGCACTCAGTATTATGCTCTAATATGGTGTTCTACTTCCAATTACTTTTGGAGAAATACAAATGTTCTCCAAAAAGAGAACTGAGTGCATTTAATAATGTGTACATGCCTTCTACCAATTGCAAGCTTGAGCTGTGTCACTGTGTTAGATGTTTGCAAAATGCTTTGTCACATATAAACAAGGCAGAAGTGGCAAAGGGCAGAATAAACATCACCACAGGCCCTGTGTATCTGTGGCCAGTTCTGCTTTGCCTCCCTCCATCAGTGAGGTCATTTGCAAAGCTTGTACTGCAGGGTGCTGTGAAGATGCTGGGCCACCTGAGGAAAGTGCTTTCAACCCTGATTCAGCCTCACTTGTTTTGTTCTAGTCTAGATCTATCTTGGCCCTTCAAGTGACTGCCTCCTCACAGCTTTTCCTGATCTCCACATAATGCCTTGTGACAAATTTTTGAGAGTGGAGGGAGTATTGTCTGACATATCTTTCTTATTCGGAACATTGGGTAAATAATTTATTTATTTATTTATTTTTCTCCCACCCAATAACACCAAGATGAGCACAAAGAGTTAGTGACTTCAGAGAGGAGCCACCAGGATGTTCTGGATGACCTCCTGTGATATATGTTACTTTGAACTACAGTGAGCAGATGTGGCTAGTCAGACAGTGGTCACAGATGTAAAAGGGCAGGTGATGTGCCACAGCACAGCTGGGCCAAAAACACACAGGCCTTTAAGATGCATCGGTGAATTCCACAACAGCAGCCACAATAACTGCCCCACACACTGTGGGTTAGGAGGTCCATTCTGACAGATCAGAAGTAGGTCAAAAAAAGGTGTAGAGGAAGTCATAGTTTCACTCTCTTGCTCTCACACTATAAAGCAATTTTAGGGACTCAGATGGTTAGAGTTACTGCAATACATTCTGGGCTTTTTAAGAATTAATGGGTGAAGGTTATTTGCAGTGAGTTTCAGGGATGAAGAGTCTGTGTTGGCATGATTTGTGCTACGCTTCAATAAGAGAGAAGGAAGTCTATGTGAGAGATGGGACACAGCCCTGTGCTCTGGAGTCTTCCAGCGTTGCTCTGCTTCCATCTAAAGATAAATAAAAATGCCTCTGTGTATGGTGTTTTGAGAGAGAAAACTCCAGTTCAATCAGGCAAATAGTCTTTGACTTCCTAATCTAGTGAGAAATGGAAATGCTCTTCTCTCTCCCTTCCTCTTCGTTAGTTTATGTATACCAGCTCCCATCATGTTTACCCATGAAAAAGTGGTTTCAGTAGGACTGCTATCTTTGTAGGTTTTTCTATAAACACTTCAAGCCCCATTGTATAACTTAGATGGAAGCAAATAAGCATTCAAATGAAATAGAAAACCTCAGGAGATCTTGCTGCCAGGACATAAGTTGTGTAGTCAGGAGAAAAATAGCCAAAATAAGAAGCTACAGGCCATGCCTCATACTAACAGAGACAGGTGTTTCCCTTGAGTATTTTGAAATAAGGCCTCAGTCAAGCCCTCTCCACATGGCTTCAAGTGGGAATGCATCTTATTGCTCAAGATGCCAAAAAAATTTGAGTGATTTACACACTTCTAACCTACTCTGCACTTCCACTGTTAATCATACATAATCCACAACAGTGTCACTCTCTTTGTGCACTATGTTGGAAGTATCTGTGTATCATATATTCAAATTACATTGTGTGCTTGAGGGAGCTTGTGATCCCCAGAATACTTTTGTGGCAGCGTGGTTTGCAGGCTCCACACGCTACTTGCAAACCATCTATTGTGTATGTGACTGCAAGCTTGAATCCCTGCCTGGGATTATCTGAAAACTCTGGAACTTGCCAGCAGGAAAATTTACAGCTAAACAATTATATTGTTGAAACTCTGACAAATCCACCCCAGTTTAAGACTTTGAAAACAGGGCTAGGTGTGAACAACTGAATATATTATACACTGTAGCATGGCCTCCTGGGGGCTGCATTATAGAGCATGTTTACTTTGACTGACACTTCTCATTTTTCTTTTCTTCCAGACATTATTGCTGCAAATGATATCTCTGCTCAATATGGAATTGCTCCTCAAAAAGCTGTTTAGATATTTGGATAAACATCTTCTGAACAATTCCTTTTATTATTATGTTGATGATTTTTGGAAGCAATCCAGCAATAATGCAACAGACAGCCACCACAATGAGTAAAAGCAAGCAGGCATGCCTTATATTGGTACATTAGACTACACAGGGTTGGGATTTCCAGAACTTCTCTCCAATGCAAAGTAGTTTTAAAAACTCCAAAACTGTGAAAAACGGAGAGCAGATTTTTTTCCTGCCTGTCACTTTTCTGTAAACAGAACTTAAATTCCCTCCAAATAAACTGATAACTTCTTGCCAAGGGTGAAATAAATCTCACTCAAACACAGAATAGCATTCATTTTGCTTAGACCCCCATAAACAGACAGAAACATTATTGCAAAGTAAAACTACTCAGAAAAAGGAAGATTTGTTGTTAAAGCTAATGACAGTGTTTCCAGGTAGAATCAGCACTGGGTCATGCAGAGTGACAGCACTTTTTTCTTCCTGCTGTATTGGTACCAGAAGTTGGAAATTCCCTACAATTTTCCAGTTCTTTCAGAAATTCCAAGATCTCTGATGCTCAATGTCAGAACAGGTGACAATAACTGGTGACCTTGTTGTACACAGGTACCTTAGCCTGAAGATTAGTGGGCTTTTCCTAGTTCTACAAGAGAAAAAGAAGAGCAAAAATTCTTCCCTGATTGACAAATAAATCATTCCTCATCTCACTCAGGAAGGACCAAAGAGCACCTTTTATATAAAGAGATGGCTGAGAAATAGCAGTTTTATCAATGTAGGCTTGAGTTATAAAACATAAAGTATACCTTTTAGGTATAATTTTATGAACAGAAAAAGTATATTTTGGTCTGATGCATGAATCTTTTATCTACCTTACTCCATTTGTATTTCCTGCCTTTTGGGAATATCCAAATGGTCTCTGCTTCTCTTTGTTGTTTTATAATTCCTTTTGTACTGCAGCCAGTGCTAACATTTGTTTCTGAGTCCAAAAGTTGCTTATGGTTTTGATCTACCTGTGCAGTACAGTATTTTCCAAATATTTAGGGTGGACAATGTGCTTTCCTGAGTTCATTAAGAAGAAAATTTGACCTTGTTCACCTTGAGGAGGAAGAATTTCTGTATTGAGTTCTTGCAGGACATGAAATGCAGAAGAGTGTCTGAAGCAGAGGGCTCTCACAATAAACTTAAATTTCTCCAGTTCCTTCATGACTACCAGTAATGGTGCCTGCTTTGAAGCACATGGGGAAACAAGAATACTGGATAGGGGCCTGGGCTCCATCTAGATACTGAAAAACCTGCTTTGGTTGTTTCAGGAGGTACTTAGAGTAGATTTCAGAGAAGGCTCACTTCCACTTGCTTACTAAGTTTTAGTGTGGCTTGTGGTCTGGTACAGAAAGGAGATTGAAATGGACTCATTTATTTTTCCGTTGTCTTACTGCTCTAGTTGCCTGTGTGCAGACTCTCTCTGGCTGAATACCAGCAGTGTGCTCATATCTGAGATGATATAGATATAAGGCTCAGGACACTGCTCTCTGGACTAAGGGATTTTTCTGGTCCCGAATTGTTATGCACCTGTGGAACTTTTCCCATCGAGGAATCCCAAGAAATCAAATTAGGGCAACACTGGTACAAATGCAGTACAAATGATCACATTTCTTTATTTCCCTGAATTCATGTTGTTTATTTAAGTTTTACAGTGTAAATGGGACTAGAGGCCTAGGTAGTAGCTAGCATCTTGTAAATAAAAATGTATAAGCATGTTATGCAGCCATTGCATGTGCAGCTATATTAAAGATAATCAAAATGTGGAAGGAGAGAGCAAGGGGCAAGTCACTCAATGATCTTTTCTTGCAGTGTCTTCAACATATTTATTGCTGCATGAGAGTTTTCAAGGCTGGCCATGCATTCAGAGCTGTCCCTACACGTGATCAGTTTGTACTAAATCTGGCTGACATTTTCCTGAGGACTGAAAAGAAAAAGACACTAAGCAGTTCCTGTGGCAGAAGTGTCTTAATTTTTTTTTGTTTCAAGACTGAGCAAATTAAAACACAGGCTCTGCAGTAAAGAACTGTTTTATTTGAAAATATTCTACTGTCACAAAAAGTGCTCTGCACTCTGACATTGTAAGCACAACAGATAATTTACTTAATTTTGCAAAGAAGGGTAAAGTTGTAGAGAAACTGAGTAAACTTATCTACTTGAGAGAAGTATATAGTTTGCTGGCTGACCCTGATAGTCATTTATTTGGGGTTTTCCCTGAAATTTTGAGTTTGGGAAAAAGTAAGGGCACACAGCTGAAAAAGGAGACAAGTATCCCTGGTTATTCCCAGCTTGCAATCACTTCAGATTCTCTACCATTTTTCCTTTTTGCAACTTCAAGAAGCAGAAAGATGGAAGATGGAAGTAGGGACTGTATCTAATTATCATTTATCCTTCCTGCACCTCCCAGAACCTAAGTTCAAGCTCCATGACTGAGTGAAATCAAAAGGCTCTCAGTCATCACTGTTGGATGGTTTTGTAATTTGTGATGTAAATTATGGAACAGCTAACAGCAGACACAGTGTGGTGATTTGTTGAGAGTGTCTATGAAGAGTGTCTTACTTACTTTCAATGTAGTACTGAGCAAGAGGCTGTGGAGAATCTACTAAGACCTAGACTGTATTTAAAATCTGCCACTCACTCCAGAATGCTGCTACTAGCTTTGACATCCCATGGCAGTTCCTTAAATCAAACCTCTCGGACTCAGGAATAAAGTAAATAAATTATAAGCTTTATTGATTGTGTCTGCAGTGTGCATATTCTTTAGCATTGACTAAGCCATTCAAACCGTTGTCCCAACATGGATCAGGCTCCCTGTAAAACCCAAAATGGCTACTCAAGAGGGAGCAGAAATGTCTTCTTTCATTGAGCCAAGATTCTGTCAGGGAGGGTTTTGATCTCTACAACTTTACAACATCCATATGGTCAGGAATGAATTAGTTGGCTCCTTTCAGTGGGACATGGGATCCAAGTCTTAGATTGGACAGAAGCCCACTGTGATATGGCCTGCCTCTTTTTTTTTTTTAAATCCAAATGAGTATGAGTGAATTTCTCAAGATTTTTGGAACCATGGCCTCAGTTTGTCTCTTGACCTGTTATTCCATCTGTATGGCTTTGTTGACTTCAACTAAATCACTGGTATAAATGCATCTCATACTTCTCTTCCAGCTAATGGAAATAGTGCTGGTGGTTGCTGGTTAGGGGTTATTTTGGGGGAAGGGATTGTTCTTGCTTCTGCTCTAAAAGAAGGAGGTGTGGTAAATCACAGACATCTTTCTTGGGATGGAGGTAATAAGTCACTCTTCCCAGGTGAAATCTTTTATTTATGCCTTAGGATTCCATTTCATTGAGTAAAGGTATGTTCTTTCAGCTTCAGCCAGACTGCACTTTAGCAAGTGATTCAAATCAAGCTGACACTTACTAGTGAGCATGCAGAACAGTTTGCTCTCAGGCACTCTACTGGGCAGTCACCATTCTCCATTCTTTGCAGCTGTTTATTCTCCTTAGGTTTCATCTGGAAAAAAAATCGTTGCCTGCTCCTCATGTCAGTGGGAGCTGACAAGGAGCAGCTTGATTTTAGAGACAATGGATCACTCACACCAGTAAAAAACCCCCCAACAAACAAATAGAAGGGGAGATAAAATAATACACTTACAGATCAGCTTCAGCTCATTCTTCTGGTCTGAAAGTGACAAAGCAAACCTCCTGTTATCATTTGTTACTTGTTGAGCCCTGTCACCACACTCAGTGTTGCACAGTGCACATTCAAGAGCAGTGGCTCCAAAGACAGTGTTAGTAATTTCATACAGATGGCAAACTATTTAATTGCAAAGAAAGTTGCAAGCTCATACTTGAAAAGAAGAAAATGAAAAGAAGAAAAAAAGAAAATCAAACCTAAATCTTGAGCAAAACCAAATAAATTATGGAGATAAGTAGTCCTAGATGCTTTTCTTTCTCCAGCAATATTCTTACGTTAATCCCTACACAAATCATGTTTGTGTTTGCTTTGCAATGCATGCACTTGTGTACCATCCTGAGAAAGCATGGTTCAGAGGCAAGAGCCTTCAACAGAGTTCTACTGTCATGGAAGAGGGAATCCATGGCAGTTCACTTAGACAGTCTCTTGGTTAAATATAGGTTTATTTGTGTCTAGAAAGAGGTATAAAATCTCAAGTCACTAGATTAAAGTATGATGTACTAGAGACAGAAGAAAAAAGAGACAGCAGACCTAAAGTGCTGGTAAACTTCAGGAGATATCTGGAACACCTGCGCACATTGTTGTTTCTGGTCATGTAAAGCATCTCTGCATGCAGGCTACATGCAGAGGTGTGACTACTTTCAGGAAGGACAACCTGCATATGTTTTTTAAAAAGAGGCTCTTTCCGTTTCTTTTAATTTAGCATTATAGTAATAATAAAAAAAGAAAACAAACCTGCAAGGCAGGGATAGCATGAGTGTGTTTCTTTCTTTCTGTAAATATTTTACAGTATTTCAACATATCCAGTGTCTGTCTAATTGGCCAAGTATGTTAGGGTATTAGTATATCTACAAAGTTTGTATAAAACTGTAGCTACTAAACCCTTCAAAATAAACTCTTCCTATCCTCTAGCAAGGGAAACAAACCAGCAAGACTATGTTGCAACAGAGAAAGAGCAGGTTCCTGTGGGAAGGTGACAATACAAGCTCTTACCCCCACAAAGTCACAGATGAGGTAGCCATCTGCACGTGCAGTGATGTGAACCTTGGGTTCATGGGAGTCTTGTTAACTAGTAGGAAGCTGAGCAATAGGACTTTGGAGATAGTTGGAAACTGATTTGGGGACTTGCTAGGAATGGAGAAAAATAACTGACCAGTTCTCATGGACTTCTGTAACATGCTTTTACATATAGTCTTAGGGAAAAAGGGATAGTCAATAGCTTTTAGGAATGACAGATGGTTACCTGCATGGGCTAATATGAGCCAGAGTGGCTGTGTCAAAAAAAGTAAAAGGATCCAGGTTTCAGTCTTTGCAATAAATTGCCCTACTCCTTACATGGAGGAAATTTCTTTTTTTTTTATATAACATCACAATGACCATGAGAGGTCCTCTACCATTTTTGCAGTTCTCTAACGATACATATACTTATTTACCAGCAGCTCTTTATTCTAATCTTCTTTACTATCTTAAGATTGATAACATTCTTGTTGAAATCAGTGTTAATATGGCGCCAGAATAGGTTGTATCCAAAGCAGTATACAACTCTGTGAATGGGAATCTATCAACTGAAAAACAAAGAATATGTTGTTATGATTACACTACTAAGAGGTTGGTTCCTTTAAATCTTGACATTTGTGGTTTTGTTCGTGCACTACCATTAATAGCAATGGTGGTTTATATGATTGTGTTGATAGCAGTTTTATTTGAGAAGGAATTTTTACTACCAAATATAAATATAGCATGTGTTCATTTTTTTTAATTATGTGTAATATTCAGTAAAGTGATACATTATTAAGAAAGGTCATTGATTGTTCCCAGGATATGGCAGCAAAATATATAGTATGCACTAAAATTGCAACTAGTTTTAGAGCTGTGTAGTATGGAATAATGCAAAACAAAAAGAGGTGCCGAAGTTAACAATAAATCTATGAATAGAAAAAGGAACAAAAACTATGCCTTTTTATCTGATGATAGCTTGACTAGATTCAGAATGAGAAATGCAAACAGCTTTTATGAAGTTATACTTTTTCTTGATAAGATAAAAACACATTGGGGTATCTTGCAAGACATTTTTAAGGTTTTCATGACTTGATGAAGAAAGGCAACACTAAGATTATGAACCTAAAAAATTTAGTGAGTGCTAGCTCTAGGGAAAAATCCTTGTTTGTAAACTGATTGCATTGTTTTGGTATTACAGTGTTAAGTCCTTGAGGTCCTACCAAAATAATAGAAATCTGTTTACTTTAAAAACACATCTCTCAATATCTTCTCATCCTCTATGTCACATTAAGGTCCTGATCCTGTAACCCAAGTTTCAACAGGAGATTGCACTTATGCAGCCGTGTGTGTGACCACTACCTTGAATTTGATGGGATGAAGAATTTTTTATGGTGAGATAGCAATTAAGGCATACACAATCTCAAAGTATTTCATAAGTCTTCCTAAATGGATTTGATGGCTCTAAAAATGCTTTTCAGATATTCCAAATAACTTCCTGGCAAACAGATGCTGAAAACCCTCACAAAGCCCTATCCAGATTGGTAAACATGTAATGAAAACAGAAAGAAACATTCTCTTCTATTTCCTTTTTCACTTACATGTTTATTTCATATAACAGGTTGAACGACTGAGTTTAGTAAAAATATGGCAAATCACCATTTACATAGTATGTTTCAGTGCTTAGGGTTTTTTTCTGTTCTTGAGCTGATGAGATCCTTGCCACAGCTTGCAGCATTTCCTTACATGGGCAATGAGTCTTCAGAAATGCACCTTTTGCTCTTTAACATGACCAAGCAGCTGGAAGCAAGATATTAAAGCAGTTCTGTGTGATCAGCACATTATCTGTGGAGTCTGTGAATAACACCTGCCAACACGCACCAAAAAAAAAAACGCACTGCAAATATCGGTGGAAGGCCATGGCAGAGGCTACAAAGTAGTCTGCAATGCAAGAAGAAAAGCAAAATCTTTGAAGAAGATTGTAAGGAATGGAGAAAATAAAATGTCTTTTAATTTTCCCCTTAAGAAGCAAAAAATGGAGCTGAAAAATGAGACAGTGAGGAAACAAACTTTTTATATGGCAGAATTGCTGATGGCAGTACTATATTTGTAACTTACTTCTTAATGACAGCTGTTATTTGTTCTTGTTTGTTTTGTTTCTTTTTCTCAGATATTAAGTTTTTGAAATAATCCTTTCCAAATTACATGTAAGGCTATCCAGTGTGTTGACCACTGCAGTGTATCACTGAGATTAGGAGCATAACGAGCTCTATCAAAGCATCAGACAGCACAGGGATAATTACAAAATCCATCATTATTAGGCTAGAAAAACAAATGTGCCTTATAAACTCTAAAGCTCTAGAGCAAAAAACATTCACTAATTGGGCGGGGGGCTAGGAGCAAGTTTCTTTTGGGGTCAGTTTATTCTAGGTTAGTCTGTTACACAGTTAATGCACCTTGCTCTGAAGTACAAGTACTCAGTAAGATTAGTGCAGGATGATATGGCAGTCACCTCCCCACCATAATCAGTGTTCCCACTTTATATACCCAACATACCCAGCAGCTATGTTGGCTCCTATGGTTCCTTTAATGAATTCTGGTCTCACACTGAAAAAATCTCTTTCCTCTCTCTAACGCTAATTGGTTTATTCCTCCCCACTCTCTCATTCTCTTCATAAGAAATGCCTTATCCCTGGAAATCATTCGTGAATTTGTGTGAAGCAAATATTTGGGCATCATAATTGATTGGTTTGCATGAAACAGTAGTTGCTTTGTGACAAATTAGCAGAGGGACAACATTTTTGTGTTTCCCGTGAAGCCTACTGTGCTGTGCACTCACAATGGTGTTCCTTGAGAGCACAGGAAATATCTTTGTTTATGTGAAAAAATGAACAAATATGGTACTTAAATTCATCATCCTCTCAGTTTGTGAGGCTTGAACTGAAGGGTCTCTTCTTAATTTAGAGGAGAAGGCTGTCAGTAGAGGTTCAGGGGTGATGAAGGAACCTTTTTAAAAATGCTGACATGGTGTTTCAGTTCAGCCTCCTCATCTTGGAGAGGGTTCTTGAAGATGAATTGAAGAGTTTTTTAGTTTTATGTCAGTGATCGATAGATGAATACAATAGGAGTGGAACATCTGACTTTTCTTTCAGGTTTGAAATCAGAGGTTATAATCACATGGAAACTTGACTCTGTCAATAGCAATGCTGCCTGCAGATCAGGTCTGCAAGGGTCCAAACTGCAATTCCCAAGAACCTCAGCTTTGCCTGTATGGCACACAAAGAGGAAATCCTTTCAGAATCCTTGAAAGATCCTCCTCCTTGTTCTTGCTAGGGTATCTTGCCATCCCAGGGGACTGACTGATAGTAAAATTAGCAAGAGACGCCAAACAAGCAGAGGGCTGATCCTCTCACATAGGAGAGAAATGCTGCAATACTGCACTCTGTGGTCTGTGTTCCAGGAATTAAGACCCTCAGGAGTCTGCCTGGGGTACTCTGTGGCACTGCTAAGCAAGCAGCAGAGATGCTGGGCACCTGGGAGTCCTGGCTGTCCTCTGTGCCAAGTTCTCTGGCTCCCCACTCCTTGCTGGCATCATTGGCAGATCCTTTCTTTCCCTGTTGTGCAGTGACTAGTGTAACCTGTGGAACAGTATGGTACCTTCTCAGTTCTGTGTCAGCAGCTGACACCGGTCTTGCAAAGGATATCATACTCACTTTTGAAAAGGCAGACTTAATGCAGACAATAGTCTACATCAAGATGTTCTTGATCAGCATAAAGCATTCAGAGATCATCTTAAGCTAAACCTGCCTCCCTTCCCACTGTTTTCCTTTCTCCAGAATCTGGCTCAGAGGCATCTTCTTCCTTGGATGGTCTTCTCCATACAGCCCAAATCTGCAACAGTTTCCACTCCACTGTGTATTTAACACAACATAGCCTGAAGCATACTATAGGGAATGTAAATTTTTGCCAAGTCTTGACCTCTGCAAGGACCTGAAAAACCAAGGATACCCCTGCAACACCAGGCTGTGCTCACCGAAATTGAGCCAACAAAAAGAACAGGGAAATGTCAGGCCACAAATATGGATTCTGGGCTGTCTGTTTGTGAATTGTCTTTTTTGGGGGTTTGTTTGCTTGGTTTTTGGTTTTGTTTGTTTTTTTTGTTGTGTTTGTTTGTTTGTTTGTTTGTTTGTTGTTTGTTTTTTAATAAAGAGCCTGCTATGGCTGCTTCTTTAAGGACATAAAAAGGGCAGTTCACCTTGTGGGTGCCCAGTTTCCAAACTGCATGGAGACTTCTGAGGGACTCTGATACCCACCAACACTGCATGTCTATGTCCACATCTGTTATCTGCGTGAGTTCAGTCCTCCAGGTGCCAGGGCCATTGGACAGTATAGGCTTGGATGGACACAGTCAGCTGATGAGCAGACTGTTGCATTCCTGCTGTCTGATTTCCCCTGCCAGGAGCCTGGTGCAACTAAATCTCTCATCCCAAATACTTTACTGCTCTTCCGGCAGCCATCCTCAAAGTTGGTGACTTTAGTGTTATTTTTCTCCTTTTTCAAGTCTGCCAGCCTTGCGTAGACACTCAAGGATGATGATGCCAGCAACATGCAATCCCAAAAGAGAATTGCATTCCAGCCTAGAACAATTGTTCCCATCTCTGCCAGGGATAAATGCATGAATAAGCTTTCTTATCCTAGAAACTTTCTGGTGCCCGTGAACTTATTGTAAAACTAGCTTGGACAACCTTTCAATAATTTGTGAAACTGGTGTCAATATCTGCATGAAAAAGAGAGCACAGGAGTTTTCCCTGTTCCATTGCCACTTCACAAACGTTCTTTAGATAACAGGTAGCTTGAGCAAGCTGTGATGATAATGTGGTTCTAGGCAAAATATTGCTTCCGGAGTTAGTTGTTCTGAGTGTTCACGGAATTTATTTATAGAGTTCTGATAGTCAGGTCTTTATGCCGAGAATATATATGCTATGAAATTAAAGCTGAGGAAAAAATGGCAATTCACAAGCTGTTCCCTTGCAGCAATTGTAAACTCTACAGAAAGCCAGATAAGAGAGAACAAGAGTAGTGCTTTACACACAGGACAGACAAGGAGTCTTGACTTTCATCAGCGGCTTTGACTTCCAGCTGCCACATGTGCTTTTGAAGAGAGAATGTCTTGCTATTGAAACAGGCAAGGGACACTGGCTGTAGCCTGAAGGTTTAGATATTAGCCCAGTATTTCCAGTGCAGCAGGATAAGAAAGATAAAAGAATTTAAAGCACTGTTTTCTTCTCATGTTTTCATATGGTTCTGTATGGAGAAAAAATGCTATCCTGTTGAATTTTTTGCAGGCAGAACTATATGTTATCGCAGCACCACATTTATTTCCAGTGTTTGCATACACTGAGAGCTGAGCACAGGCTCCAGTTCTCTGGAGAATTTTATTGTTTGATGACATCTTCATTGTTTTTATTACTCATTGCAAACAGATTTCTCGAAGTGAGGTCATTCAATGGCAAACCCATCATAAGCGTTTCCCAAAAAGTATGCCTGGAGAAACCTTTTGGATGTAATCAGTTTTTAAGAACAAATAACAAATAAAAGAAGCTGATGTTGTCTGTGATTTGCAAAACCTAAAACTTTATCGTCTTTGTTTTCTGATGCATGTTTCACCCCTAAAATAATCAAGCACACACATCCCAAACCTCTATGAATTTCATTTGAAATCAGCAAGATATTTATCCAGAAGTAGACTTCATCCTGAAAAAAACAAACTCTGTTTCAAAAATAATTCCTGATTTACCTTTTTCTAGGGCTTAAAAGAAAATTTAGAGGATGCATCAGATTGAAATGAACTGATGATCACTGAGCACAAATGGTAGCACTTGCAGCTCTGTTCTGGACGCAGAAGCTGTGATTTCAAAACTAGTCATTAACTAATTAAGGCAAAAGGAGCCTTGTGCTGAACTTGCCCCCTGTTGATGTGGAGTTGTCTCGAGTTCTGTTGGCTTAACATATTTCCAAACTGAGTCCTTTTTTTGATACTTGCAAACTAACAAGTTAAAAGGTTGTCCTTTAGCCTTCTAGACCTTTGGCCTTCTAGGTTTGGCCTAGACATGCTAAAACATAAAGAATACTTAATTAGTAATTCAAACTTTGAATTTCTCTGCTGTTTTCAGCAGAGTTTAATTACTTCTCTTTTCTTTTAATAGGACAGTTCAGCTATTTTTTTCCTAGATCATCCATGCGAGTATAAATAAGAGAGGCTTTTGTATCAATCTTTGCTATATCCCTTTCTGCATTTACTCCTGATACTGACTTCTGTCCAACATCAGCTATGTTACAAAAAATTCAGCTTTTCTGATTAAAATAATACTTTAATTTCAAAAAATGCAGGAATGTCATTAAATCACTTTATTGTTGGAATGGGAAGTAGAAATTCTTATCTGCTTTGCCACTTTGGTTTTGATTATTTTGGAGGGGTTTTTTTGTGCTTTATGTTGTTGCATACTTTCCTTCTTTTTTTTTTTTTCCTTTTTTTTTCTTTTTTTTTCATCTGTATGAGAGGGAGTAGCACAGGAAAACCCCTGACAGCAGTAGCACTTTCCCACAGACCAGACAAAAATTAAAACAAAATGAGATACTGAATCAGGATGCAATTTGCAATAGGTCGTATATACACTTTGTCCAGTATGCAGGACAGACAGGTTGTCTCTATTCTTTCTCACCTAGTTTGTTCATTAGTGAAACAGTAAATAGTAAAGACTTACACAGAACCATCTGAAAACTTCGGTCTTCAGACTCAGTGAAGAAAATCTCCCATTTAAAGGATCATGTCTTCCCAGGGGTGCTGTTTTGGGCTGTCTGCTGGCTTGAGAAGAGAAAATGGCATTGTTTTACTATTAAGTCACAAGCTGAAAGTTAACTCTGATCTTCTAAGAACTTAAGAGCTAGGCCAGTTTTTACTAATATAAATATTTAACTCCAGGCTACTGTAGTTAGTTTATATCAATTTGTCAACAGCTGCATTTTAATTTTTAGATATAGTGAGCAGTGCAATCTGCTAACAGGATTGTATATGTATGTCAGGATTTGCTTTGTGATCAACAGGTCACAGAGTTTAGCTCTTACTTGAGAATAAGAGCACCAAAAACAAATAATTGCTTGACACTGTGAAACCCACTGTAATTTTAATAAGGAAATTAGTATTTTTAGAGAGAAATTATTTAATGTGTTTTCTAACTGAAAGAGCAGTTTACACCTTGTGAAATAAAGACAAAATAAATTTCAGCCTCAGAATGCTCATGTTAGAGAATTTGCTGTTACTTTACTTGACTATGTTTTGCTTTTAACCTCTTTCTGCAGATAAATTTTTTGCACTGTCCATTTTAGCTTGTCTCTTTGCTCTTGTTTTTGTCATCTCTCTACAAACCCTGAATCGCTGCCAGGCTCCACGTGCTCTTCTTGCTCGAAAAAGATCTTTTGCTTGTTCCAGAAAAGCTCCATTTCCATTACTCCACCCCTCAAATCTGCATCCAATATTTTTACAGACTCTCTTCGTCTTGTTGTATGTTTTCTTCCAGACAACTGTTGGAAAGGCATATTGGGGACAGAAACCTCTTTTCTTTCACATCTTTCTCATTGCTTCCATCCATGAGTGCAGACAATGCTGTCATTGTTTTAAGTGTTCTGGATGAAACTATGTCTGAATATATTTCCCTGTCTGCTTCAGTTGCTTTTCACATATAACATAATACAGGAGCAGTAAGATACTAAAAAGATCCCTTAATGATCTGTTTGTTATGTTAGGAAACTGATAGCTTTACAGTGATTGGTAATATTACCACTGTTTTTCACATCAATGATAAAAAGCTGACTTCTGAGTTTCTGGAAGCCAGACCACTTTCTGATACTTGTTCACCACACCCAATTCAGACACCTGTATAGAAGTATCTAATTAGGGGACTTCCTCACTACAGGTTGACTCTGCTGTAGGTAGTGAAAAGTTAGCCCTATGAAAATGTCCAATTCTCTTCAGCAATTTAATATATATTTCCTGACTTTTCTGAATTCTCTGAAAGTTAAGTGGTTGATAACAGGGCCCAGGTCCCTTGATTCTCTGGTCATCAGTACTGTTCAATGACCAAGACTCATGCAGAAGGAACTAGGAAAGAAAGAAAGTAGAGGAGAAGGTCTGGCACTGACCTGTCATTCTTTTCCAGCCAACATGAAGTGAATTTGCTGAAAGAAATCTGGCTTGTGAGTAAGTCTATCTGTCATGTGAGCCCTAAAAAGAAATTGTCACACAATCCAAAATGATTGTGTTTTTTATATGCAAATAAGTGTTTCATTCCACAGAACCTGCAGTTAACACCAAATACTATGTCAGCAAGGTAAAACTTACTTGCAGTTCTATGTCTTGGACAACATCACTGGAATTGTGCTTGGACAAATATAAGGTAATGGACTCATCCAATGGCAAACATATCAGGCATTTGTGCCAACAGAATTTTTGCTGGTGAAGGCATTAGAAAACTAGCACTGTGATGCAAATAAATATGACAGACCACTTTTATGAAAAAACAAGATCTTCAGTCTATCTGTTGATATCCTTTCAAAAAACAAGCCTGAGTGTTTTGCTAAGTAACACAGTTTTCACCCAGAGCCATGTTTACTCTGCTTTTTAGAATGGTGTGTCTTCTGGGTGTTAAGCTCCAGAAATGTTTTATTCCCTGAAATTAGAAATACAAATTATAAAGACTGAATGTATATAGGCAGTTCTCAGTAATTCTCCATGCTTTAGTATTAATTAAATCAGCAAAGCCATGGTGTCTTACCCATCAAGGTGTTGAGTTTAACTCCTTTTAAAATGAACACTTTTTAGAGCAAGCAGGAAAGTATCTAAGTTACTGTTAAGGAAATTGCCTTCTCATAGCCATCACTTTCCATTTTAAACCTCTCCTACAACATTGTTGTGTGCCATTAAGTAATTGCCAATTTATACAACAGACCAAGCTGTATTTCAGTATTGGCTAAAATAAGCCCTTTACACAAATTTTGTAAGGAATCACTCAAGGAAATACATCAGTCGCTTGGGCAAGGTAGTCTTCAGTATGGATTGAATCAGCGGGGGATGCTGTAAAATGATACCTATGTGGTAGTAGAAGGTTACCCACTGAAAGACCCCAAACTTGCAAGGTGCTGAGTTCTCTGTCTTTGGTGAATAAGAAATGTGAATTTTTTGCAAGTGTCTCTTCAATACTTGATATATTCCAGGCCACTCTGAATGCAAGTTTCACTGTAGTTTTTGAAACCTTTGCTAATATTTGGGTATAGGCTTTAGCTGTGCTAGCAGCAATGGGGTGTTAGTCTGCGCATATGTGTGGAGTTCCCTGAGTTCAGTTAAGCAAAATGTTCCACCAATGAAAATTCCCCTGGGGTGGGTTGACTGCATAAATGAGAAACGCTTTCAACCCCTGCACAGCTGAGTGTCTGTGAGGATTCAGTGGAATTCTGAAAATTAGCAATGCTCGCAAGTCTGAAATAACTGATAGAGTACACATAGCATTCTCTGACTTGAAATTTCAGATCATTCAGTTTCTAGATAATAAACTTCTGTATGATCAAGAGATACATGAAATGAATTCAATGCAAGATTGATATTATTGTGTAACTGTTTGACAAGTCATAGTAATCTGACTAATCAATGACAGTTACCTTCAGATATTGGTTAGGTATTAATTTTTTTTTTTTTTTCCAAAGATAAAAGATGTCCAGTGAAAGGATCAGTTTCTTTTCTTTTATGACAAACCTGGGTGAAACTGCATGGGACAAATCCCAGTTCCACTGAAGAAAATTCATGGTGCTTTTCATCCACTTTTTCCCTCATCTGATTCCTGGAAATGCATAATGTTGGATGGTTCATGTCATCTGAAACTGCCCCTATTCAAAATCACCATTAATCCACAACTGCTGTAGTTTGGCATGCTCTGACTACTGCTGTTTTCAAATTTATTCAAAATCTCTAAGCAAATTCTAACTAAAAGATCTGAAGGTCTCTTCTTGAATCTCATATTACACATAGAAGCTGGTTTAAGTTTGCTCAGAAATAAATCAGAATTCAAACTTTACAGATGAACTTCAGTATTCAGTCTGTAGCAAACCAGACTTTTTAAAAATGTTATTGTCAGATTTTTGTTCAGCTGTTCTAAAACCCATGATATTATTTCTTTACATCAGGCACAAGACCTTTTGCATACAATAGGGCATTCAATCCTTTCACCAACCTAAACAATTGCTGCAAGTTCCCTTTCAGCTGATGTGGCATTTGACAAACAGCTGGTGACCTAGATAAGTCTTTATGGTAATGCTGATGTATTATCCACTTATTATGTGGTATCCACTGGCTGATATACTTTTGTTTGAGAAGTTTCAAGAGTGCAGTTCAGCTGTTCAGTGTTTCCTAAAATTCCCCCAAAGAAGCAGTTAAAGAACAAAAGCAGTGAAGCTTCTCCTTGAAGTGTCATTGTTGCATCTGTGAGTAAGAAACTTATTAATGCCTGCTAAAGGCCAGATATTTACAGTTCAGGATTGAATGAGTGTTGATGACACCCAAGACTTTTACACTATTATCTTATGTGAAAACTTTTTGTTGTGTATGGTAAATTAAATTATCCCCTTTGCAGATCAGTTTTGTTTCTTTCTTCCATAGTAGAAGCTTTGCATATGCTTCTTCATTACATGTATTTTACCACAGTTTATGATTCACATTCTCAGTTAGGACTGAACTTTCTGCTTCATTGAATGCTAGAAAACAGGTCATCTTAAGTAGAGAAAGAGAAAAGGAGGCTTGCTTTCTGTCTACAAACTATAGTAGGAATACCTTAAGTGGTGAATTTGATGGTCATTGTCAGCAAATATGTTCTTGGAAAAATTAAGTCAAGTGGTTTGGGGTTTTTTACCCCCTTCTTTTGAAGCAGGAACAGCTTCCAGCTCTCTGTACCAGAAATCAGTCTGTATTTACAACCCTGAGATTAGCTCAGTTGGTTAGAGCATGATGCTAGTAGCACCAAGGTTGTGGGTTTCCCCACATGGGCCATTCACTTAAGGGCTGGACTCTTTGTGGGTCCCTTCCAACTGAAATATTCTGTGATACTGTTGTTCCTGTAGCACTGAATTCTGCAGTGGATCATTTTGTTTTGAGTTTGAGTGGCCATATTGAATAAAGCATATATTGCTGCCTCCTGTATTAGTAGCATTAGACAGAGACTCCTTTTTTCTTTGAGTAGTGGTAGGCCAAGTGTGTAATAAAACAGGACTCCATTACACTCTTGGCATATGCTCTCCATATTCCATAGATTTCTTAGGAAAAAAAAAAGTTACCCCAAAATGTCTGAAGCATGGAAAGAAATTCTGTGTTTTATAACATTTCATAGACTAGTCAACATACTTTTTATTTATTTTAATTTTCCCCTTGTTAATAATATCACCTGCTATCTAAGCAATCCAAGCAAACTTCTGATGAGTAAAGATACCTTCTCTGTACCCTCTCAGTCCTGGTTGTTAAAGATGCTATGCAAATCCACAAAAGAAAGTATCCTTTTCTGCAAAACTACATCTTAAGTGACAAAAGAGAGGACAGAGGGAGGGAACTATTGTTATACCAGCTACACAAAAGCAACAGAGCAACAGTCATTACATGACTTGCCTTTGGTAACTGTGGCCAAGAAAATCAGACCTACTACCATTCATATTGCACAGCATATTGCATTTATGTTTTTTTTTTGTTACACCAAGTCACTCATACCAGTTTTGTAGTAATGCTAATATATCACTGCTGCATTTAAAAGAATTAGAAACTGTGGTCTGCTGGCTTCTGGAGTATAAACGCAGAACAGAAAAGGTCCCTGTCATGGTGAGTTTGCAATCAAACACTTCTGATTCAGCACTTTTTCTCCTGAACTTGACCTGTCTACAAAAATCTATTTTGCAATGTTCATTGGAGAAAGGGGAAAAAAAAAAAAAAGAAAAAAGGAAGCAATTTTTGTCTCCACAACTGGGATTAAATTTTCTCTAGGAACAACAGGGTCAGCCTTGCACTATCCCACTGCCATCTCCATAAATGCCAAGGTTATAGATTTGGTCCCCATGTGGGCCATTCACTTAGGATTTGGACCAGATGATTCTTGTGGGTCCCATCCAACTCATAATATTCTGTGATTCTGTGGCTTGCTTCTGTTTCCCCTATCTCTGAAGGCATATAAGGCATATTTTCTTAAAGGATTTAAAGTCTGTTCTTTTTTGTATTTCCCAATCTTGTATTCTGTTGTGTCTCACAAAGCCATCACTATCCTTTTCTGAAGGCCTGCAAAATCAGTTGTCTTGGTCAAAAATGTACATGGCTGGTCTCTCAGAGTAGCCTGCTCTGAAGAGAAGTCTGGTTAATTAACATTGATTGCAATCCACCATCTGCAAGTAAAAATTGATTGCCACAGTTCCTAATATGAATGCCTCTCTGTCTTGATTTCACTATTTCTGTGACTATCCAACAAGAGATACAGGGACAGAAACTGAATCCAATTCTTAAAGGTCCCAGTTATTTGCAGGGTCCCCTGAGAAAGACATTGGTGATTCTTCTGGTCCTACTTTATCACCCCATGGGAAAGTAATTTGTTAGCACAGCATCTAATTGCTGCAAATTGTCAGTGTGCACATTTGGACCCTGTTCAATGCTCCATTTTTTATTGAGAGAGGAGCAATGGTATTGATTTTGGATAGTCAGGGAGAATGCCAGGGATATTAGTAAGGAGCTCAGAGAACACAACACATAAACTTTTATGACATGATGTCAAACTGGATTGCACAGGCATAAATGAAAAGGACAACATCTTCTGTAATTACTGAAAACATATACCACACATCTATTAGAAAAATGGTACATTTAAATGAAAAAGAGACCTTGCAAAATGTGACATCTCAGAAAATTTATCTGGCCAAAAGGGAAAAGGGGAAAGATTTTTACATGTACCTTTTGAAATGACACAGTCCAGGAGCTGCATTTCTTCTGCTGTTGCAGTGTGACTGTAACCTACATTTGTGTAGACTGGTGACCCATTTCCACAATTTTTTAAGTTTGGAAATGTGTAATTCCATGCAATCCTGGTCCCAGTTAATCTGATGACAGGGTGGGATAGAGCACAACCACTGTGCAGTTCTGCTGAGTGAGCTTTGTCCTTATTCTCCACACAAAACACAACTTCACCTATGTAAGGGTGATATTGCACACACCTAAAAAGGATCCAGTAACCACCTAAGCTAGTGAGGTGAACAGAATTACCATTATGCTGAAGTTTTAACTAAATAGCAATTTAACCACATAAACCAAGACCTTTAGTGATCTTCACTTCATAATCACAGGTGACCTGGTATATGTTAGCCCATGGCTTAACTCAATTCCATCTGAATCATGACTTTTCTGTAAGGTGGTTGCATAACAGTTGTAAATAATTTGTACAAATCAATGTTAGAGACATTAGTTCGGAAGTTTTGTCTCTTTGTGCCTGCTGAGCTGCCTGACTTCTCACTATCTCTGTATGGTGCATTATGAGATGTTGGAGAGCAGTGCCATGGAAAGGGCCCTGGGAGTCCTGGTGGATGGCAAGTTGAATATGNTGCACTGTGCAGGGCCAGGAGTTAGAATTGATGATCTTTCTGGGTCTCTTCCAACTTGACATCTTCTGTGATTCTATGATTATAAAAGTCAGCATGAGTACTTATGTTTTAGGTCACTCAGACCAGAGCACAAATTTAAGAAAACCTAGTATGCTGTGAGCACAAATTCAAACACATATGAGTCTGTGTGAACATCATGAGACATTTTTTCTCTTTGAGCGTGACTGAGCACTGACTCAGGATGCCCAGGAATATTGTGGAGTCTGCAACCTTGGAGATATTTAAAAGCCATCTGGGCAACAAGCTCTAGATGTCTCTGCTAGAGCAGATTGTTTAGACCAGAGGAGCTTTGGGGCCCCTTCCAACCTCAGTCACTCTGTGAGCTGCAATTCTGTGAGGCAATACAAAGAGCATAAATATCTTTGCAGCTATTCTGCAGTTCTTTTTCTGCTTTGGAGTTTATTTATTTATTTGAGTTTTTAGTGCCCTGAATTTCACTGAGTGAAAATTTTAAAGGCATCCAGGGCTACTGGATTTAATTCTAGTATTCTTCAGCAATAGGAAAGGTGCAGGAGTTCCCAGAGCCCCCACTGATTGACCAGACCTCCTCCCATCTTTGAAATACAGCTTTAAACTCAGAACAGCAGTAGATGAATGGTGAAGAATAAATGATGTCAACAATTTGTATGGAGGCCAAAGAAAATACAAAAGGGGCCTCAATGGCTTCATCTCTGAATTTGTTGTAATGCAGCTGTGAGTAATAGGTTTGCTTTCTTTTCAGGCATAGTACACTACATCTGAAATAGTTTCTGAACTTAGCACACAGTTTCCTGACCATCTATTATTTTCCTTGGGGATCAAGAACCTCTCAAGCATTGCAGTGAAGAGTTTGATCTGAGCATATCAGAGCATATCATGCAACAGAGAGATGGGTGGTGGTCTGCTGGCCTGATCTCATGGGTTGCAGAACTCAGGGAAAATCATTATTTAGACATATTAATATAATTTTATTGCTGGCTCTGTAATTCATTTTGGCTCATCTGAAGAGTGGCCAGTTTTGTACTATTTTAAGCATATGTACAGAGAAGTCATGCAAATACACAAGTTTTCTGTATGGGTGGGTTTGGAAATAACTCACTGGGAATAAGCAGCTTTAAAACTCTCTTCTTCTGCAATCTGTAGAAGATCTGCATCCCTAGCAGTGGCTGCCGTTTTTAGTGGTGAACACAGAGAGCAGAAAGGGGTCCCTTCATACATATATGAAGAGCTATTTTATAAAAAATAATTAGCATTTAAAGTATATTTTATTTCATGACAATGAAATAAGACTGATAGTCTAAGCAGTAGTATTTATTTATCTGTGTGTTTGGAGTTTTCATTACATTCTTAACACATCCTAAAATTACTAAGTAACTGAAATGTCATCCCTCCATACAGTTTGAATGAAGTAATTCTATGAAATAAAATCAAAAGCAAACAACACTATGAAGCTGAGACAAAGAAAATATAATGTTTCTCCTTTTGATTCTGAGTTGTGCTGCTGCTTCTAGGCCATCACCCTCTCTCAGGAAAGTGCACTGTTGGACTCATCAGGCTCATCACCTAACTATTTTACAATCAGAGGAGATTTTTATTTCCTAAATCCTGTTGAGAGACACTTATTCCCCCATTTGTCACTCCTCTCTGGAGAAGGTGATTGCAGCCCACAATGTAAAAGCAGCTGGGTGTTTTGTTAAATGCTCACTAGTACCAAGAATTTGTGGTTACTCTACTCTGATGCCATTTTTTTCCTGTGGCACAATACAGCTTTTGGTTCTTTCAGTAGCTTTGAATTTTGCTGTTATGTGTTGTGGTATTTTGTTGCTGGTATGGGGAATGGATGTTTTGAGGGCCTTTCAGGGCAAACTTTGTCTTGTTTGGATGCAGTGGACCAAGGTCAGTGAGTCAGGAGCTTCTTTCAGGACCTGTAAGCCTGTATTTCCTTCACCCTTTCTCCAAAGTACAAAGACCTTATTTCCCAGAAAAGCCCTTTGACTGAACACTATGTGAAGGATATTACTGGCCTTTGCATATGTGTAGTCTAAATGACTGTGATGTAGGACCTGCACGTTGCAAAATCTTTGGGGCAAAGGCTCGTCTTTTTCAATTGTGACATGCCTGGCCTACAGCATGCTCGTGCATTAGGGGAGTAATACTGGTAAGAATGATGCAGACAGATGTGACTGATATAGCTCTGGAGATCAGAGAAAAAACACCACATTACCTTAAGTGAAAAAGTGCAGGTAAAACACAGTTGAGATCCAAATGTGGCCTAGGATTTGTTTCTTTCTGTGTCGTCCATCGCTGTGGGTTCCACCACTATATTCCCTGAAGGCTTCTCTCACACACCTCTGCTTCTCTTGTTTCTCTACTGGTTCCCCCAAGAGAAGCAAAGAGAGAAGAAAGAGGAATGGTGTCAGCAATGGGTGGTTTGATGATCAATGCTGAACAAATATTAAGGAGTTTTGCTGGAGGGGTGAGAAGCTGAAACAAGTTGTCTGGCAGCTACCAGATTCCACTGATTTTGTCACTGAGAGAGTGGCCACAGCCACCACGCTGTTCTTGCTGAGGATCAGCAAGGGAACTATGACTGGAAATGAATGAAATATTAAAAATCATGGATTTTAGTTAGCACTGCTACACAGATGGACATTTGCTACAAGAATGTGACAAATATACTCTGAGTCCTGCTCAGTTACCTGTAAGGTAAAAAATACTGGCTTCCTGTTTTAGCTTTAAGTTTAAAGCAGTATTACTGGTTTTGTTTTGTGGTGTTTTTTTTNTACAGCAACAGCCAGGTGGCAGAAGAAGGGGTTTCCCTGCCTTTTGGTGGCTGTTAGTACAACAGTCAAATTAATTCAGTGGCTGGGATGATTTACTACTGATGAAGAATTAAAAGACTCTGATGAAAAACAATGTTTTTGGGACAAAAATAAAAGGCTCATTGGGAATTTTGGTTAGTGAGAGAAATGAGGACTAAAACCCCAGAGGCCAAGAGAAACATCTGCAAAAGTAGAAGACAAGAGTTATTGTCCCCTTTACCACAGCCACAATGAACTTCAAAAGGAAATAAGCAATCTTGACTAGGAGATTCAAATGGATCATTTCTCAGACAAGACTTGGGATCTGCTTAGAAAAGAACAAAAAAAACCACAAACCCTGAGAAACACTTGAGTGAGGTGAAGAGCAGAAATGCATGATGAGTCAGGTGAAAGCCAAGTGAGAACAGAGATAAAAGCTAGAACTGTGTGAAAATCTCAAGATTTGATTGGCAAGAATGTGGAGTTTTGATAGACTTGAGGTGCTTAGAATTCAAGGTTGCTTGATCCTGAAATCCTAGAATCACAAATTGAAGCAATTTCTACTAGGGATTAAAGCATTCATGCTAAGCTTGTAGATTTTCAGTCTCTGAATTGCTTCTAGGATCCAGCACCATTTCCTTCATTTGCTGCTGAGCAGTGCAATTCAGACTCCAGCGCGTTCTTGCCAAATGGGTAGTCTGAACGTTTGCAGGAAAACTCAGGAGTGTTGTTTCTGAGAATATATGCGTATCTGGCACTATTACCATGGTAGCAGTATGTTGACACCTTCACAAGCTGGATCTTGGGCTTGCCTGACATCTTCAGGTCCCGAGAATATTTCCTAGATTTGCTCTACACTGAACTTGCTACAATCTATGCATCTGGGAGGGATAATAAAGGAAGCACATACATTCAATTGCAAGCAATATCCAATAAAATATCAGTAATAAATATTGGTACCTCCCCACACAAAATGTTGGAAAGCACAAGTTGCTTAGCCTATTTTGAAAATAATGTTTAGTGAGGACAAGGCACAGAAATTACTACCTTGTGAAAGCTGTGCCCTTCCATACATAATGAGCCTCCCAATAACGGTGATTATGAATTTTACAGGACCATATTTTTCTATCATTCTTCAAATTTCTGTGTTCATTGTGCACGTGTAAAAGATGAAAGCAAAGCTTCAGTATGTGGTAAGAATTTCCTTTAGACAGTTTAGGTACAGGAGTGATTTTGGAGTCTAGAAAACTGAAAAATACAAAAATATTTCTTATATAGGAAAAAAACCCAACAGAATCAGGTCAGTGTCTTAGAACTGCTCAAATCTTTTCCTCAAGCATAAGGAAAGAAGTATTTTACAATGATAACTGCAGCCTGGGGTTTTCCAGCTGAAAAGGCTATAGACTCTGAAACATCTTCATATCAGTCCATAAGGGCTTTATACACACAACATTTTCAGCATTTTGTCAGTACATCATATTAAAATGTGGTTTTGTTAATGAACATAAAAAAAATTTATATGTTGCTTTGTCCCTTGAATGCCAAAGTTCTGGTCATTGGCACCTAAATAGTTAGGTAGCTGTCTCTGTTTCAAAAAAGTGAGCAGTTGAAATGAAATGGAACATTTTGACATAACTTGACGTAACTATTTCTTTTGCTATTTATGGCATCTTCACACCAAAGAGAAAGACGAGTGTGAGTGAGCTGATTGCTAGGCACACCGCATACTCCTCTTAAGAGACTCCCCAGCAGGAAATAACTTCAGCTGGCTCAGGAGTAGGTGAAAGCCAAGGCAAACTGATATAGCTTTTGGGTGACTCTCCTGTCAGGAAGATTTGCCAGATCATACCAAAAATTTGATTCATGACAGGGATCAGTGCCAGATTACTTTGAGCAAGGGTCTGCTGCTTTTGGTTCTGGCTCTGTATGCAGTTCTGCATCTGTCATTACTCTCCAAGGACTGTAGATGTTGCTCCTAAGGACAGATTAGAAATGCATCTTTTGATCTAATGAGCAAAGTGACTTCTTTGTCCTGCATGTGAAGGTTGTGAACTGTCTGTCTGGAGTGGCAGAAGAAAAGAAGGAGAATCTCAGGAACAGACTGAGCAAGGAGGAACATTTCAGAGGAACTCTGTGAAGCTAAAAAAAGAAAATTCATGTTCTTCTGTACTTCTGTTAATTATTTGTAAGCAAAACCAGATTACCTTGAAGGTCTGAATTTGCGCTGTACAGCTTTGTATGGACGGTGTTTAGAAGTGGAATGGGAATAAAATCTACTCTAAGAGCCATTACAAATGCCTCTGGAGTTTTATGTTCTGGCAAGCTAAAGAGCAAAATCTTTATGTGAGAAAATATGGTTCCTAATGTTCTGATCATCTGAAAAATTGCCCACTTCTATAAACTGAATAATGCCTGTCTTCTCAGATTCTTCTGTTGTATTCTCGGTCAGACTTCCCCTCATTTTGCTTGGGCCTCACCTTTTTATCCTACATCATACCATTTTCTGTGTAGCAGCTCCTGCCCCCACTTGTTCTTTAACAAGTACATTGCACTGTGTGCACAATTCTTAGGAATTGCTCTAAACCCCTTGTGCACCTCTGAAAAGAATTTCATGATGGCTGTCTCCAAGAGGGAAAGCTTAATGGGAAGAAACTGAGCAGAGACTTAGCTAGGTCTGTACAGCAAGTCTCTCCCTCTAGAGGGGGCTTCCCCCAGAGCAAGTACCAAAACAGAGCAGATGAGATACTACCTCCAGGGCCAGCTATTCACAGCATCCCAGCAAATGACTTGTTGGTATCCCAAATTCAAACCTCAAATTAGTGAATTAATGTGACACAAAGAAAATAAAACCAAGTTCAAATTCAGGTGTCTGAAATTTATATATATATTTCATATGTCTATAGGGAAGGATGAGATTTAAAAATTTTAAACAAATATGACTGTTCCCTTGTTTCAACAGTTTTTGCTGCAATTCCAATAGCTGCAAAGGCTGAAATTGCAATTTCTTTTTCCTTAATAGAATTCATGCAATTGGTAGGGCAGAGATCCCATGAAACAAACAGTATAGACTAAAACAAAAACTGTGATAATTAGCAAACTTTGCACTAATGCTTTTCTGGAGGGTCTGCCTGCATCCAGAATGTTCTTTCAACGACTTCATATCAATTAGAAAACTGCAGGTATGCAGACTGATCCATTTCCCTATTGTATTGCCAAAACTGTTTCTTCATCTGATGCTCTATGCAAAGACAGGGTGGGAAAACAAGAAAGAAGGGGAAAAAAACAATGTGCCCCAGAGTCCTTGAAGTACTACATCCTGTTGCATGACTGTGAGACAATCTGCTGAAATCTCTGGATGATGTTTTCTATTTCCATTAGGGTATTATGGAAGATGGAAGCAAGTATTCACTGACTTTAGGACCATTTTTCCCCTTTTTAGCAACATTTTTCCTTTTTTTTCTAGGAAAACCTGAGTAGAAACTGAATAAAGACTCCAGGATTTTTTTGTTGAGTATTAATGGTGGCAGCTGTATTAGCCTGGATACCTTCAGAAACAGGCTGGCACCTAAAGCAGTCAGAGGAAAACAATAATGAACTTCAGTCAAGGCAATTATTCTACACACACACATCCATTCACCTCACTGGACTAGCTCCCGAATTTTGGCTCATGATGGCGACAGAGTAGGGTGTGATATCTGCACCTGACTTTCTCTCTGCCATTTCCTGCTCAACTTCTCCTTTGATCTCTGTCTCTGAATATAATTATGAAGTCTGAATCAGAACCAGGCTCTCATTTCTACTGCCTCAACTTGCTCTCCTCTCTAGCTCTTAAGGAAGACACTGTGATTCCCAAATGTTTGCCTTTTATTTTTAGTCCAATAAAATGGACCACCTACAAATTCAGGTTGCTTTTTTTTCTTTTTATTACCTGCCTTTTATTATGTAGCCAACTTACCCCAAAAGTACCCAGTAAATGCACATAAAATATAATTAATATTCTGAAAGGAATGTATCTTCTTAGCCTGAAACTATTGTAACCAAACCCTTAGGTGGTATACACTGGCAGAGCTCCACTGAAATCAAGACAGCTATCCTCATTTAAAACAGTCATGTGTTTGGTCCAATCTTTTTGCTCTCAGTGATAAATGCATTCAGAGCAGGATCTTCAACACTAAAGGAATTTCTTCTTGGTTACCAGTGGGGGCCAGTTAGCATAGCTCTGTTAGCTGAAACTAAATTATCCTGATTTACTGCAGGTGAGTGCTTGTGCTCACACACACAGACACACACAACACCCCAGCAGATATTGTTTCAATATTCAGCATTTAAAAATGTACTTACTATGGAAAAATGTATTTACACAGCAAAGATATTTTTCTAAGGCTTTAGACTTACATCAGGGGGCTAGGACCTTGAGGTCCTATGTCCTACATCCTATGCTCTCTTTAAATGGTGTAATCATATCAGGTTACATTGGTTTATTTAATTATAATACCAGTTCCTGTTTGCTGAAAAGAGAGTCAATCTGAAGAATTACCAACCAAAGGGGCTGGTTCTCTTACACAAAGTTCTTAGTAAAGTTATGATGCCATTCATCACTGTAAAATTGGGTTCAATCATGACCAAGAATTATAAGGAACCTTATACTAATCAGAATACATATATCTACATATATGTACACACCCATACACAGAAACTCCAGCTCTCATACCAATCCTTCTAAATTTTTCACTGGCTTAAGTGCAGCATAAAAGCAACATAAGCCAGGACAGAATCATATATTCTATCTCTAAGTTTAGAGCTTTGGTTTTGTAAAAAGACTTGTAATGTTTGCCACAGACATGTTTGTTGACAAAGAACGTAGTGTTTTGTCATTATTAATCAGGACATTTTACTGCAGATGGTTTCATGTTACCATCACAAACAGCACATATCAACTGCTTGTGTGACTACTGTAAAGTCATGTGGGAGTGGTAAGGTTGTAAAAAAATAACATTAAGTGCATGCATAAAAAGCAGAAGTCAGCTGTTTACAGCTCTATATAGATGTCCTTCTTATGTTTCCTGTATTTTTTTATTAGAAAGTGACAATGCAAGGCTCAAGTACCCAGCAAATGCCTGCCATTTCTGACTATCGAACCAGATCAAACTAAGTTTAACTAATCCTCAGTTCTTCTTATTGTAGAGAAGGGCAAGGTCTAGAAGGAGTAAATCAAACACCTGCTTTTCTTCTGTAGTTTTAGAAAAGCTCTTCAGATGCTGGAAGACCAGGCTTAAACCTAGTGTCAGGCAGTCCCCCATAATCATGGCCTTCAACAGAGTTGCACAACTTTCATGGGGACACAAGTGATGAAGAGCTTGAGCCTGTCCTATTCATGCACAGACTAGGTTATATTTGCAACTTCACCAGAATAAATTTACTTATAAAATAATCTTAAACCTTGAAAGGACCAATTCTATTCTGTTATACTCACTTTCTGCTTCTGTAGCTCCAGCGACCTTTAAAAGACAGAACTCTTCATTACACAGTGAAGCACAGAGTTAAAGGAAAAGCATTTCCATCTCTTTTCTGTGAAGTGGCTGACTTTGAAGTTTTGTAGTGCAAAAGATACAGTTCAGACTGGAGTCAAATACTCACCACAGGAACTACTGTTCTTACAATAGCAGAGGGTGTGTTACAATGGAGATTTGCTGAATATACAGACTTTTTGAACACAGTCAATACATGGTGTTCTGTTAACAAGTTGATCTCTTCCTGGAGTCATCCTTTAGATCCTTTATTACAGGAACTAGTGCAAAAGAGTTTCACTGAAACAGAGTAATTCCTTTGACAGATGTGATAACAATAACTATATTTTCCTTTTTGATACAAGGTTTTTGGTTTCACTTCATATATCTATATTAAGGGATTTTCTGATGGGCGTTTTATCCTACTACTAGATTTTAAGTTGGGATCGTTTTGTAACCAGCAGTATTTCAATCTGACAGAAACAGCAGAGGAAAGCTGAGGCTTCTGTAGGGATTTCACAGAAGTTTCTCAAGTACTTAGTAACTCTTAAAACAGGATACAAAGCATACTGAAAGGTGCCTAATTTTCATGCTCCAAACTGTCTCCATGGATCTATTAAGTTTTTCCAATGAGGAGTGATAAAGAGATGTTCTGGCTATGTTTGTGCAGATATTTTCTTAACAAAATGTGTCTACTCACTGAACCCATAGGGAATATTTTAAAAATATTTTAATAAGATAAACCTACTCCAGCATGATCCAGCAGTAAATGACAGTGTGATGTTAGTGTTTTTTTCTCACAGCAAAGATGTTTTAGAAAGTTTGTAGAAAAGCAAATTCACATTCCTAACTCATCTAATCCTCCTGTCCCTCCTCAGAGAGCCTATTTCCACTTTTTAGCCATTTTTTGTCTCAATTACAGTCTGCAGTAAAAAAATATTTGGAAAAAAAGACCCTCTATTTTTTTCATAGAGTTTTAGTAGTTCTCAACAGTTACAGCAGTATATTGACTGTAGTATAGGTAATATATATGTAATTTCACTATTAGTTGGATAATTTCTATTGGTAAGGGAATGAGTCTGGAATTCAGCAAACCAACTTAGCTTTGCATACACACACATGCATGTACTCAGACACACTTATTTCTCCATGTAAATTTATACATATACACAGATATATCCTTTCTTCCATTTGCAATTCTGTACTGAAACTCACAATACTTAAAGAGTCAAGGCCCAACCTCATTCAGTGCACTTTAAGCTCTGTTGGACCAACTGTCTGTATTGCTTCAGGTTTTTGTGTGTGTGTGTGTGTGCGCGCGCGCGTGTGTGTGTGTGTGTGCGCGTGTGTTTGTGGTTTGTGTTTTTTTGTTGTTTTCTTTTGTTTGTTTTTCTGTTTTTAGTTTGAAAGTATCTCTAATTTTTTTCTGCTAGAAGAGGCAGGTTCTTTTCGTAAACTGGTGAAAACAGCCACCAAATGAAAAAGCAAACAGTAGCTATAACAAAAAATTTGATCAGTAGCAACTACTCCTTAGGAAATCACAGTCTCCACCCATTAGTACAACACAGGAAAACTAACTGTATAAATGTAACACCTTGAAGTTGCTGCAAGAATAACTAAAAATGGAAATAGCACATACCATAATAACACCAGAAGTCAAAAAAAAAAAAAAAAAAGAAACTAACAGGTTCAAGAGCCACCAGTCAACAGAGATTTATTTTTTTTTCTTCTTGTATTAATAAGAAGCCTGCTTTCTTGCCTCAGATGTCACAGTCTATATCTGTTTTTCAGGGAAGCAACTCTGTGATCTGCAAGATTTTCTCCTAACACAAGAAGAATCAGTCATATGTGTCTACCCAGTAATAAATTATATTTAGGTGCAGAAATCCACAGGATGATTCAGAAAAATAGGCCCATAGGATATTATTGTGAATTAATAACAGTTCTTTAGCATTTTAGAAAAACACCTATCTAAATCTTAAACGTTTATAGTACCCTGCAAGTTCTGTCATTGTTTTCCTTTTTTTTTTTTTTTTTGTGAAGGAGGACATGTAGATCTCACAACAGTAACTCTGAAAGCATGGGGCTCAGTTCTGTATCCTTTGAGTGCCTGAAGAACCTGTTGACTGGAAATGGGAACAGCAGTCATTTTTTATGATGATGATGGTGATGACAACAATTTAGCATTTATTTTCATTCTTTGTATGTATCTAAATAAAGCAACAATTATCTGCTTTCTCTCTACTGCACAGCTCAATTTCTTAAAAAACAATTCATTCTAAAGACTTAGTTTCTACTTGCTTTTTCCTGGGAAATAGGTTTTCTTGGACAACAGTTCCCACCTTAAACTATGCCATTAAATTTCCCCCTCACTCTTCATAAGTGGTTTCATATGCACCCATTATGGTTTGTGCTGATAGAAAAAGTGAAGCTGAAGAGTCAAAGTTCATCAAGCAGTTTGACAGAACCCAAGCACTATATTATTTTTAAATTTGTATTTGCCTTCAGTACACAGTTCCCTGTTCTTAGCTTTGTGTGTACACATATACATGGTTAAGGATATTTACTGTTTTGCTAAAATACAATATTGCATGATAACAGAAATAGATAAAGAAGAAACACCTAACTTAACAGAAAAGCACCTGCTGGTAATATTTTGATAAGCACAGCCATGCTCTTTCTCTTTTGGTAATATAAAAGAATGGAATACCAACTAGGAAGGGTTTTTAGCTGACAGCGACTGCCAAAAATACTATTATTATCCTATTCTAGGCCATCATCTTGAAATTGATAGAGTAGGAAAAAATCACAGGACAATATTAGTCTAAATATTTATGTCCTGACGCAGAATTGCTCTGCAAAATGAAATTAAGGGATTCTGTGCTCTGGCTTGTAGACACTTAATTTCTGATTAGATGACTGGAAGAAACTGTTATGTTCAGAACGGTTGACTGGAAGAAACTGTCAGAGTGTTGATGTTTTCCAGGGACTGTGGCTCCACGATGCACGTTAATTCTATTTGCTTTTGTGAGAAAACAAATAGGTTGTGTGTATTCCTCTAGGGAATTATGAGGTTTACTCGCCATTTTTCAACTTCCCTTACAAAATTCATATAAAAGGCATAAACAGGGCCTGATTTCATTTGGTGACAAAGATACCCAGTAGCCCTGAAAGTGAATCTTGCTAAGTTCTGTAACTTGGAAGTCAGAAGACAACTGCATGAAAGAAAGAGACCTTTATTTAAAAAAATTTAATTTAAAAGAAACTACATGACAGTTTGTACTTCTCCATCTTCATGATAGCAGACCCAAAAGAGCTTTCCAAATCCTGCATAAGTTTCTGAGAAAACATTTTGAAACATCTGTCATTACACTGAAAGTACCTTATTGCCTGAACACAGATTTAGAAAAAACTGAAAAGGTATTCATTAAATAAGGTGACAAAAAAAGAAACAAGTAACTGATCAAAACCAACTGAGACTCCAAGTAGAACCCAATTCTGAGTTGCAATTTGGGCCTGAAGTTACAGCCTAGGAGATTTGAATAACAAAGGTTCAACTTTCTCTGGGGGATATAGGTATCTTTGGTACATAGGAACTGGGTGTCCAGCATACTTTTTTCTGCCCTGTCTTCTTCAGCAGCTTAAAGAGAGACTGGCTTCATGTTTGTCTCTTTCTACTGACAAGGATATATACCAAATGTGATATGGTCCTATGTCCCACAACATAAGAAACATACCAGTTTTTGATGTGGAAATTCTTCTGTGAGAGCATTTTCATCTGGGGACAGTGTAGTAACTGTCCTTTCCCAAACACCCCAGGAGGGAACAACAAAGCCAGGAGCTGAGGAGGAGAAACCACATTCTCCATCTCCCTTTCACTGGACAACTGAAGGAGGCAAACACAGAGAAAGAAGCCAACTGTTCCTCTTTAGGACACACACTGCCACAAAAATCCCTCTGCCACAGAGTGCCTGCTCCTTCTTGAAGCACTGTCTGGCTATCAGCCACACTCTTACCATAGAGAGCTACAGCATAAAAGGATCTGACTCACTGGGTCGTGCATTTTGTTCTATTATTCCAATACAGCAAAAAAAAAATCCAACCCATACATACTTATTTGTATCCTATAATGATTCCAATAATTACAGCTGCTGCTGCTGTGTGATCTCTGTTACAAAGATCTTGACATAAAGAAAGCTAAGAAAAAAGCAAAAGATTTTGTTCTTCACTGGAGACTGTATGATACTTGGGATGCTTTTCCTTAAAGAAAAGATACATGTTTTAAAACATGTCAGCAACTGGAAAGATCTCCACCTTTAAAAAGTTGTATTTAGAAGGTGACGGATTTGCTTGTAAAGGAATCACTTAGAGAGAGGTTCAGTGTAGTTTTGAGCTCAACCAGAGGATGAATTAGCTTTATAAGAACAAGAGTTACAAGAGGGTTTAGTATTAAATATTAAACATTTCTCCATTAAAATCCTGAATGGAAATCTCAGTATGATGGATTGAATGAAGGAAATAACCGTGCATGTGGCCATGCACAAGATGTTAATTTCTATTTCAGCCTGGAAAGAGAGCTTGTTGCTGATGTTAGTTCCTGGAGTCTAACAGAGTACTACTGAGCACAGAGGTGGGCATTACCCCTATGCTCAAAGTAACACATCTAGTCCTCAGAGGACTGGAGAACGGGAACTGCTTTCTCACCACTGATGGCACTTTTTTGGTGAATGCTTCACCTATTTGAGAAACCTTTTGAGACCCGGGAAGACCAGAGCATGTCAACACCTTTTTTTACTTTCCAAACCCAAGCAATAGCACATTAGTAAAGCAAACCCCTATGTTTTGTACGTAACAGTTTGTGAAACAGTTGCTTCATTTTTCAGAGCATTCTAAGGTTATTAACAATAGCTTTCAAAAATCAACCCAGATTTCTTTAAAAAGAGGTTGATGTGGCAAAGATGTTTCTAAATAAAATCAGTAATAGCTTCTGTAGAGAACTTTAGAAGCTAAAGGGAATGGAGTCTTCTTAAGTAAAATGGCCTTGAGGGACCAAACCTCTACAGGAGTTTAATGGAAATTGGATGCCTAGGTCACACAATTTGCTTCAGAAAAGCCCAGCTTCTTGTCATTTGGTGCCTACAAACTATTCTGAATCCCTTCCTTCCTAAATCCTATTAACTCTACAGTTTTCAGGACCTCTTTCAGAGAAATCAGTTTTGAGCTTATCAGCATTTCTCTATTAATAGTTTCCAGACCCATGCTGTAAGAATATGAAAAATCTGAGCAACACAAGCCAGAAAATTTGTAATAAATTTTGTTTTGTGAGAGATGGCAAAATGGCATAAGGATTAATCTGAGAAGCAGGAAAGTTGTTCTGAACAGCAAGAAGAGTCTCCTAGCTTTAAATGATTTTTTAGTCAGTGTAAATTGAGATGTCCCCACTGATTCATTTGGATTTATGCTCACCAAAACTAGCAAAGGATCTAGCCCACTTGTTAACCAAGGTTCTGGCTTCTTTTTGCCTGTTTATTCTAGCACAATTAGCTGATTTCAGTTGATACAGCTCTAGTTGACAGTGTTGTGAAATCCATTGTTATGTATCTCACTTTCTGTTACGCCCACCAGAAAAAAATTTATGGTTGTTCCCTTTTGTTTCTCTGAAGTGCCATCTCTTGTGGTGGGCAACAGTCTAAGTTTTTTTTCCTAAGGTCTGGGGCCCAACTGTGCTGGTGACAACAGAGGTGAAGGAAGTGTTGAGAACCTCTGCCTTTTCAGCATTGTTGGTGACTAATCCTCCTGTTTAACACAGGGTAAATATTTTCCTTCCATCCCTGCTGTGTACCTTCCGTACCTGAAGAACCCTTTCTTATAGTCTTTGACATCTCTGGCTAATTTCTATTCAAGTAGAGCTCTTGCTTTTCTAACTGCATCTCTGCACACTCTGGCAATGCGCTTGTAGTTCTCAACAGGTATTTTTTTCCCTTTTCCATCTCTGATATCCTTCTCTTTTCATTTTGAACAGACTCAGATGTTCACAGTTTAGCAAAGGATGTCTCTTGTTCTAATTACTTCCCTCACCTTTTAAGCAGAAACAAGGAGATTATATGAGACGCAATATCAGAACTACTGTCATTTGAACAGGGAGTTCTGAGGGCCATGGGTTTATCTAATGCTGAGGTATGGATTTTATTAGCATGGATTTCATTAGTGAATCTTCATTATGTAACAGTGTCAGGAAACTCCAAGGTAGTGAAATAATGTTTCTCTATTTCAACATGGCCCCTTGGTTTCTGTCAACCACTGATCTCTCAGGTGGTTACCAGAGAGGCCTCACGAGCTAGCACAAGATGACTCTCTCTTAGAGTTTAGGAGAATTCAATATTATGGATGTCAATTGGCCTCAGAGACTATTTAAAATTGCTATGATTATTCATATACTATTGTCTATGTGCCTACTCTGAATAAATTTCACTAGATGTTGCATCTCTTCCAGGATTTGCTGCTGTTGCCTGTGGTGCTACTAGTATTAGACATCCTTACATTGATGCTCAAGACACATGTCTTTACTTGCTTTCTTCTTGATGCCACAAACATGTTTTGGTTCAGCTTTTCCTGACTTGAACACTAATCAGAGTCTAAGGGGGAAATTCTCAAAGTCTTTGCAGTTTGCTCTGATCTGAGAGCAAGGTCTGACCTTGGCTTGGTTGTGAACTTTAATTTCCTACCTGAGCTGATGGTCCATCTGGCATTCCCACTCTCACCCTACTCCCAGTGTTTTTCGTCAGTCCAGTGGAACTGATGAAATGTAAGGGCTACAAATGTTCAACACATCTCTTCAAATCAACTCACATTTCTACTTCTTTTGCTTTGCTACTGAAATAAAAAGGAAGGGTGTCAAGGAAGAGAAAACAAATGCCTGAGGAAGATGTCTGTGTTGGCAACAAAATAGAAAAGCTCAGTAGTCTTTAATCACCAGTTCTGGCTAAAGTATGTGTCATGTGAAGTATATCTGCCTAACACTAAATCAGCTTCACTAATATTTTGACAAAGAAAAAGGAATGACTGCTGGGTGAAGGTTTTGTGGTCTAAATTTCAAAGTACATATGAACAATCTATCTTCAAAATTGTATATCACAGAACAGTTATTTAAGTTACAAAAATATGTTTATAAGGCAGTTTGTTATTTATTTCTGCTGTTCCATATATAGGAAGCAATGTAAAAGAATTTCACATGAGGTTTATTTGTCCATTTAGTTTGAATTCTCCCTGAATTAACATATCTTAGTCTTAAATATCTGAAGAATGAGGATTAGTGACACTGGAAATACTGATGCAATGCAAACTAGCATAATAAAGTCTACACTTACCAAAATAACACATGGAGGAATATAGTTTCAATAGCATGTGTCTGCTTTTAAGTAGGGATGTTGAAGAAGTCTTTCATAACTGTAATGTAAACACATGATTTGTACAAGCTAGGTCTGCTCAGTCATCAGAGAGAGGCTATTGGTCTTGTATGCTTTGCTCTCACAGCAACATTTATACAGAAAACAATTCTCGTATCAACCTACAGATTTACCCTCCAATCAGATTGTGTCTGCCATGCCAGGCAAAGACAAATGGAAAGCCATATTCAACACTCCTAGCAGAGGGAAAGGGCTTACGTGGATTATTCGTTGACATTAGTAGAATAATATGTGCTTTGTAACAAACAACAACTTTGAGAGTGATACCATGGATAGAATGTTGGGAGAGATGGATGTTAATATCATCAGAGATCCCTGCTTGAAGATGAATATTTCTGAAGATAGAATTAGATTGAGAATGAATCTGACTTTGTCCTTCATTTTCTAAACTAAAAGCATTAAGATACCAAATTCAAAAGCTCATAAACTTTAAAGCTAGAAGGTTCTGAACTTCATGAGGCCCAGTGTTGACCCACAAGCTTCCAGGGCAAAATTTTCATCCACCCCTGTGCAGCAGTATCAAGCTTTAAATGTTCACTGTCCTTTACCTCCTTATATTTCAATAAATTATTCTGCATGTAGGTGAAAGTAAAACCCTCTTAGCTGAGTTTTCCAGGCAAGAACAACTTTCGTCAAAGGTGTGATCATGAATGCAACATTATAGGGTGGTGATACCCTGGAACACATGAGGTACGTTGCCCAGAGGAATTGTGTCTGTCCCATCCCCAGTAGTGTTCAAGGCAACAAGCGGTAGTTTAGGGAAGACAGTTAAGTTTCAATAGTACTCTACTAACGCACCAGAGTAATTTTACTTTCTTCATTATTCTTAAGCATTTTCCCAGGAAAAGTTCTGAAAGTTTAGGGACTTTCTGTTGGCACTCTTTTTCTCTTTCTAGAATTTAAATAATATTTTAAAAAACGTGTTTACATATTTACACATTTTCCCCTACACATTTTGAATACTATAGTTTCCTGTTTCAGAATTATAGAATTACTTCTGTTGAAAGGTTCCTTAAAGATCACTTAGTTCCAACCTGCCTCCTAGCGCCCTGCCACGAGCAGCAACATCTTCCATTAGACCAGGTTGTTCAAAGCCCTATCCATCCTGGTCTTGAATATTGCCAGAGATGGGTATCCACAACTTCTATAGGTAATCTGTTCCAGTGTCTCACCACTTTCACAGTAAAGATTTTATTTCTCATATCTCCCCTCTTTCAGTTTAAAACCAATCCCCCTTGTCCTATCTCTACATGCTCTTGTCTAAAGGTCTAGCTTTCTTGTTGCTTTCAGGTATCTTTCAGTTCCTTTCAGGTTTCCTTCAGGTACTGAAAGGCTGCTCCAAGGTCTCCTGGAGACTTCTCTTCTCCACACTGAACAGTCCCAACTCTCTCAGTCTGTCTTCATAGAAGGGATGTTCCAGCCCCATGATCACCTTCATGGCCCACCACTGGCCTCACTCCACAGGTCCACTGTAGTCAGGTTAGATTTCTCTCCAAAATAATTCAGAAATTCCCCTTTTGACAACAGGACTATGTATCAACAGAACGTATTTTCCCCTTCCCCTCTCAATTACAAGGATTTTAATGCTAAATGTAAAATGACCCACAATGGGTCCATGCTGGGTTCACCAGCTGAGCTACCAGCCTTTCAGCTGCTTGGGTGGTGAATGGGTTGGTGTAACCCACTTGTTCTGGTTTTTTGCTCTGAAACCTTAACTCTTTTACTACTACTACTACTACTACTACTACTACTACTACTACTACTATTACTAATTTTCATATAGTTTCTCCAAAGTGAGGGCTCAGAAGGGGCATAAAATTAAACATTAGATGGGGAAAATGTCAAATGTATGAGGCCAGTTATAGGCACCTCAGGGGCTTGAACCCTCAGATCTGCAGTCAAAACATACTAGAGGAATTTGTCAGCCTCAAGACAGCCTTTGTACTTGAAAAGGTGGGGGCAGGCTCTCTGAGGAAATCCTTCTTGAAATATCAACAACGAGACCATAAACCATTCTGGCATCAATCTGAAGCAGGTGAAATACTAGGACCCTCTAGATAAGAGCTCTGTATTAAAACCCCAACCAAACAAAAAAACAAAAAACAAACAAAAAAACCCCCCACAAACAACAACAACAACAAAAACAAACAAACAAAAAAACCCCACCAAAAAACAAAATTAAAAAAAACTTAGTAGAAGAAATTTTAAAATAAAGAATATTAATGAGAGATTTAGCTACAGCATAGATAGATCTATGTTGTAATACTGACTGGTGTGTGAATTTGGCAACATTAATACTTGATGACAAAATTTACCATTTCCTGCAAAATTGTACACTTGGTATACAACATTTTATTTCAAAGTCTTTAGTTTTGGAACTGTAATTTCCAAAACAAGAGTTCAGTCATATATGAAAGACAGCCTTCTTTTTAAAAACTAATGATAAGTTTTTAATATCAATATTGATCTTATTTGGAATGATGATAATTTTAAAAGAAGCATAAAACTAACATGTTCAATTTACAGTTTCAAACTTCCTTCTGCTCTTTTCTGGATCCATAAATCTCATTTGTATGCTGAAGTCACTGAAAATTATACAATATATATATTCTCAATCTAAAACTTGTCATGCACTGAAAGACAAGAACATAAGACAAGGAGATTAAAACTTAAGTAAAATTAAGTAAGAGTATTATTATAGTTTTGAGTCCTGTTTTTCACTTTACATTAAATGTAACAAAAGATATCCTTAGACATTTATTTGAAGTTACTACTGGATTAATAATTTGCTGTATCTGGATGTAAAAGAAATCAACAGAGATTTGTCAAGGTGGGTGCCATGTTTAACCCAGTATTTAGAATCACAGAAAAATTTAGCTTGAAAAAGACCTCCAAGATCATCAAGTCTAATCTTCACCACATTGTCAAAGGAATCATAACACCAAATACCACATACAGTCATTTATTGAATACCTCCAGGGATGATGACTCCAATACCTCCCTGGGCAGCCCATTCCAACTCTTAACCACGCTTTCAGATAGTTGTAGAGAGTGATAAGGTCACTCTTGAGACTCCTTTTTTTTTTTTTTTCAGGCTAAACAAACCCAGCTCCTTCATCCATTCCTCATCTGACTACTCTCTAAAGCCTTCACCAGCTTCATTGCCCTGTTAGGCACAGCTGTTGGGCATGCATGCTATATAACTACACAAACACACATACAAAAATACTTACAATCACCTTGCATGTATCCTTAAGAAATCCAAAGTCTGTATGATTGTATTTTGCTACTACTGAATGTGAAAAACAGATGTAAAATATGACAAAAAGCAGCGAAATATTTAAGTTACACCCAAGTAGTTCAAACCTGAAATGCTTGAACTCATCATTATGCATTGAGGTGGATCTGATAGCTGGATGAAGCAATATTTTATTTTCTTTTCTCAGTCACTTCGATTCAGAGTCCAGGACAAAATGAAAGACTACATTATTATTCCAAAAAGTCAAATCCGGAAGCTATGAAAGCAGATAAAATGGTTTATAATTTGTGCTTTTATATCCTAACTTGGGACAATGACACACACAATGTCTGTGCTGCTGTGAATAAAGTTGGGCCATACAGGCTATTTGGATTGAAAACTGCTGGTTTACATTGTTTTCATTTTTCCTTCTTTTTTTTTAATCTTTTTTTTTTTCTGTGTGCGCATGAAGAATTCTCTCTTCTAAAAAATATTATTATTCAAGTACGTACTGAAATTGAATCATGCTATTCTTACATAATTTTTCATTGGATTGTTGCAATCTATAAAGAAATCCAATTAAATTTCCCTTGCAGGCAGAGCCTTATTCAACATGCCTTTATAAAGCTGGCTTGTGGGATTGTAAGGCATGTCTATGAGCTGAGAACCACTGAAGCCCTGTCCTATTCCTTGTCCTGTGTGGCACGATGGAGAGAGGTAGAGTCCACTAACAGTGCTTTAAAGAGCTGTATTATCAGAAGGCATAAAAGGCTTTGCCATAATTTCTGCTACTATGATTTAGAGTAGGCATGTGACAGTGCATTTGAAGAATAGCTTTTATCTCTGTATAGTTCCCACATTACCATCTGCATCTGTGATTTTCAACTTCCTAATACTAAGGACATATGATTTGATGTTTTATTCTATGCTAAAGATGATGTACAGATTTTCTGTTGAAGACAAGGTTAGCAGAAGCACTTTTTTAGAGTGTTATTTTTGTTCCCAAGGCTGCACAAGTGTATTGCACACTTTTCATACCTCAAGGAACCAGACCGCAACATTTCTGAAGTTAGATTACACAGCAGTAGGATTTTGCTATATTTGTTTGTATCCTTGCTTCTGTTTTAAATATAATTTAATGATCCAAATGATCAGTAGGATCATTCTGTCTGTCTTCAGTTGGAAGGGTAAGGCTTATCTTCATCCACAGACACACATCGTGGAAACACACAGAGCCACCTTCATTCAATATCAGACTTTGCCAACAGTAGTTGTAAGCACTGTGCATCCTGCATGTGAGGGACACTCCAGGTTGTACAATAAGACCAAAGTGGCTCAATCAATCTGATTCTTCTTATTGCTGTGAAAGATCTGGCAAACTGTGTTCTGTAGGCTCCAGGCACTTTCCATGTAGGAGATTACTGGTTGTGGTAAGGAGCAAAAGTATTTATTTACCCAGTAAATACATATGCCTCCTTTCACTTCCTCAGATTTCTATATCCTGTAGTTGGAAATAAGCTAGAAGATGTGGAATGTAGAGATGATAAAGATCAACCACTATATCTTCCTGTTAATGTGGAATTGATTTCTGTGCTATATTTCCTGATGTTTCTCCAATCTAATTTAAATCTTCCCAAGTGTTCTTTTCCCTTGAGAAATTATTCCACAGTCTAATGTTATGATGATGGGCAAAGTTAGTCTAGATTCAGTTCAAGAACTGAACTCAGAGATGTATGCAAATAGTCTCACTGCCTGTGCTTTTCTTCTGATAGTCAATCTAAATTTTTCTTCTTTTAATTTCTTCTAATTATTGCTTTAGTTATACCCCTGTAACTAGGCTAAATAATTAATTGACATTTTCATTTACTTCATTGGGAGCCATTCACACATATCAGAGGACAAATTTTAGCCCTTAATGAAGAAATGAACTACTATCTCACCAAGCAGATACTAAAAATGCCAGCCTACACCTGCTTACCCAAGACAATTGAGAACTGTTTATGATGATCATTTGCTCTGAGTCACCTGTAAGGGTGGTATTCTATGGATTCTTTATAAACTCAGTCTAAATAAATACTGTAAAAAAAGTCAGGACACACTCTCTAAAGCCATATTCACACAATGTTTTTACATTGCTTTAACATAACCTCAGCTTAATCTCATTTGTAGAATAGTTAATATGGATGTGGTTTTTCATTTTCCACAAACATGCTAACCAGACATCCTCTTGACCATCTGTTACATTATTTTCTAACACAGAGGTCTATCCCTCCTATCTAAGTCAGAATTGGGCTAAAAAAAATTCATTTGGAGCAAGTTTTATACAGCAGATTGATACTCATTTGAATCCTTTTCAGTATTGTCTCTATCAATTACTTCAATGTAATTTCAACAAACTGTGAGGAGCAGTGCAGCAGTTCAGCAGTTTAGCGAATCAGTGACAAAGTTAGAAAAGTAGGTAAGACAGTATAGTGCTGAATTGAGTAATGCATGTCGACTGGTAACAAGAAAAAGGAGAAAATGTTTGTCACTTATTAAATGGAAAATTTCAGGCAGTCATGTAACCGGAAGTTATTTCAGACTCAAATAGACTATAGTCTGTTTTTGCCACTATTCTCTCAGAAAAAAAAAACCCAAAAAACAACCCAAAAACACAAATAGGAACATCTGGACTCAGTACAGAACAACAAAAAGTGTCCTTGAAGATGGTATAGCCATTAAACTGGTCAAATGTCACTCAGAAAGCTGTGTTTATATTTAGTGTACATTTCCATGGGCAGAGAAAAATACTTCCTTGGAAGAAATATAATCAAGGACAAACATGACTCATAGGAGATGTTTGAGATGGAAGGCTTGCCTTTTTTTAATTCTCCGAGGATGAATTTATTGCAATCCTGGGCTGCTCACTGACCCTCTGGGCAGTGTATGGTAGGGAGGACTGTCAGGGATAGAGGGCAAAACAGTGAGTCTCCAACAGCTGAAGGTAGGTATGGGGGTTGGCCTTCCTCAGACCCTGTGCTGCTGACTCAGTTTCACCTTAGACTTGCTTTCAAAGATAAGTTTAAACCAGGGATTTAGACCCAAAATAGAAGAGTAACACTAAGCCTTACCCAGAGTTTTCCTGGGGCAGACTATATGTAAGCCTGCAAAGGACATAGCTTTTCTCTACTCCTCCAGCCTTCATGGCTTTGAGCACCTGCTACTAATGGCATCCCTTCTGAGTCTGGTGCCAGAGGACATCAGAGCCTTTCTCTGGGGACACTGGGCCATGTAGAGGGTAAAAGTGATGAGCCATGCAAGCAAGAAGAGCAAAGGAAACATCCTAGGTGAGAGTAAGTGTGACGTGGAAGCTACCACTCTTTTACTTCAGATCTTTTTCCTGGGTAAAATGGTACCAACCTAAAGCAATACAGGATTAAGTGTTGCACCTTAATTTGTCTGCAGCATAGGACAGTAATTTCTGAAATTTGGGATTTAAATCTTCAGCTTTTCCCACTGTCTAACACCATAGTTGGATGACCTTTAGGAGTTAGAAAAAATTTCTTTTTAACTTTCTAGGTCCGACTGACAAACCACGTCTCTTGTAGCTTTGATAACCACCAGAGGTCAGCAAACCACATTCCAGGGACTCCCGAAGTGGTACAATAAATTACCGAGTTTGGGGACACATGTTTTGTTTTGAGTGTTCTAAGTGCTGTGATCGGCCCCAGTCGGAGTTTGGGCAGATGATGGCACTGCCAGTGGCAAAAGCACCCTGTGTCAGTAAGCCCTGCTGCAAGGGTAGGAACACTGTGCCTTAGCCTGCTTTGCACAGGGTCCCACAGGCCATGTGCCTTGAAACAGGCTGAACTGCATAGAAGTGGACTAAACCAGGAATATACAAAAGTAGCAGTACCACTATATTTAGCTTCACTTCCAGAGGAAAGGAGGTTTCCAAGCTTGCTACATTGCCCTTCATCGTGGGCCATGGTGAAATGGTCTCACAGGGGATGTTGGGACCCCAGTGTGTTGAGGTGGCTGGAAATGAATAGGAAAGGTGAGAAATGTCTTCCACCTCCCCCATTCCCAGAGAGAGAATCTTAAAAGAAAGAATTGTTTCCTTGGGGTTAGATGTCAGAACTGTTTCATAGGTAGTTTCTGGCTCAGATTTTGCCAGTTGGATTTTATTTTTAAATGACAATTAGCCCTATGGGGAGTTCTGATAAAGGGTGCATCTATGTCCAGGGTGTGTAAATATTCTTTTCCACTGCTAGAAACTGGGCTGAGATTCAGCAGTAAGTACAGCTTAAAAAACATACATGGCTGAATTGAACAGAATAAACATATATAGTTGAATGGATGCCTTTTTGACTCTGTAGAAAGATTTAGAGATAGTATGTAGCAGTTAAAATGTACAGGAGTCTGGAAAAGCAGAAAGAATGAGGGGGGCAGCAGGGCTGGGAGGATTTCTCTGAAATGTGTTCTGCATACTCTAAAAGAAAAATGTGTGTAATTTGGACACCAAATGCAGGCCAAAGCAACAGCATCTAATAGGGGAAACATGATTTAGAGGTCAGTTTATAAACTAAAGAAATTTACTGAGTTCCATAAATGAATCTTATGGCAAGATCCAAAATTTTTTTTCAAAAGGTGGATAAAGAATATTGTATGTGAAGGAGGGAAATCGAGATGGTTTTTAAGCTGATGTCTTTAGAAATATATGTATATAGACTTTTTTATAGCACTTGGCATATAAGATAAGTCATTATTCTAAATAGAAAAATATTGATGATGTCATAGGAGCCATTGCTGGACACATCAAGCTGATCCGATGAACTGTGAAAATCAATAGATATTTTCCAAATGAGATGGCATTTCTTTTAATTGGTTGTGTGAACACGATATACTGCAGAGAGCAAACATTTAAAGTTAATTTTCATTTGGGTTGGATTTCTCCATATGTTGTTCTATTATGTCTTTATGTAGAAATTTTTTCTTTGTTTTAAGGCTTGCTTTTTCTATTGGTTTACATATAAGTTCCTTTTCAGATGAAATAGCACCCATGCATCCTAGACACTCAGTATAGGTTTGTGAGCTATTAGAAAGCCTACTAAGATTAGAAAGTATTGAAGATTTCACCCAATAATTGCCACACTCCTTTAGACTGCTTGAATTCTGTCGAGTCAAGTAAGTCTTTTAATCTCACCCCCATCACAGATATGTAAGGAGTTGTCCTTATGTCACACAGCAAGTGAACATCAGAATTTAAAACCGAAATCCCAGTGGCTTTTACTTTAAACTAATTGCCAGACTATACAAATGGCACAGATTGCAGATCAATACACTAACATACAATTCAGGTGTTATTAAGTAATATTGCATACCCTCTGCAGGTCCATTCCTCCCCCTCCCCCCGCAACACCATGCAGAATTTTCAAGGACATATGATAATGAAACCCTTATAAAAAAAATACTGTTGATCAGCAAAGGATGCTGGGCAGCAACCTCATTTGTACGAAGTATTTTAGCTTTCTCATTTTGCATGCCAGATTGTAAGTAAAAGAATATGACAAATATTTGTTCATTCTTCAGGCAGCTAACATTTTTTTATGATGTTGGTCATTCATCAACTTCACATTTCTCCTCCTGAACAGAGAAAGATACAGAGCTGGTATTTATCTGGAATGGTAAGGTACATGCCAATATATGGTATACTGTCCTTTCTGATTTGATTTGATTTGATTTGATTTAAAAAACCCCAACTTTTATATGTTAATACAAAATCCTATTTGTTAAAAGAAGGTCTTGAAGTGCTGCTTTTCATGCCAGTACTTCAGACTTCATACGTTTGACTTACTGAACCTATGTGGTGATTATATTGCTACAGAAAATGACAGTTATAGTTATTTGGGGTGGGTTTGTTACGAAGGTCTCTACTTTCGTAAAATGTGAGCATTGTGATTACACTGGGTTCACTCTGTTCTGCTGCTAAACACCAATTTTATCTTTACTTGGCACTTGCCATAAACCTCATACATTTGCCGCAAAACTTTCCCACCTACCCTCTTGTTGTTTTAAGTCTTCTGAAATAATTTCATTCACAATTTGTTTACAGTTTGCCTTCTCCGTACAGGGAAATATTAGTTGATTAAAGAAACTCAGTCATTTCCCTGGCATCTATCCCCTATTTGATACTACAGAATATAGTAATGTGAGGTCCTATTATTTATTTACACTGTAATAGTGGCAGATGCTTTGAGGACATTACTTTGTTCATTTCCGTGAATTATGCACTTCATCATTTAATTGCATGAAAGCCATAAAAAACATACATCTCTTAAAACATGTGTAATCTTCCCAGGAGTCAATGGCAGAAGTTCACCAAGAAATTTAGCAGTACTTAGAGTCCAGTTAATTATAATTTCTCTTAATTTTTTTTTTTCTGATCAGTTTCTTGTTCCCAAACATCCATTCTTTATTAACAGCATGTCTGGCGCTGCTTCTAATACTTTATTAATTTTCTTAATATGTAAATAATATACCTAAGCATTTGCGAAATGCCCTTGACTATGACATCTAAGTGCTGAGTATGTGCCACTTACTAGGGATAGGACACTTAATAGGAAGTAAAATTTTCAGCTTCTGAGAAGATGGGACCAAAAGCAAGATACACATTTTCAGCTTCTAGTTAGGGAAATTTAGGAGATCTGTACTGCAACTTTCATGGAGCCCAGTTCTGTCTGGAAAAAGAATGTATTTCTGTTTGTGTAAGGACATGAAAAAAATCAATGGGCCAAATGATCAAAACTGTGCTCTAATTTTGCAACTCTAAAATTCTACAAATACACTTTTGTGCTCACAAAGCACAGCCATCTTAATTTATAGTGAAAATAATTTCTGCACTAACTGCTAACATTTCAGACACAAACACCTTGGAAAGCATATATGATCCTTGCACTTACACAATTTATAGAAATAGTCTTATTGGTTATAACTTGAAAAGCTGGATCCATATTTCATAATTAAAAAGAGGTGTTGGCCTGAGCCTGGCAAGTACTTGGTCATCTTGATATGTTCAGAGCCCTCCATGTCCCTGTTGTACTTTTCTGACAGGTAGTGTTAAGTCTCTTACTCTCAGTATCTTGTAAAGCTTTTATTTCTTCACAAACCATGAAGGTAGGAGTTCTTTTTCCAAACTTCTGAAGGGAGCAATAGCTGCATTTCTCACTTATCTCTTGTTTATTTTGAATGCACCTTGGCTGCATTTTGCTAGGCATGTTGTTCAGTATGTGGAACAGAGATTTAATATCGTATCTTGAATCTTTAACACCACTCCTTTGGAAAGAAACTCATTCTCTTAACTATTCTGAAAATGCAGCAGAAGCTGTAATTCTTCAGTGACTCTAAGTAAGACTGCAGATTCTTTTTCCACTAGGGAACAGATGAGGAAGTTTATGTGGTATGCGGAAAAAGCAGAAATTTCTTGTATTCAGTCGCATGGGTGAACAAGTACAGTAACTTCATAAATAGCACTACTCATCAATGTCAACAAAAGTTGTTCAGGCTAGTTGAAAATTACAGGCTTAGAGAGATGACTCAGACTTATACAAACCTTTTTCACCATTGATTTTATGGATTTTGAATTTCTGATGTGATTTCCTAGATGTGGGAACAATGGGTGAACAGTGAAGTGTGAGGGACCACAAAGATCTTGCTGCAACTCAAGGAATGAGGCAGGAGCCAGAGTGTCAGTTTATGAATTACAGCTCTGCTGCTTGCTCCAAAGAAAAGTAGTTTTAGCTGCCTGTTCCACTGGTATATATGTCTGTGTCCGCTGTGGCAGCTAAGAGAGGTAGCTCCGTCCATACTCCTGCCTAACACATCCTCAGTGTAATTGCTCAAAGCTGTGCAGAGGACACTAGGGGTGCTTCCTGCTTTATTTTAATTCTTCTAAAATCTACTTGGCTAGCTAATCAGTCAGATGACTGACTTCACAAAACACTCACTATGTGAGGTGATTTGCCATCATTATCCTACTCTCTATGTAGGTGATAAAAACTTTTACAGTGGAACAACAATCTAAGGAAAATAATAAATACATTTCTGAAGTTCCAGAGGGAATGACCATTCATCCAACAGTTAGGGATTTCTCAGCTCTGTCAACAAACTATTCATCAACATACCTGTGAATTACAGGAAACTGAACTCTACAATTCACTGTGGAACAACTGTGTCACTTGCTTTTGGAAAATAATTTGGGAATCACTTTTTATACCTTTTGGCCACTGTAAATTTCAAGCTTGAGCAACCACTGTGGGAATTTCATTCAAAACTGAATCTCAGATGGTACAACAGGCAATCATCAGCATGCTTCTCCATGCTTCTCCTCCTCTTCCTCAGGATTTACACTTCCTCAAGTAGAAAGTGTTCTTAAATTCATGCAGTCCTGCTGCCTGAAGTCTTGGACCCCAGCTGTGCCGGGAATCAAACAGCAATCTTTCATGTGCAACAGGCTGTACATGTGAGGACTGTCATATAATATTGATGAGGTTAAAGGGTCTTCTTGACTGATTTTGAAATTTTAAAATGGAGAAGTAGGATTTAGAAATCTAGATATTGTTTCAAAGAGGACTTTCCTTCCTTACTTCCTGCCTTCCTTTCTTATATGCTTGTTTCCTTCCTTGCTTCGTCCCTTCCCTTCCCTTCCCTT